>JASPKZ010007842.1:5780000-6182500 GCA_030220185.1 Diploptera punctata
TTTCAAATTGTGCCTTGACTTAAAAATGGATTCTCTAGGAGTGGTTACAGAGCATAAAATAATAAGTTTAAAAGTAGACAAAATGTGTTAAATGCACTGTGAACATCTCCCAAGTCTTATTTTCACTGTAAAGAAGTTAGTGACCCAGGACTCTAATACTTTCCGAACTATAAATATGTTTGTGTGAACAAAACGTGGGTGGAAAGATCAAGACCATCTTCGTTAGGTTTACCATCACAGGCCACATGAGCTAAAACGGATTTCTTCATGATGATGGTGATGAAATGTTTGTTTCTTGGTATCTCGTGAAATAATGCATATTCTCCGTTATAAAAAGTGATTCTTGAAGAATTCCGATCTTATACTTATTTTCTATGATCGCAGATACTTTACTACGACGTTGTGTAAAACTAATTTAAGTTATTGCTGACCGATTATGGCATGAATATAAAAATAATAGGCATTATGATTCATTCTGTATTTGGGATTTTGGGCTTGGAAAAGTGGTACGGTTGGTTTATTTTACTGACACGTTTTCAGTGGAGATGAAAAATTGCTCATCTTTAAATATACCAATCACATGTTTTTGAATAAAGTGGCAGGGTTCCAGAAATATTAATAATTCATAGTCGATTTGCAGTGTATACGTCATTTACTTTCCATTTTCATCACGTAGTTTCAGTTACCGATATTTTTTTTATTTACGTTTTACTACAAGGTGGTCATATAAAATACAAAATATCATTTGGAATATTTCAGCACTTAGGGTCGGTTTCACTGACAGAAGTAACTGTATTACGCCAGTTTAAGCTATGCATTATACACGGGGAAAACTGGCGTAATATAGGTACCTCTGTTGGTGAAATTGACCCTTAAAGGGAAAACAAGATAATTTTTTTTTACGATATACATATACGCTAAATAGCCCAATTATTTTGATTCTTACGTTCAAGTGAAAATCATTCACAATATAATTATACCAATTTCTATGACACATCTATAATTTTATAAAAGGAATACATACCTGTATGAAAATGGACACAACAAATGAGTGGCAATTTTTAAGAAGAGCAAATTTTGTACACTGGTACCTAGACACAACCAGTTGATTACAAAACGAAATGTGAACCACGACAATGATTTCCCAATATTTAACTCTTTCCATAACAGCCATAAAAACTGAATATCTATCGATTAATTAAAAAATCTAAATCATTGTTTTATAACAATTTTGTTACTTTTCAAATATTTCTATCGTTACGGAAACAAAATTGTAAAACAGTGATCTGATTTAGATTTAGTTTCTGCTATCAATCGAGTATGTCATTACAAACAGGAATGAGATGCAGAAATAAATTAAACATAGGCTGAACACTGAAAACGCATGCTTTTGTGTGTTAGAGAGACTTTCTTTATCCCAACTATTCTAAAAAAATGGATAAAACGACTATTCCAATTTTTATAGACATATATGAATGGTAGAGCACTTGGTCTAGAGAACCAAGGGTCCCGGGTTCAAGTCCCGGTCTGAGCGTATAATTTTTCTCTTCAAATATGATTTATCCATCATTGAGATGTACGAAATCAATAATAATAACATGGAAAAAGCCGTACTGGCTGTAATGTATAATTCCCAAATATGTCTTCTTAATAAAGGAGCCGCTATTTGCAAGATAGAAGCATGACTTCATAGCATTTGGTGGACGGGAATTACAATGTATATAGAGAAGGATTTGCGTTTAGATCGGTACTTGCTCAGGTAGCTCAGTTGGTAGAGCACTTGGTCTAGAGAACCAAGGGTCCCGGGTTCAAGTCCCGGTCTGAGCGTATAATTTTTCTCTTCAAATATATGAATAATATTTTTTTAAATTCAAAGGAAGTACATACAGGAGGTAAACGGGCATTGGGTACTTAAAAATATGGTAGGAAAATAACTATAACCAACATCTGAGGTATGAGAATTATAAGAGTGATAATAATATGATGATACTAGCTCAGGATAAGGATATCCCTGGTGTCACTAACATCCGAGTTCCTTAATGCTAGATAACACGGAGCAACAAAAAATAAACTTTTTTTTTTTCCCCAGAAAGAAAAATATGTGATTCTGATAGTATTTTTTTCTCCTGAATTCAAATATGGTACCTGTTTTTCTCCATCACGCAAGGTTTTCAAGAGACAGGCATTTTTAATTTCACTAATATTTTCTACATTCGTAACTACATAATATTGGAACATTCGGACTCACCTAGAAATGACGATTATCTGCTATATTTCGCCTGTGGAGCATCCCTCTTGATCAATAATCGGCCAGTATATTAGGATTCCATTTGCCTTGATATATCTTTTCCATAGCTGAAGTCTCCTGTTGGAAGTGCTCCCCGTTTTATTTTACAGTGGACAAATGGACGAAAAAACGTTTATTTAAAAAATAATTATAATATTATAATGATATTGTGAAAAGAAAAATTAATGTCTGAACCAGGAATCGAATCGTGGACCTCTAGTTCTCCAGACTAGTGTGTAGCCCACTACACCATTCGAGACTTGGCACAAATAAGTTCTCCAGACTAGTGTGCAGCCCACTGGTCTGGAGAACTAGAGGTCCACGGTTCGATTCCAGGTTCAGACATTAATTTTTCTTTTCACAATATCATTATAATATTGTAATATGATCCATTATTGGAACTGTGTTAAAATAACAGTATTGGAAAATGTTATATAAAAAATATTTAAATCCATTAATTGCAATTGAAATAAAAAAACTGTGGGTGATGGAGAAATTCCGAATACATATTTGAAAACACGATAAAAAAAACTGCATTAAGTACAACTATTGGTACTCATGAGACAACAAATCATGTTGACCAGTGTAATAGTTACATACTACAGTTACTCCACTTCTCGCAACTGGAATTCCCTACCACAAGAAATAAGGGGCTGCCGGACATTGGCATCTTTTAAAAGAAATCTAAATTTATATTTGCTCTAAACTCGACTTCATTATTATCCAGTGTAAGATATATATATATTAATTGGTGTTTCCCCTCTAATGTATCATATTTATATTATTATTATTATTATTATTATTATTATTATTATTATTATTATCGTATCATTATTGTTATTATCCTATAAAATGTTGTTTGTACATGACATTTACTTACTTACTTACATGACATTTACATTGCTACATTTATTGTATCTTTAACTGTTTATAATTAATATAGTGTATATCTATATTTGTCGAATATTTATTTGTATTTGTGCTGGTTGAGTGGAAGAGAGGGCCTTATGGCCTTAACTCTGCCAGAATAAATAAAGTATTATTATTATTATTATTATTATTATTATTATTATTATTATTATTATTATTATGAAGTATTGCGAAATCAAATGAATAAATAGTATATAAAGTGTATGATATATTCTTTTTTACTGTATCATTTTGGCGTAATTACATTGAAAATTGTCTGTTTAAAGAACGTTGGAGAAAACTGAATAATTCTCTTTCATTACACTAATTCTCCTTGATAAATAACTTTATATTAACGGAACCTTGTTCAAAGGAGTGCAGAATATTGACTTTCTATCACAGGAAGGCACGTCTTTTGGTCTGAATCGCTCGGTGAAAGTTACTTCAATCTGTCACGCCCTTGATGTGAATTGTTTGCAATATTTTACGGCGAAAGTAATTTACTTAAAATACGCGGTGAAATAAGAGTTGATAAAAGAAAAGATCTGCCAGAAAAGAGGCATAAATTTAAAGAAATTACTAATATAGCTTGGATTTTTTTGTTGGTCTGAGTTCAGAACTTAGTGTGACATCTATAATGCTCGCCTCACGCCTTTTACTTGTCAATATCAAATAGCTTTTTTCTTCTTGTTGAGAATGATACCCTTATAACTCTCCGTACATTTAATGCAATTGAAACATAGAGCGTTATATAACATTTCTTTACTCCCTTTGTATTCTATATGACGCATGAGAGGTTCATTTTTATTTATTTATTTTCACTCTATGTACAATTTAAGTTCACTGTGATTGCTGTAATGATATTACATAACTATACTTCTTGTTCATATTTGTTTCTTATTTATAAATGTCCACCGCTGTGGTCTCGAGGTAGCGTGCTGCCTTGTCACGCAGCGGGCCCGGGTTCTATCCCCGGTCGGGGCAGTTTTTCTGGGTGAGGTTTTTATCGGGGTTTTTCCTCACCTGTAAGACAAATGTCAGGAAAACTTTAAGGCCCAAAAGGTCCCCGAAATCATATGGCCATCATCATTATCATTACCATTACCACCTTACCATTATCATTATCATCATCATCCTTCACCGGTATGAAAAGCAACGGGAAGCTACCACACCTACACAATTCCCTAGTAAAGCTGCAAGCATAGCATGAAAATGCTATGATTGCAGTGAAGGACCTGCCTTCGGGCAGAATTACTATGGATGGATTTATAATTGTTGACGTTAGGTGGAAGCACTGTATACATCGTAAAAATCTTAACTCCCGAAATCGGTTTTGGGCTCACATAAAGACCCAAAATTAGAGATCTAGAACAACGTTTGTTTTCAAAATCAATCTCATGTTGTACTAAATAAAAAATCCAATAAACGAAAAAATAAAATGTCATTATTCCATTCGATAACTGAAAAAAAAAATGAAATATACAACATATTCATTTTCATTTAATTCTCATTTATAGGCCCATTAAAATATATGATCACATCGCGTTTAGGATATTTATATGTAAATAATATGCTCTTTGTTTGCATTCTTGCATAGGACGTGTTTTTTTTAATTTCATTGCTTTTATTTTAGTAATATTAGGTATCATGCATTGTCGCAGAGCTATGGGACACACGCAGGTTCGAGACCCTACGAGAAAAAAAAATTATATCTTGAAACTTTTGGACATTATGTAATCGGTGCTACCCTCCCAGGATCGTGAAAAATGTGGGTAACTTCAATAAATAGGAGTTGCAGGTTGAGAAGATCAGCTATTAACGGCGTTAGAACCCAAAATGCTAATCCTTTAATTAATTAATTTCCCACATATACAAATTTATCACTCCTATACTGGTTGGATCGTATAAGTCTGTAAATGACGCTTGTGAATGTAGGATAGAATTCCAGGCCTGTCGGACTATGGAACTTAGATCATAAATGATGAAACGTTCTGCCATTGTCGATTCTGGAGCTGGGCTGTCCATGCGCTAGAATTATATGACATGATGATCCCCTTCTAGCCATCTTCTGAAATTTTTGACTTCGTTTTTATTGTTCCAAGATTCAGTTTGCCTTGACGACTGAAGAATATCAAGAAAAGACCTCAAGTTGATCGTCATCGGAGTTTAATTTACTGATATCACAAATTATACAAGTGTCAGACTTCACTGTCTGTCTGATCCAGCTTGTTTGGAATGGTAATAATAATAATAATAATAATAATAGCAATAATAATAATAATAGCAATAATAATAATAGCAATAATAATAATAGCAATAATAATAATAGCAATGATAATAATAGCAATAATAATAATAGCAATAATAATAACTTAATAGCAATAATAATAATAATAATAATAATAATAATAATAGCCCTAGTAGTTACATTCATTATCTCTGTTCCCGAGGGTTGGGATTCAAACCCGGCCGGAGTCGGTGGATTTTTAGAATGGCAAAATCCAAGGGGGAAATCCTCCGGAGGAGATTTTAAGCATTGGGTCCAGAGTCTGAAGATTTTTGGGCTTATAAAAGAACCTCAAGCCTAAATTAATCCCTCTGAGTAAAATTTAACCTCCCTTGATCATCCGAGTAATAGGGTCTACCTTAGTTGCCTACTAGACGTCCAATTGAGGGGATGTTCTAACCACATCACTCACTGATATCTATAGGGAAATAAGCGTGACTAAATTAGCTTAGTCAAGAAACTCCCGCTAGGGCCGCTCCCATGTGACCACGATGAACGTATGGGATATATACATACATACATTATTATTATTATTATTATTATTATTATTATTATTATTATTGTTATTATTATCGTTATCATTATTGTTATTATTATTATTATTATTATTATTATTATTATTATTATTATTATTATTATTATTATTATTATACATAGCACGTCGGAGCGGTGTCGAGAATAATATTCTCTAATTTCTATCTCGCATGCCGGCCGGTTAGGGACTAAATAAATCATGTTTGTTGAATGGAAGAAATATTGTACAAGTGCGAATTGGCATCGCTATCGCTGATGTAAGCCTTAATGGCAGCGAGCATTAGCAAAGATTACTGGTATTTGCAGTCTAAGATTACCAAAATCTTCATACATTTGCGTCAAGGTTTTTTTTAGTAAAGAAATGAATGACTACTTTAGGGGTAATGGGGTGGAAATATCTAATTTCTGAAGTCATTAGAGCTACGTAATTCGTATGTAAAGGAATTCTGCAAATTCTATTATAAATACTCCTTGACTCTAATTATACAGATGTTTACAATTAAAATCCTACAACAACACAACCTACGAACGAACGCAAACGGTGGTGCCGTGCCTTGTAGAAACCATCGAAGCATGTTTTATAAAATGGTTCACTCATTCATTTGTAAATGTACTATTAGTTTTAGGTATTCCTCGTCAAATTTTATAAACTTCTTATAGAAAAAAGAAAATAAATGGTATATTGTAGAATAGGCATTTGGTGTTCGTATTCGGAAGCTCCTAGATTCAAAACCATGGTGCGGACCAACCTGATATAAATTTTTCTTTGTTTTTCTTTAGTCGTTTTTAAGGCATATCTTGGGTTAGAATCGGCCGCGGTGGACTAGTGGTTATGCTCCTTGCCTCTGGTCCCAAGGGTCGCGGGTTCAAACCCGGCCGGGGTCGATGGATTTTTTAGGACGGAAAATCCAAGGAGCAAGTCCTCCGGGAGGGACTTTAAGCCGTGGGTCCCGAGTCTGAAGATTTTCAGGCTCGTAAAAAATCCTTAAGCCTGAATGAAAATACCTCTAAGCAAAATTTACCGAATTTTCCCGTCCTAGTACTACCTTGGTTTCCTAGATGTCAGTATGAGGCGGAACGCTGACCACGTACCACTCAAAATGACATCTATACGAAAACAAGTGTAACTAAATTAGTATGGTTCAAATTCTTCCCTGTAGGGGGAGAGAACGCCTAAATCTCTGTAAAGGGAAAACATAGGCTTACAATACAAAAAAAAATATTGGGTTAGAATTTCATTACCAGTACCCATTTCATCATAATCTCCATTTCAAAATATATTAAAAAATAAATATGTGAACTACACAAGAACACATGACTACATACAATATGTATGTAAGTTGCTGGGTACAACCAAAGATTCTAGACTCATTATTACCTTGAATATTAAAGAGTTTATGAAGTAAGAAAGTGTCGTAAGTAGTGTTACTATCGTCAATATTTTGGGAAATTTTATTGATATAGGCTGAAGGCTATCAAATATGTTTTTTTTAGAAGATAGTGCGTTTTCACAGGCATTGCAGACATGTTGACGTACTAGGTAATCCTAGTTTTATATATTACTTACTTTTGCTTTTGAGGGTCTCTCCACTTTTCAGCGGTTACCCTGTATTCCCATTCGCCATTCTTGCCGATCACGCCATTTCTCCTCCTCCAGACCTCGGCCGTTCATCAATCTATGGATCTCTCCTCTCCAAGTTGTTCTTGGCCTGCCCCGTTTCCTTCTACCAGAAGGTGACCATTCCAAAAGAGTTTTGGGCCACCTATCATCCTCCATTCTCCTGACATGGCCATACCACTGAAGAGCTCGTCTTTCGATCCTTTCCACCACTGTCTCCTCCATATCCATCATCTGCCTCACTTCTTCATTTCTTCTTCTTTCCAACCTGGACACCCTGGCACTGCGTCTTATTCCATCCATCTCCACTGCCAAGATCTTAGTTTTTTGTCCCTCTACCAAAGTCCATCCCTCAGCACCATAAGTCATCATGCTTTCCACAACAGACTTCAAAATCCTCTTCTTCGTGTGGTTTGACATGGTCCTACTCCACAGTACTCCATTCAACATTTTTATGGCTCTTCGTGCTTGTACTAACCTGCTATCTACTTCAGCTTTACAACTCCCTGATTCATCAATAAGTGATCCCAAATATTTAAATTGTTTAACAGCTCTAATAATTCCTTGGGATAGGGATATACTGTATCTCGTCCACTTCCTCCTACTACAAGATATTCAGTTTTTTCCATGTTTTCTCTTAATCCTCCTATTTCAAAAGCATTTAGAAGTTTTCTCATCATGTATTTCACATCCTCACGACTCTGAGCTATCAACACTTGATCGTCTGCAAATAATAAGGAAAGTTTTATATATTAGTAGCTGTAAATTATTATATATGGAGGGGAAATCTGAAAACGAAATCCAAATTTGCTGCGAAAATTATTAGCACTAGAAATGAATTTCATATGACGTTCAGATTCTAAACTGGACAGAATAAGAAATAAAGTGATTAGGCAATATATCAATAAAGGAAATTAAATTATAGATTTTGTAAAATACGAATGCAATGGCATGTCTATGTAAATGCATTGATGGTGAGATGTTATCAAGAGTATTTAACTCATGCCCCAAATGGGAGTCAATGACCAATCGCATTTCAATGAATTTTAATTTACAACCAATCACAGTCTTTTTCACCTCGATTTTATCAATTTAATTTTATCATATTAAAATCAAGCTCCTCCTTTTTAACATTCTGAATAGGTAAGAGCATTATTTTACAGTGACTTACTTTAAGAAATATGTTGAATACAACAATTCATACATTAAGATGTAATAATCCTAGAATACAAGTGGCTGCCAGATTGTATATATAGTACACGAATGTAAACAGATACTGCTTGCGGGATATAATAGAAAAAACATTTATAGCAATTGATTATACAACAAAGCGTAGTGGTTAAGGTACTGAGCTACAAGCCGGAAGGTCGAGGGTTCAAGTCCCGTTGGGGTCAGGATTTTTAAACTGACCCAAACCCTCTGGCGGCACTATGGCTCTGGGGTCGACTCAGCCTCTAACGGAAATGAGTACCAGACGCTTGTTCTGGGGTAAAGGCGGCCGTCACGCAGGGCTGACAACCCGGCTGACATAAAGTGCCGATTGTCTAGAAAAAGTGGGAGCCTTAACCTCCTACTACCCCAAGGGCCTTCGGGCCTGTTGTGGGATCACTTTACTTTACTTACAAAAAAAAAACACTGTTTGCACTTTCTTAAACGTATTATTTCCCACGTATTTATGTTCCAGAAAAATATAATTAACATATTTACATCATAGGACATCAGAAATTAATTAACAACCTATAATGTTGGTTATAAACAGTTTGATGTGTTTAATTTTTTTCTCCACTAGGGTACATTCTTACAATATTGCGATCCTTTGGTAATAAATAATATGATCTGGTTGCAGTGATGAACAAATGTTTTTCGAACATCGCCGTTTACATTAAATATATAAATATTTTAAAATTACTATATTTAAATAATGGTTTGTGAGTAAACAGCTTAATTTTATTCGTTAAATAGTCCTAACAAATGCCACTCTTGATTTCCAAATTCTCTAGATAAATTCACTTGTCACTTCGTGAATTTATCGATACTCGTGACATTACTTATGACAATTTTGGATTGGATTCCATAGATCTAGGAAAAAGAAGAAGCAAGACTAAATCTAGCTGCAGGAAATAAAGGAAGCGAATAATGAAAAAAAAAAAAAACAAAAAACAAAAAAAAATTGCAAGATCGGGCCTGGGAAGATAGAAAGATTTGGAGGAATAGGATAAGAGTGTAGAACATTGGTCACAGGAAGATGTGACATTGCATCATAAACCTGTTCACGATGGTGAAAAAAAAAATGGGTTTAGGTCTGTGGGTTATGTAATATAATTTATACGCCGACATCAGTACCAAATAGTATGCCGAAGATGAAACATGTTTTGAAAGGTCTTCATGATTTTACTAATTAACCCATTCGATTCGGGTTTAAATGCTCAATGCATTTCCCCAGAAACCGGATTTAAGTCACTGTAAATTATATTGTGCATTTTCAGACATTCAAAACGAACAAATGATAACGGTTCTTCAGATAACAGTAAGATTGAAGGCCAAAACACATTTCTCTACTATTAAAAACATGTTAACAAAAGAGTACCTTGTCAAGGGATGTAAAATATTGCAAAATACTCATATGTAACAGGCTGAGTTAAGCGAGTGTACATCGTCTTCTGAGGCGAATTGGTTCAAATTTTTTAAAACAAAAATCCATTTAAATTGAGGAAGACGGATATAAAAATATTATTATATTATTATTTAAAAATTAATACCTAACATCAATTGAGATAACAGTGAATTTTGAAAATATTAATATACCATTAGTTTCCGAAGAAGGCAAATGGTTTGTTAAACTGGTTTATACCTATTTTCTGTTTCTCTGAATTCACTACTTCTGAAATAAGGTGTTAATTTCTGTGGAGCGAGTCATATATAAAGCAGTAAATTTCCCCTCTTGTTAGTTTGAATTTTGTGTTAAGGATTTTCCAGCTCAATCATTCACGTGATTGTAACTATCGCTGTTTCCATAAAATCAATCTGCTTTCAGCTCGACGTCATCCTACAAGGAAACACGTAAATCAGCTGGAAATATTTACCAGAGTTATCAGAATAGCATGACTCGAAAAGTGTTCATTCATCACCGGCACGACAGATCTGCCTTTGCCTTCTCATAAGTAATGCCACGAGTGATTTCCAAATTATCGATAAATTCACGACTCACGAAGCGAGGAGTGAATTTATCTAGAGAATTTGTAAATCAAGAGTGGCATTTGTTAGGACTATTTAACGAATAAAATTAAGCTGTTTACTCACAAATCATTATTTAACTATAGTTATTTTAAAATATTTATATATTTAATGTAAACGGCGATGTTTGAAAACAAATGAGAAGCGATAGGTACGCTTCATCTGCTTCTTTTGTTTATCACTGCAACCAGATCATACTATTTATTGCCAAAGGAACGCAATATTGTAAAAATGCTCTCTAGTGGAGAAAAAATGAAACACATCAAACTGTATATTAATTCATTTCTGATGTCGTATGATGTAAATATGGCAATTATATTTTTCTGGATTGTTACCTGGGAAAAAATACATTTAAGCAAGTGCAAACAGTGGTTTCTTTTTTTGGTGGTATAATCAGTTGCTACAAATGTTTTTATATTAACTCCCGCATGCGGCATGTATTGACATTCATGCACTATATATACAATCTGGTAGCCGTATTTCTCACGGGCTCAGTCACTGCAAAATAATGAGACCTGTTCAGAATATTAAAAAGGAGGAGCCTTCTTTAATATGGTAATTATAAAACTGATAAATATTTCGTGAAACACGACTCTGATTGGTTGTAAAACAGAAATAATTGAAACGTGATTGGCCATTGAGTCCCATTTGGGGCATGAGTTAAATAGTCTACTCAAAGTCACAGTTCTCAAATTTTAACTCCTAATAATACAATGTCATTTAGCACACAATCCTCCCGTCTTACTCTTGGTCTACTAATTTTTCTTTTTCCTTTTGATTTTGATTTAAAACTTTACTTTAAATTTCTCATATGGCTCATTCCCTCTAATGTTCAGCCCGTTCTAACCTTTTAATTTTTATAAATTTAACAATGTTTGGGTTAATGTATAATTTGTATAGTATTATCGCCTCACTATGATGGTTTATATAAAAGCGGGTGCCGCGCGACGATGCTTGACAATGATTAACATGCGGAATTATTATAGTGGCGGTAGTCGGCATCTTTGTATTTAATTATATATAACAGCTGCGGGGAAACAAATCGTGCCGCTGGACAACCATCATAGTGAGGCTATAATACAAGTTATATCTCTTTATCTCTAATAAATTTTCCTTAACTGGGAGAAAAAATTGTCTAACGACATTTGTTTAAAAAATAGATAAGTGTTTCGTTTAATATCGTCAGTGGCGAAGTTTCAGATGCACAAGAATATTAATAAAGGAATAACACTTATCTTTATTTCATTATTTTCAATTATTACTTTTAACAGTTAAAAATATATATATAAAAACTATTATTTTACTAGTTATATTATATGGGTGCGAAACATGGATTCTTACTTTAATGGAGGAAAGGAGATTACGAGTATTTGACAATAAAGTACTTAGGATAACTTTTGGACCAAAGAAAGATGAACCGACGGGATTACATAACAATGAACTACATGGTGTATATAGGAAGCCAGATATAATAAGAACAGTTAAGTCTCGTAGACTGCGATGGGCAAGACATGTTGCGCGTATGGGGAATGAAAGACGTGCATGGAAGCTTCTTGTAGGAAAACCAGAGGGAAAACGTCCAGCTGGTAGACCAAGAATGAGGTGGGAGAATAACATTAACTATGATTTGAGGGAAGTAGATTATACAGGGAATGATTGGAAAGCATTATCTCAGGATAGGGATGTATGGAGAGCTTATGTCCGCGCGGCCATGAACCTACGGGTTCGATAGTGCCAGTGAGTAAGTAAGTAACAGTTTTTAAAGTGTCATTCCCGTTTGTAACGAAAGGATTGCATAACGATTAAAAGGATAGCTGGGGCTATCAATTTATGTAGAGCAGTTAATATTCCAACATTATAAGATTTTACATTCTGATAATAAATTATTGTTCGTGCAACTTCAATTAGTTGACCTTCGAGGAGAAATCGATTGTAAAATAAAACATAGTTTAAGAACTTAATACATCATTACCATCATCAGTTTTGTTTTTCTGAACGTTGTATGTGCTTTAAGACCTGGAAGCGTCTATCAGGAGAAATATATATTATTATTTTTAGTGTTAATTTCTGATCAGAGATAGGTAAAATTAACAATCTCAACACTTTATTTTTATGCTTATTTTTGCAATATAGGGCCTATGAACTATAAATATTGTCTGACTTTTCCATGTTAATAAAGGCTTATTTAATTGATGCTCGAGCCTTTGCTGTTATGTCGGGGACGATTTTTTGCAAGATTTTTTATTTATATACAGAGTGGTCAACACTTCTGTAATGTGGGTTGCTGTCACCACAACATGACGTGACTTCAGGTTGTAAATAGAGGTTACTACTTTAATATATGGAAGAACAGCTGTGAATGTATTGAATAAGGAGTCGGGGACAATCATCGAAGAGTGACCCTCCAACATGGGTGTATTTGGCGTGAGGCCAAATAATCGTCAGGGTTATTAAGTATAGGAGATTGAGACGATCAGATTATTTAGCTAAAATTTTTTTAATTGGGAAACTCTTAAGAAAAATATTATTAGGAAGTATTTTAAAATATCTTTTCGGGATTCTGGGCGTGTCTTGCAGTGTTATCTTATCGACGTTTCATCACCTACTGTGAGTGATGTCTTCAGGAGATTATTGCTGTTTAAATTCTCGTAATAAACTGCTAACTGGTAACTTGTGTGATTTGACTGTAACTATGTATGAGTCAATAAGTGTCAGATAAAACCTTATGACATATATATAGTAAGTCGTTACGTATACATTGACAACAACCAATGTGCGAGCTGCTCTATGTTTAATAATAATAATAATAATAATAATAATAATAATAATAATGACGAGGACGACGACGATCCCAAAGTAAAAATAAATGTTGGTCGTCCCATAACGAGAAGGAAAGATTCAATCTTTTAACGTGAAAACAAGTAAACGCGTAATTTCAGGAGTCAATAATAATAACAATAATAGTAATAATAATAATAGTAATAATAATAATAATAATAATAATAATAATAATAATACAATAATTATAATAACAAGTATTCCTGATAACAAATAAGTATAACCGAAAACAATAATAAAATTAGGCTAATAGTACGAAATAAAAAAGGACTAAAGGAGTCGAAAGTCTATATAAAAAGAACGATAAATACCCTGTTAAAATTTTGTGGATCAGATATTTTATAATAGAATACGGTAATTAAGTTATACCAGATGAGATAGGATTAGTGTCCTAGGCCTATTGGTTTGTAATTTATTAACAGACTGTAAAATCTGAATTCCTTTTTGTATAGTTTGACTAATAGATCCTAATCCAAACATTAATTTATTGGCAACATTATTAATTTTATAACTTGTTGTTCTTTGAATTTATTAAAAAATAATTAAAGAAACAACTGTATAAACGCATGTTATCTGGACTTCCAAAGTTCTACAAAAATGTTAATTTTAAAATTACCTAAAGCGGCTATTCTTCTTAGTTAGATAGATGTATGCGGAACATCTCACTGATATAAGAGACCAAAGAAGATTGAAGTATATGGGTATGAAGTGCTTAGGATTTTTTGTTTACCAAAGAAAGACTAACAGACAGGCGAATGGAGGTAACTACATAAGTTACTTTAATTATCATTATGTGAAACCCGATGTAATAACATTTAAATCTCGTGGACTGTGATGGTAGGGTCGTGTAGCACGAATGAGAAATGAAAGAGGGGAATGGAAATTTCTTATAGGAAAACCGGAGGAAAATCGTCTACTAGGTTGGCGAAGAATGAGATGATAGATTAGCATAAATTTGAGGAATGTGAATTATACAGGAAACGATCATAAAATGTTATTTCTGGATAGAGATGTATGGAGAGATTATGTATGTACGCCCATGAACATCTGGGTTCGATTGTGCCAAGGAGTTGCTATTTGATTTTAAATGGACAAGAGTCTAAAAAACGGAGATTGTTCTGATTTACATGATTGTATTGTGTGTAGTGACCAGTTACCTCCTGTGGAGAGACAAGATGCTGGACTTTGTAAATTAAATAACAGCTCATTTAATTAAGTCTAGTGGACAACTCGTTGTGAGGAAACTTCATCTTCTCGCTTCCACTCAACTTTCGTAATCCGATACGCTTCAGATTTCAGCAGGGATGTCCAACTCTCACATCAAAATTTTAGATTAGTGGCTCTCATATTTTTACATTCTCATTTCCTTCGTTTTTTTAAGTAGTGACAGTTTATGCTTTGCATATGTCTGTGACGCATGGACATTAGCAAAAATATTATATACGAGTATAAAGAAATAAAGCGTCCCAAATTGATGTTCTAAGACGAATGTTGGGATAGGCCTACACTTTAAGGAACATTATGAAAGAAGAAATTCATAATAAATTAATTATGAATTATTTTTATTTAAATAAAATATTACAGAGAGCAATGGTTACGTTGTTTTATTTAACGACACTATGGTCTTTAGTGTCGTAATTCAAATCTGGACGTGAAAGGGCCAACACATTTAGCTCAAATTGAGGATACGATGCAAATAACAGCAGCATTTACAGATGAGTCAGCATGGAACATAAATTCTGCTTATAATGAAATTGTACCGGTAAATAAAGGTTGTCTATTGATATCATGGAAAAAGCGTAAACGTCTATTTGGTAGGCCCATATATAATTTTTTGTCACAAATAAGTAAGACATGAAGGAAGTTCCTAATTATTAGTATCATATTATGTTTTATTCATTCTTATTTACCATAAAATACGATATTGCCTAAGAACAATCTTTCTTCAAAATTCTGTTGTATGGCGGTTAAATGTAGTTCCACGGTTCCCCCAAAAGACGCAGTCGGCGGAATAATACCATATTTTTGAAATTCATATTAAAACACCATTGAGGTTATGTAATAAGATGTTAATTATATAATTTTTACCTGGTAAGTCAGTCGTCCTCAACTAAATTATTAAACTTCAAGTTATTCTAATATGGAGGCCTTTCGAAAACAATGTTTCATCTTCTGCGTTTTACCTGGAACTGATGGTATTATATAGATTGTATAACGGACTTATGTCTGCGGTTATGTTCTCTTTGAGTAGGTTTTTTATTCCTTGCTTCTTTTAGAATCTCTACGTCTTCAAGGATGCTGATCCTGTTGTTAGACTGGAAGACCTTGAAGACATAGAGATTCTAAAAGAAGCAAGAAAACCTATGTAACACCATCAGTTCCAGTTAAAACACAGAAGATGAAACATTGTTTTCGAAAGGCCTCCATATTAGAATAACTTGAAGAAGTTCAATAATTTAGTTGAGGACGACTGACTTACCAGGTAAAAATTATATAATTAACATCTTAATATCTTATTGTGGTTTGTTTACAGCACAACTGGAACTTAGCTCGGAATTAGTAGGCCTATTGATATAGAAATTAATACGGTTTGTATTTATATAGTTTCCGATTTTGTTTGTTAGGCCTACACAAAATTAATCCTACTCTATTTATATTGTATTATATGTTCTCTGTGTTGTAAGGTATACACCAGTTGTATTGTGTTATACATTGAATTCAAACTTTCTTAAAATATATTAGAAATATTTAGCTATACAAGGATATGATTTTCAACATCTCCTGTGACAAAGATAGGTGTTTATTCTGTCTGTAATTGACGTTGAGAAATCCATGCGCTTCGAGGAGTTATGTAAAACTTACATGAAACTTGCCCGGCGAAGTATTGCTTTCAGTCAGACAGCCGTTTTCGGGACATCGGAAAAATAATGGCGATGTAAATTATTTTGGAGGCACCGTGGCGGAAGTGGTAAGATACTCGCTCTCCATCTCTGGTCCCGAGTTCGCGTCTCGGTCGACATATCAGAGCCAGGCTTTGATTTCGTAGTGGTTTATTCAGTTTTACTCTGCCGAAAACCACATTTCATCGCTTCTCAATCAATTTAATCTGTTCCTATACTGTGTGATTTCCTTGTTCAGCCCGCATCCCTTTAATATTTCTTGCCAAAACAAAATTCTCGCTCCATTCTCACTGCCTTCAAGGCAGTTTACTCTTGAGAATATTTGGATGTTTGTGAATACACATCGATGTCATATGGTACCTGCTTTATTCAAGGGATAATGAAGGTTGATGCGTATCATCTGAGCAAAATACTCTTGGAGTGAGTTACAGGGTGTATACTTGTGTCGTGCTTATTCTGTAGTGTCAATGTCTAGCGGTGTCCATGTTAAAATGATTAACACGGCTGATTTGTTATTGCAACAAATAGTAGAAATGCTCTTATTACTAAAATATATTGTTCTTATTTTGTTAATATTAACTTTTTAAGCTAGTGTAAGGACAAAAAGTAAATACTGAGAGCGGAAAGTATTAATTGATGAGTTATTGTAAATGTGGCGATGGACAAAAAAGTGATGAAGATAAAGCACTGATTTCCAGGAACTGAGCGAGCTATTTTTACTGCCTTCATCCCCTAATCCCCTAGACAAAGTCTTTTGTTGAGAGTAGTATATAGCTTTTTTCTTTCTAATGTATTAACTCAAGTAAAACCTCATGCACTAAAATAGATACGTGTGTGTGTGTGTAAATAAAAGGACATCCAAAAGATATAATATTGAAAAATTGAAAAGGAATATAAAAGGATTTGCGAAGAAAACATATGTCAAGGACCAAAAATAACTTAAAAAAAACGGGAATCTTGAAGATGCCATAAATTCTAGAATTGGTGACGGTGAGAGCAGCAATTTCTTAATTAAACAGTATTTTGTGGAATAAATATACCATAATAAAAAAACCGAGAATTTTTAATGAAATTATCAAAAACAAAATATAATATGTCTCAGAGAGATGATATTTGACAGCAATACCAATGGGCAAATTACAATAAACGGAAATGGACTTAGGCAATAATCAGTGAGGATTTGGAGGAGAGAGAAAATAAAAAAAAACTGTTATAAGAGAAAGGATGGAAGTAAAAGGATCGCTAGCAGAAACTATCCGAACAAAGCACATAAATATGTTTGAAAATATGGAAAGGACGACGAAAGACAATTACCAAAGAAGATTTATGAATGTAATCCGACAGGAAGAAGGGAGAGGAGAAGACCGAAACTAATATGGACGCAATGAATAGTCAGAACATGTAAACAGGAAGTTGTCAAAACACTATAAAACCTGAGAATAAATAAATAAAAAGAGTAGGCCTTGTTTACATAATTGCTGAAGAATTACCAGGCTCCTGAACAAATGGAAACCGCAAATCTCGGTCGGGAAATAGCGACATATTGGAGAATTAGAAGTGTAGAACTGAATAAGCTATACAGTGAACCTCGAATCTCAGATGTTATTAGATTGAAAATAATCCAATGGTCTCATCATGTGGCAAGAATGGACGAACAACGAGATCATGGAAAGTCTTACTGGCGCACTTTGGAGGAAGGAGGACTGTGAGATGACCGAGAGAACTATGGGAGCTCACAGTACGTGTAGACGCCACTATACTTTTGGGATTAAGGAATTGGAAGACGGTGGCTAGGAACAAGGAAGAATGGAGATGGAGGATTGGGGAGGTCAGGAGCCGACTCGGGCAGTAGAACCGTAGGATGGATGGAATAATAATCAATATTAATTTGAAGAAACATAAACTCCATTTTGAAATTCCAGTAAAAACTATTCCACACACAGATTATACTAGTTTTTCCTTAGGCAGGATTGTCTATTGTTTTCCTGGTATTTACAATAAATGGGTAGGAGTTGTCTGTAAACAACTTCCTCCAATTTAAGTTTGTTTACTTTTGCCATGAATTTATAATAGATCTTCAATAGGCGTAATAGTTGCTTCATCTCATCCCTCGATATTCTTTTATACGAGTTAAGTGTTTCCTTTTTAGCGAATTCGGAAGGAATATAGCAAGTTAAGATTATACCTAAAAAATATTTTGATATTGCAACTAGGTTCGGCATATAAAGGCAAATTAAAAAAATAAGTTCGAGTTTGTTAATCGGTAATATCGGACAACTAGAACACGGAAGTTAACCTAAAGCGAAATTTTAAAAATAACTCGGTCGGCCATATTTTAATTTTCTTTTTTTCGTAATGCAATGCTCGTACATGCCATTAAATAAAATCAGAAAAGTATTCCCCGAAAATCGACGAAATCGGAACGTTATTATGAATGGGCGTTTACCTGCAAGCCAAAACTTAAAAATCTCTCTAGTCTCCGCCATTTTATTTATTTTTCGCAACTAAACATGGCATGCAACTTTTGAATTAGAAAATTAAGATTGAATTTGTTAATCAGCAAAATCGGATCGTTAGATCGGCGGAGGGGGGTGTTAATCTCGAAAGCTGAAATTTTAGGGGGATATTTTCCAGCACTCTAGCGGCCGCAATTTTAGTTTTTCCTAAACAAAACCTAAGCCTATTCATTATAATTATGAAAGTAAAGTCATTCTGTAAACCAACAAAATCACAGCATTATGTCTGGGATTTACCTGGAACCGAAAGATTGAAAATTGCTCTACCTACTTCAAATCCTGTTTAATTGGTCACATACAATTTAATTAGAAGTATCTTCTTCTAAATCCATCCACGTCTCAGGCATATAGTCCTGTTACAATCTCGCTGATAATATTTTGTATCCAGCGCTTCCTTGAACGGTCCACAAATCTCTTTTTGTTTGACAATAACGAAGCATGGCTTTGAAAACTCTAAGTATATGTTCTAATTAGAAGTATACGTTCCGTAAATCAGCAAAATCGAATCTTAATTTCCACTAGTTGAGGAATTCGCTGGGTTAACACAGCTTTTACATGAGGGCGTTTTAGTTAGTGATAATTAATTTTAGTAGTTGACCACATGAATCAGTCAAATTAAAATTACGTACTGTAAATAGAATAAATTAACATTGAAATGTTGTATGTAATTTGTTTTGTATAACCAGAGTGGTGAGATTTTTATTGCTGTCCAGTTTGGAATCACGTTTCATGTGATTATGCAGTTGAGTGACTTGTTCATGTGTTTTGTATTCAATCGATTGTTTCTCATCCCCCGTGAACGGTGAGAGCGTTTGCTTTATTCAATTTTAAAATGTCTCCACATTTCTGTTCTACCACGTTTGTAAACTGAAGTCCGTGGCGTAACAGACCTAATAAGACCCTTGACTTACCGGCCGGCTGCTGGCATTACATCCACATGTGTCATTTAGAGAGATGAACGATCATACATCCATTGTAGTGGTCATACGTTGTCAGCATGTCGGGTATTCCAGCCATTATAGCTGGTTTTCCCAACCAGAAGCCGCTACTTATTGTAGCCATGCAAATTCCTCATGATGCTGGATGATGATCCGTTCCATACTGGACTGCATACCATGAAACAATTTACTTCTCCAAAAGAACTCGAACCAGTGCACGTTGCGTATTTTTGTGCCAAGTAATTTTAACTTAAGCCATTCATCTGCGGGGCGGAACGTTTAGGCCTATAGAGGGCAGTGTGTAACCCCTCCTTAATTATTTTGCCACTTGTAGAGATCTAAATACCACGCTTACCCAAATAAACCATATTTTTAAATTATCAGATTTGATTACGTTGCATCATCTTTGGAATTAGAGAGTCATTATTTTGCGATTTGCCGAGAACGAGCGGAGGACTAGAAGCAAGTCATCGGCCGGTGAAGTTTTATGAATCCTGAGACACATTAATACCTGGTTTCAGCAAGTTGCATATAAATATGTTTGACATTCCTTTAATAGAGGCATAATTTATTTTTGACACTCTCGAATATTTATCGAATTTGGTTAACTAGTTATAATACCTCGTTTATTTTGACAAACAACGCATGGAACAACGAAAGAAGACATGCTAAGGATCTACGACACGTGACTTGTAGCTTTACTTCCCTTTCGAAAGATAAATGCCCAGGATTTTTATGTTCATAAAAAAATAAACACCTATTGGATTAAAATGTTTTATCTTTGCAATCAGAGGCAGATATAGTAACTGCTATTGTAGTGAATGAGATATTTAAATCAAGGAATGACCAAATTAAAAATTATAAATTAGAAGGCAGCTAAATATTCAGGCAATAGGTGAATGGACGGATAAAAAATTTGAATGGAATCAACATATATCCCACATGACACCAGATAGAATTGTACGCATATCAAGTGGTAACTTACCGGAGGATGGGAGAAGGACACCTAGATGACCAAAAAAAGAGATGGGGAATCTTAATTCGGGATGGAACAGTTCATGCACCTAAAACAAAGACAAGAAGAAGAGTTATTTAGTGACATGTGCGTCCCTGCCAATTGTAAACATCTTCACTACAGCCATGTATCTTCTGCCCCATATATCTATAGTTAAACTTTTAAACTTAACCATACTAAAATAAAAATGTTCTAATTTTATAGAAAATAATTGGGATACATTCTTCTAAATATTCTCTTGCTGTACAACATGCAATATATCAATATTATTGTTAGAAAATGAAGTTATGGTATCTCGGTACATAACAGTTAGCTACATGATGTTATGGGAAATCAAATGTAATAAGAATAGATAACTCTCATCGATTGGCAGGATATGTGACACGAATGGGGAATGAAGGAGGTGAATGAAAACTGGAAGGAAAGCCAGAGGGAAAGTGCCCAATAGGTTGACCAAGAACGAGTAAGGATGAAAACCAGAGGGAAAGCGCCCAGTTGGTTGGCCAAGAATGAGCAAGGTAAACCCTCTATTCGGCTCGGGTAATGCCAGATAGAGGAATGCGATGAGATATGATGAAATCGCTATTGTTGAATCTCCCGATATATGCTTACACGGATATCGACTGACCACGCCTGACGCACCATCACAGGGGCAGATGAAATGAAACGAAATGAATCCGATTATTATGGAGAAAGGGAATGAATTTTATTCCGTCGGAATAAACCCCGAACAATCCTGCCCTGGTTGCGTTTCGTTCACCATGAACCCCACGTGGAGTGACCGAGACGCGAATTTGTGTTCCAGAGTTCGGGGGCAATCACGCTACGGAATGATGGATGAGAGAATCATATTAACCATGATTTGAGAGATGGAAATGATTGGAAAATATTAGCTCAGGATAGTGATGGTGGAGAATATATGTCCGCGCGGCCAATGAATCACCTGGTTCTAATATGTCAGTGAGATATATCTTTGTAACTACAATATCTTATGTAATAATATGGGATTTTCACTTTTATGAATGCAAAAATTAGCTCTTTCATTATAGCATATTCCCGACAATAGTACGTAGGTTTTTGCGAACATAAAGAAAGAAATGCACAATGGGGTGTTACGAGGTCTCGCTCACACCACACCACGGGGCGGAGAAACTATGCTATCAGTAAGTGCTTCAGTCTACCATGAAATAAACCATTCATTTTAGTCCATCTGGCCGACAGAGAATTCATTGTAGAAAATAAAGAGCAGCTTATACTCTACCTACAATATGTATAATATTGGTTTACAGGGCGATCCATTTCTATTTGGATAAATTAAATACTCTCTTAAACATTTAATTTCTTTCTTTCTTTACAGCGTTTTAATCTCTCCATTTGTAGGTATTTTCAGATGCCTCTTGCTACCCGGTCCTTACAGAAACACGTAGAGGATTTTTAAGTCTAAATTACTAACATAGGCTACATTTTTACTACTCAAATACGTGGACTGATTAGCTCAATGCCAAGGCCAGGTTCGATACCCGAATTCTTAATATAAGACGCACCATTCACTCATGCTAAACAAGGTGAATATGATATGAATGATTTCAATGGCCAGTTAGTGTTCGGGAACTATTTGAGTCTTAAAGTTCCCGACATTTGTCTTACAGAGGAGGTAATCCCCCCCTCCAAAAAAAACTCATCTAGGAAATATTTCCTGACCTGGTATCGAACCCTAGCACTTTGCGTCTGAGACAACAATGTTATCACTAGACCACAGCAGTTGACTAAACATTTAATACTGATTTCATTTCATTTCGGATAAACGGAGAGTACTGTTTTTCCATCCTGTCTAATTTGAGTTTAGAGGAGTAAGGGATTGTGAACTCGCGGAGATAACGTCGAAACGTAAGCTGTTAGCTGAACTAGTTTTGTGCCAACTGGGAAAATATGGCCAGGACATTATTAGTGTTGGCAGTTGTGACGTTTCGACGCATTTATGTGATTACAGAGGATAACTGTTCAAACAAGTTGAATGGGAAAATCCAATTATCTGCACCGAATCATATAATTCGTTAAATTGCGTTTCAATCTCCACTTGTTAGAAAAATCTCTTTTATTCCGATTTGTAACAGTTTCCCTCAGCGTTTCTCCTATTTTTTTTCTTTTCATTTAACATATTGATGCAGCTTTCCTTGGTTCTCTTACCCCAGTAGTCTTGTGGCAACGTCGTTGCCTCGATTTTAATGTGCTCGGGTTAAATTCCTGGTCGGAACAACTATCCTGGGTGTGGCTTTCCCCCCCCACCTGTTAGACGTCTATCAATGGTCCCGATGGACTAGTTGGTTACATGCTCGCCTATAGTTCCGTAGTTTGCGGTTTCAAACCTAGGCGCGACCAATGGATTTTAGAAATAATCATGAATATGATTTTTTTTTCGAAAGGGAAATAAAATTGTCAGTGACGTACATTTTTATAGCATCACTATGATGGTTATCCAGCGGCTCGCTTTGTTTCCTCACAGCTGATAACTTATACATAATTAAACACAAAGATGCCGACTACCGCCACTGTAATAATTCCGCCTGTTAATCATTGTCAAGCATTGTAGCGCGGCACCCGCTTTTATATAAATGGACAACCATCATAGTGAGGCGATAATACTAGATTTACAAAACAAAGAATCTCAGGACTGAAAAGAGTGTCGATCCCGGTGTCTAGTGGTTACAATGCTTGCCTCAGGTTCGCAAATTCTAAACCGACTGGGTTAATGTTCCTAGAAATCCTATGGTTTCCTTCAGGTAGGGGTTTCGAGTCGTGGTGGGGGTCAGGATTTTTAAACTGGCCTAAACCTTCGGTGGGACAATCACTCTGGGGTTGACTCAACCTCTAACGAAAATGAGTACAGAAGTTTGTTCTTTGGGAAAGGCGGCCGTCATGCAAAAATCTTGTGCTGATTGTCTAGAAAGGTTGAGGCCTTAACCTCCTACTACCTTAAGGATCTCCGAGGCCTGTAATGGGATGACATTTTATGGGTTTGTAGATGTGCCATGTAAAAGATCTACAAGCTTATAATAAGAGCCCATTTGAAATATATATATGAGTATGAAAGTTTTCTTGGGTTTTCCGCGTCTTGGATTCAAGTTCGGCCTCTGGCCACTGATTCCGACGTTTCGGCATGATCCCACATGCCATTATCAAGGAATGTTAAGTTCGAGTCACAGGTTTAGGTCTTATATAATAAAATACATAGAGTTTTCGCTGTGGCCCGTTTCCGAAGACGTACACCCATCCATGGTTTAGTTCTTATGTTAAATACCTTCAGTTTTCAGTGTGGTCCGTTTCCGAAGCCGTACACCTATCCAAGGTTTAGTTCTTATGTAGTTAAACATGGACCACTTTGAAAACTGAAGGTATTTAACAACATAAGAACTAAACCATGGATGGGTACGTCTTCGGAAACGGACCACAGCGAAAACTCTATGTATTTTATTATATAAGACCTAAACCTGTGACTCGAACTTAACATTCCTTGATAATGGCATGTGGGATCATGCCGAAACGTCGGAATCAGTGGCCAGAGGCCGAACTTGAATCCAAGACGCGGAAAACCCAAGAAAACTTTCATATTCATACTTATATCCGCGAAAATCTGCAATATAACACACACACACATACACACACACACACACACACACACACACACACACACACATATATATATATATATATATATATATATAGGCCTATATAGTCAGTACTTAAAATAAATAAAATTTATGCTAATATAGTTAAGAATAAATTGAGGAAAATTTATGAAAATATAATTGGAGAAGAGCAGAATGGATTCAGAAAGGTAGATCTTGTACAGATGGATTCTTTACTCTAGAACTACTATTAGAAAAGCACAAGGAATTCAATATAGAAACTCATATCGCCTTCGTTGACTTCATAAAGGCTTTTGACAACGTAGACAGAAATATATTACTACAAATTTTAGCTGATGATAACGTTCCACAACAATATATTACTAATATCTTCAACATCTATAAAGATAATGAAATCTCTTTTAAACAAGATGGCAAATTATCTTCTTGGGAAAAGATCAACACTGGAGTAAGACAGGGATGTGGACTTTCACCGGTGCTTTTCATTATATACATGAATAAATTAATAAATGAATGGAGGAAAACACAACGAGGATATATACCCATCAATAGGAACCTCAAACTCGATGCTATTCTTTTTGCAACGATTTAGCTCTTCTGGCACTTTCCGAAAATGATTTGCAACGATCAATTTATAATTTACAAAAAATAGGTGCCAAATTTAATATGGAAATATCAATTAATAAAACTAAAATTATGGCATTTCACGGGAAGGACCCCATACAAAGTAAAATCTGTCTCCAGAATAAAATTTTAGAGAGATCTAATCAATTTAAATATCTTGGATATTATCTCTCTATCTGGGATGAAAAGGATATCCCTGAAAAAGTTACTAGTTATAATAAAAGTTTAGGAATTATTAATCAAGTTATGAAACCATCCCTTGTACAAAAAACACCAGATTACGTTTATATAACACTTTGGCTAGACCAGTGTTGACCTATGGTAGTGAAGCATGGACACTAAGAAAACAACATGAAAGCAGAATAACGGCTTGTGAAATGAGATTCATGCGCAGAACAGCGGGTTACACCAGATGGGATCGGAAAAGGAACACCGATATCTTAAAAGAATTGAAGACTACGCCAATTTTGGAATATATTAAACAGTACCAACTAAATTGGAAACACCATCTTGAAAGAATGAGTTCAAATCGGATCCCCAAAGCTGTTTATAATTATATACCAAGAGGACGAAGATCACTGGGCCGTCCTATGAAACACTGGAGGGAAAATTTTCTATAGGATCGTAACAGGCCTTGGCCTAATACTTGGAAGGAAGAAGAAGAAGAAGAAGAAGATAGTCAGTACTTATACTCCCAAATTTGAATTGCGATACTAACGACCTGGGTATTGAAACTAGGTTTATCAATAAAATATAAGTAAGTTATATAACTTATCTATCAACTAAATAAACTACATGCCATTTTAAAACGTCTATAATTTTTAGAACAAGTTTACTACGATATCAATACTAATAAAATTCATAATAAAATTCCATTGATGTACATAGTCACAATATCTTCTTCTTTATTTCCAGGATTAGGTCAATGCAACCTGTTTCGTTCTCAAGTCCATCGTTTCCTTGGCCATCCCAAAAATATTTTTCCATGCGGTTTGTAGGTGTTGGGTTTTCTTGTATTGTCCATTCTGTCTAAATGTTCTTTCCATCGGTATTTGTGCTCTTCAAATTTATCGAGTATTGAAAATATACCCAGTTCATTTCTTATTGACTCATTTGTAATTTATATAGTCACAATGAAAAACATTAAAAAAGATACCTGGCAGATGCCGTTATCCCCTACTAGGTTATTTTTATATGTATTTTTTTCAACTTTTAAGAACAGTCCTTAAAAGTTAAAAAAAAAAATCTCGTTGGGGACGACGACACCTCCCATGTACCTGTTTTAATATTTCACTTTATTACAACGATATACCTTTTCTGACAGCCAAATACTTTTTTTTTCTAAATTAATAAAATTATGCTCAGTCCTTCCATCTATTAACCCTTAAATTCGTAACGTATCCTTTTGGATACATCAGTTGGTTCAATTAATTTAATATGTTTAGTAAATGAGAAGAAAACGAACAAAAAAAAACACTTAAATGTGTGTCTAATTATACAATATATCTAATAATAACAGTTGCACAAGATTCCGTTTTCACTGCGGTCCGCCACATTCAAATAACTAACAGGAGAAATTTGTGTTTTGCCAATTTAAGGGTTAATGACAGCTCCATAGCTTTCTTGATATACTATATCCATGCTGTGATTTGTTTTGCTCTTATTATCCTCCTAAGAATCTATGTTACCAATGTCATTTATTCTGTGTCATTAGATATTTAATTTTAATTTACACACTTCTATTTCTACTATCTCTTTTATTCGTTAAATTTAGAATAAATCAACGCATATATTGCATATACCTATTCTCCATCGTACGATACTTACAGTGGCATGTCCTGTCGGAAGAGGGGTTTTTATTCTTTGGATCACACACATACTTTTTTTTTGATCACACAAAGACACGGAAGGCCTCTCTGAATGAGTGATCAGCTCAATCCAGGGCCTCCTCCAACAAATACGAACATTTAAGACGAAACACACTATTCACTCACAAATTTATACTACACATTGCGAATAGGATGATGATTATGATGGCCAGTTGATGTTCTGGTACCATTTGGGCCTTAAAATGGCCTGACGTCTGTCTTAGAGGTAAGGGAAAATCCCGAAAAAACCATCAGCCAAGAAATCTGCCCCGATCAAGGGTCAAACCGGACCCACTGCATACGATGCAGCGACACTATCCCGAGACCACAATGCTGGACCATTGTAGGCCTACTGTATAATTATTTATTTTACTTAAATATCTAACTGATTTATAAGACTTAAAATTATGGTAAATTTGGATGAGTGATAGACAGTCTCTTAGACATTAACCCCATCAAGTAAAAAATCTATTATTATTATTATTATTGTTATTATTATTATTATTATTATTATTATTATTATTATCCATTGTAGTTAAGCCTCCTCCTCACTCGTTCTCCTTACATGGCAATGCTGTATTTTCTGTTTGGTTGTAATCTTTGCCTTATTGCATTATCTCTCTCTCTCTCTCTCTCTCTCTCCCTCTCCTCTCCCTCCCTCCCTCCCTCCCTCCCTCCCTCCCTCCCTCCCTCCCTCCCTCCATCCTCTATGGAAGTCTTACGTCTGTAAATAAGAGTGAAATAAACTCGAAGTGTAATAGAAATTTTGAATCATAGGATAGCTCTAGATTGGAAACTGAGTAAATTAGCGTTTATAGCCGTGGGTGCTACAAACTTAAGAAGTATGGTGTATTTGAACGCCCTGCAGCAGGGGTATAACCTGCAATCAATACAAGAAGTGATCTCTCTCTCTCTCTCTCCCTCATCACCATGGTTACAAGGGCTGGAAAATACCAAACCCAGTTTTCTTCTCACTTCCCACCACTCGCTGATTAATTGCTGTCCAACGCATATCTGTTACACATCAAATTTCAAACATTCCGCCCACTTTGAATCCGCCTCCTATATCACACACTCGTTTAGCTCATTCATATAAATTTGTTTCCTAATATGTGATTCGAGAACTTGCCATGAAATTATTAATAATAATAGTAATAATAATAATAATAATAATAATAATAATGTTTTTTTTATATACAGATTTTTAATGTTTACACATCTTTCTGTGCCTAAAGTTTTATTTTTCTTTTCCACTCATCTCTATCCATCCGCTCCATGCCCTCCAATCCTCTTGTTCTCATTCCAGTTTTTATTTCTTGCATCTACGAGTTTCGAGGTCTTCCTTTCCTTCTTCCAGGTGGACCCAGTCCAATGTTTTCCTGGGTAACCTTTCTTATTGCATTCGTCGTACGTGCCCAAACCAATTTAATTACTTATATCTTATATAATCTACTATTGAATATCTAATATTCATTTTTTCTCGTATGACAGTATTTTATTTTATTTTTTTGTTATAATTTTGAACATGTTGCTGCTCTTCTTAAGAAATACAATTCCATCGACATAAGTTTTTGTTTTAAGTTTTTGTTGAAATTCCAAACTTCAGCTCCATATATGACAGTACTTCTCACTATTGAATCATATATTTGTAACTTATTTTTTCAGATTATTTCACATTCACACGTGTCAATTTTAGAGGTGGATGACCAACCTGCTGTATCGGGATGAAATGTGCATGCATTTCGGGTCCATCAGCCATTATAGTTGGTTTCTTCAACCTGGAGCAGCTAGTTATTGTAGCGACCGATATTCTTCGTGGGCAGGCAACAGTCTAAAATTAGCCGACATTCCATGAGATAATTTCTTTCCTTAAGATGACTTAATCCTCGGCTGTGGTCTGGAAGTAACGCGCTACCTTGTCACGCAACAAAGCGGGGTTCGATTTCCGGTCGGGACAAGCTTCCTGGTGAGGTTTTTTCTGGGATTTTTCCTCACATGTAAGACAAATGTCAGGTAGCTTTGAGATCCAAAAGGTCCCCGAACATCATCTTGCCACCACCACCATCCCCGGTATGGAAAACAATGGGAATTACCACACCTATAATTCCTTAGTAAAATTGCAAAAAACAGCGTGAAAATGCTATGATTGCAGTGAAGGATCTACCCTAGGGCAGAACACTATACAGGGTGATTCAGAAATATGGCTATACGTTTTTTCGCATTTTGTGATGAAAATGTTATTATTAGTGGAAATATGATGTTGTCATTGGAAAGGGAATCCTTCAAATGACAACAATAAAACAAAACAAATCGCTTACAACACTAAGCAAGTCACTTTATTGCTTCAAACTGTTTGCCGTTTGCATCCAAGCATAATTGGCAACGCTGTGGGAAGTCATTCATTGCGTTATGATACATGTTTAGAGGAATAGCTTTAATTTCTTCCTCAATCACTAATTTCAGCATGTCGATGTCTTGAGGTTTCTGTTAAACTCACGTCTTGCCCATCTTGCGGCCTCACAATCATTATCATACCTTATTGCCCATGCAGAAATTGTAATTTGCTGTTGCATATTCAATGCCATTTTGACTAATGACGTAAGTTCTACACTGCTTTGTTTTATTCCATTGTTGTAATTTGAATAATTGCCTTTCCAACGGTAATTTCATATTTCTTGTAATGGTAATATTTTCATCACACAACGCGATCAAACGTATAACCATATTTATGATTCACCCCGTAGAGTAGAATGATGCCTTTAACCAGCGTATGTCTCATAGCCAAAGCGTGATCCCTTAGACCGCTCAGTTGCTGTGCCGCACAATTATAACAACAATATAATAATATTATTATTTAATAATAATAATAGTAGCTTAAATTGACCTGTTTGTGTTAAGGCCTTAATATCTTGTCTACAAGGTTACATAAATTTAGAGTAATCTTATAACTAAGTTCCGATTCCAATTGAGGGTCTTTCCACTTTTCAGCGGTTGCCCTTTTACCAGCCGGCTGCTGGCCCTTCACATCCACATGTGTCAATCACAGAGGTAGATGATCAACAGCCAGTGTAGGGGTGACATGTGGTTAGCATGTGGTTAGCATGTCGAGTCCCCCAGCCGTTATAGCTGGTTCCTCAACCTGGAGCCGCTACTTATTGTAGCTACCCAATTGCCTCACGATGCTGGGTGGGCACCGGTCCCATACTGGCCGAAACACCATGAGAACATTTCTTCCCCCATGGAGACTCGAACCAGCGCAAGTCCCGTAGCTCTGCGCCAAGGCTTCCTACCTTAACCGCTCGGCTACGGCGCGGGACTATAACTAAGTTACATATTTAAATAAATTAAATTATTACAGAGTAGTCTTGCTATTAATTACTGTACCAGGTATTACAGGGCTTCGCCGATAAACTTTAGAAGCGATTGGTCAGACAGGGAGAGTCATATTTAATATTGTTTATATTTTTATTTTTATTATCGAGTCATAATTTACTCAAGTTCTAGGTTTATATTCTTTATTATAGGCCTATTATTTTTATTATTAGCTATTTATGTTTCGTACTTTCAATATCATCTCTGTGTTTTCTATTGCGCATTAGGCTATTAATTTAATTATAGTTAATTCATAATTTTTAAAATTAACTAGAAGAAAAGCGAAGATGAAATCAGAGACCCTATTATTAGTTTTTAATCATGTAACACACGACCTGAGAAAGTTTCCACTGATGTGGTCTCGAGGTACACAGGCTCCTGGGTGAGGTTTTTTCGGGGTTTTTCCTCAACTGTAAGACATGTCAGGAAGCCTAGGGCCCAACGGACCCCGAAAATCATCCGGCCTTCATCATCACTCTTATGATTATCATCATCCTTCACCGGTGTGTGGAAAGCAATGGGAAGCTATCATACCTATAATTCCCTAGTAAAAACTGCAAAGCATAGCATGAAAATGCTATGATTGCAGTGAAAGACCTGCCCTCGGGCAGAATTACTATGGATGGATATATATATATAAAATCTTCAAGAAAAATATATCAACACAATTTTTGTGACCGGTTTTCTTTTGATCCGAGAGATATCATAACTACGTTTTGTGTTAATGGCGAAGATCACATACATTTAAAAAAAATCAATAGAAATAGAAATTATTAGAAATATAATAATATATTGAGTCGCCATTTTAAGGAAACATCTATATAGATGATATGGACAACATAAGTGTTTAACGTTTCATCTAACGAATTACATTTTCTAATAAATATCTATTGTAAATTGTATGTTAAATTTTCAGTTATATAATTTTTTTTATTTATTTATTGAATTGTAGCATTGGGCAAACGCCAATGGGATCAGATAATTTGATAAACACTAGTGAAGTGGAATGATGAGTTATAATAATAATAATAAAAATAATAATTATTATTATTATATTATATTATTATTATATTATTATTATTATTATTATTATATTATTATTGTCCACCGCTGTGGTCTCGAGGTAGCGTGCTGCCTTGTCACGCAGCGGGCCCGAGTTCGGTCCCCGGTCGGGGCAGTTTTTCTGGGTGAGGCTTTTATCGGGGTTTTTCCTCACCTGTAAGACAAATGTCAGGAAAACTTTAAGGCCCAAACGGTCCCCGAAATCATATGGCCATCATCCTTATCATTATCATCCTTACCATTATCATTTATCATCATAATCCTTCACCGGTGTGGAAAGCAACGGGAAGCTACCACACCTACACAATTCCATAGTAAAGCTGCAAGCATAGCATGAAAATGCTATGATTGCAGTGAAGGACCTGCCTTCGGGCAGAATACTATGGATGGATTATTATATTATTATTATTATTATTATTATTATTATTATTATTATTATAAGTCATGGAGTTAATTATATTCAATACTCAAAAGCTGTCGTCTGAGCCAACTTTTCTGTTATCACAGAGTCGGATCTAATGAAGCGGTGTTTATCACGATTTTCCCTGTTTCTGGGGTTCACGGGTTACAGTCGGCTAGGGTCGAAAGATTTTAAGATCTTAAAAAAATTTGCGAATGGGTTTTGAGGTTCCTGAAATTGCTGCGTCGGCAATTTTATTGGAGTTTATTTAAACGAATAACATGAATGAATCAGCTGACGTTATTATAGAGATGCTGATAAAGTAATTTCCGTTATATCACAATACTTCCTTGTTTGTGAATGGTAAACTAAGCTTAAAAGTTTTGTATAATTTGATTACAGATTAAATATAATTATAAGGGTATAATGTAACATACACCTTATCTGTCTGAAGGATTGGCTGTGAAGAGTCGTAAAATGTAACTCGTAATGAAAAAAATCTATGATTCTAATTATTGACATTTTTTTATAATCAAGGATATAGTTAGCTTCACAAATATAAATGTATTTTTAGTTTTTATAAACGTTTCAATCTGAATGAAATGTAAATAATAATGAAAGTTTGGTCATCGCTTACCCTCACACACACACACACACTATATATATATATATATATATATATATATATATATATATATATATATATGACATGATAAGAAAAAGAAATGCCTGAACGGGATTTGAACCAGGAACTCTGGGTTGGTACCCCAGCGTGTTATCCATTACACCACCAGGCGAATCCAATTCAAACATTTATTTTTCTTATCCATCCATCCATAGTAATTCTGCCCGATGACAGGTCTTTCACTGCAATCATAGCATTTTCATGCTATGCTTTGCAGCTTTACAAGGGAATTGTAGGTGTGGTAGCTTCCCGTTGCTTTCCACACCGGCGAAGGATGATAATGATAAGGTTGATGATGATGGCCATATGATTTCGGGGACCGTTTGGGCCTTAAAGTTTTCCTGACATTTGTCTTACAGATTAGGAAAACCCCCGATAAAAACCTGACCCACAAAAACTGCCCCGACCGGGGATTGAACCCGGGCCCGCTGCGTGACAAGGCAGCACGCTACCTCGATTGTTCTTATATATATATATATATATATATATATATATATATATATATATATAATATTCTCCATTATTACTAGATGTCGCGAGAACTCGGTCTTCACTGCCACCTAGTAGCTAACTATAACAAGTAAGCAAATTAAAGAGAATATTTTTACTTTATAGCAGTGACGCTTTATCGATGTTATAATTACATTTTTGCCATTGAGCAATGCCCAGAGTTCCGGGTTCAAATCCTGTCAGGCATTTATTTTTCTTATTCATATATATATATATATATATATATATATATTATTTTCTCATATTTTGTAATAAATAAGAAAGTTAAATTCTAATACATAATCATATGTACAGAAATCTATCCTAATAGTTTTATTATTACGCCTGTAATATTTGGAAAACAAGAGATGATTGAATTTTTAACTTCCGAAAACAATAAATTTCTTCTTCTTCTTCTTCTTCTAGCTCTACAGCCATTTATGGGCCCTGGTTGTTGTTGAGACACTCTTCCACGCATCCCTGTCCAACTCCCTCCTTCTCCATCCCCGGACTCTGAGCTTTCGGACTTACTCCTCTACTCCATCCATCTCAGCTTCGGTCTTCCTCTTCTTCCTCCATCTGGTCTCAGTAGTGTAAACTTCCTAGTACTATTCTCCTCCTCCATCCTTATTATATGACCCACTCATTTCAGTCTGTCAATTTTAATAATATTTACAATATCTGAGTACGAGTTGTAGATTTTATCGTTATATCTTATCCGCAATACCTCATGATTTCTTCATTATCTCTGCTAGGTGTTCAACGTTCACTGCCATAAATAGCAATTGGTCTCAGTATGATATATTCGTGTAATTCATTAGCAGAAATATGCTTTTTTGCAGAATCTTCTGTAGGAGCTTTATCATATAGCGATAAAGGTCCTGAACATTTCATAGCCTTACTTCATATGTTCCTGAGAAAAGGGTTCCAATAGGTTGAAAATGTGATTTGTTTATTTTATATATTCAAAAAATTCAGGGACAGAACGGCACAGAGTGATTCCAAACTCTACCGGCAGACTTTCGGACGTTCTTCAGGGATGTTTTCTGAGTGTTTTGATATATCCTAAGGAACTCATGGTCTCCGGTTGCTCATTACCGAGTAATTTCATTATTTTCGTTTTGTATAACTCAATCACATTTACATATGTTTACTCGGAATATGATTGTTTCAAAATTACGCTGTTACACTATTTAAAGTAATTATTTTTAAAAATACCGCCATGATTACAGTGATGTCTCATGGAGTGTTGCATACGCTCTAGTATCCCAGGAGGTAGGCGCAAATCGCCAGCGGCTGCTACAATCCTAGCAACCAGGTCTATACAGATTTTGATAGTAGTCACGTGAACCTCAGAAGAAAAAGTCGATGGGTGTCAGGACATGTGACCGAGGAGCAATGAAAAAAAAAATCCTCACTACTAATCCATCTTTGCCCGAATTGTTCGTAAAGTTTTTCCCTAACATTCACTGCAAAATATGTTGGTGCCCCATCATGTTGAAACCACATATACCTGCGAATTACACTGGTCAACATGATTTTTTGTCTCATGAATACCAATAGTTGTACTTAATGCAGTTTTTTTATCGTGTTTTCAAATATGTATTCGGAATTTCTTCATCACCCACAGATTTTTTTATTTAAATTTCAATTAATGGATTTAAATAATTATTTTTTAATAAACCTAGATTTCTTCCCAGAAAATCTTGGCGCAGTGAGCGATGAGCACGGGGAACATTTTCATCAGGAGATTACAGCTATGGAAAAGAGATATCAAGGCAAATTGAATCCTAATATGCTGGCCGATTATTGTTGGACCATCAAGAGGGATGCTCCACAGGCGAAATATAGCACAAAATCGTCATTTCTTATTTTCTAGGTGAGTCCAAATGTTCGAATATTGTGTAGTTACGAATGTAGAAAGTATTGAAGTGTTTGAAATTATAAATTCCTCTCTCTCGGAAACCTTGCGTGATTGAGAAAAACCGATATCATATTTGAATTCAGGAGAAAAAATACTATCAGATTCACACATTTTTTCTTTCTGAGACAAAAAAAAAAGTTATTTTGTTGCTCAGTGTTATTAGCGGGCAAGGAGTGCTTCGCCCAAAACAAAAGCAATGAAATTACTCGATAATGAGCAACTGCAGAGCATGGGTTCTTTAAATAAAAAAACTCAGATAACATACCAGAACACTTTATGAAAGTTTGTCGGTAGAGTTTGGAATATCTACAGATACACACGTATTGGCTTACGGCTCTTTGAGTCTAGCCATAACCTCTCCCTTGTTAGGTGTTTCTAGTCTAAGGTAATTTTGTTAGGTTCGCTTATTTTTCCTATAGATGTCATGTGGTCTGCATACCGACCCAATGAGATTTGCAGATAAGCAACTAAAAGTATTACATGTATGATGGATATAGGTAAAATTTGCGTAGAGGCCTCTTTTTTCAGGTTTAAGATTCTTTTAAGAGTCCGGACATCTTCTGACTCGGGACCCAGGGCTTAAATACCCTTTCCTGAGGACTTGTTTCTTGGATTTTTTCCATCCTAAAAATTCAATCGACATTATTTCATACAAAAATTAATGTCAGGTAATTAGAAATCAGGGGATTTTTTTATTCCGAACTATTTTTTACCCATTCGGACAAACTGTCTACGAAGGGGGAAAAAAAAAGTAAAATAAAAATTTCTATCTCAAATGAAACACTTGTTTAAAAATAAATGTAAGCCACAATTAAAACAATATAATTTATAAATGTTCGTCCAGATACAATTCTAAAAAAAGTTGTGATTAAAAAATTAATTATTGATTGTGATTTTTTAAGATATTGAATTGGTACTTTATTTATTCTAAACAGAAAATAATTTTTTCGATTAAATTAATTAAGTTTTTTTTGTTTGCTTTATAACAATTGTTATTATATTGTTAATGTTAGTGCACACTTTTATAAAGTAATTGCAATTCCGTTTCTACTCTAATAGCACCGAAAGCTGAAGCTTAACATAACACAGATGGTAGAGGATAAGCCTATCTGTATAGGACTAAACCATCCCAGCAATCATTGACGCTACTAAGATTTTTGTAACAATTGAAACACCTTATATATGTTACTCAGATCGCTTGTCACATCTTATTACAGTACTTGGTCGGTTTTCTGATGATTAAAAAGTATTATTTTTTTAAAGAAAAAACTAGCTATAACGGCTGAGAGATTCGACATTCTGACTACAAGTCACCACTGTATTGGCTGGACGACAGTCCGCCTCTGTGTTTTATCACCCTTCTCTCCGCCGTGTCACTTGGTTTTAATTCACTTAGTTTGCTAGGAATGGAATGAGATTTGGATGCTAAATCAGAGTGGAGTTAGGTTTGGTGGCGAAGGTAATGGCTGGGATGTTTGACGTAATTGGAAGAGGGAAGGTTGATGAGAGGAAAGCTGGTCCCTGGTTAATTTGCCGGCCGCTGATGTGAATAATTACACTGATTAGCCTCCTGCCGTTTCTGTTCACGTATTAAGGAGGTTTCCCACCGCAGTTTTGCCAACTTTCTACTTTGTTACACTTATTGCCAACTCGAAGTAATTGATACAATTATTATTCTTAGAAATAAAAGAGGCTTGCAATCAAATAATAAATCATCTTTATTAATTCATATTCTACATTGACATCAACTGCTTAGCGCACACATGCGCAGGTTTAAGTGAAAATGAGTATTTTTTTGTGATAAATGAGGAAGCGTAGTTTATTGTGGGCAAAGGTAGTTTGTGAAATCCACTGTGAAAAAAAAAGTTAATAAAATTATCTTAAGATTGTATGTTTAATTATTGCCTAATTACCTATTTAATTTAGAAATTCAGTTTCTGAGAAAAGTAAAAAATAACACTTAACACGTATGTACGCTAAGCCATCGATATTATAAATGCAGATGTTCAGGTATTTAGATGTTTATCAACCACGCTTCGATGGGTGAATAGTTTTGGATAGATAGTTCATGTCCTGGATTAGCATATAGGCTACTTTATATATAACTCTATCTTTTGTATAGCATATAAAATGAGTATCTTTGTCTTTTATGGGCTGTCCTTTATGGACTCAAAAACTACATGACCGCTTTGAATGGTTTTTAACCCCCCCTCCATCATTTAAAGCATTTTTCTGGAACAATTAACATATATAACATATTACCCTACGTAATATAGGACCGGAGGTAAAAAAGAAAAAAGAATCGATACACTAAATTCGATTTTTGGACGCTTAAATAGCATACGCTGCCTAAACCATAACAAATACACCAAATTAATGTTCACAGATTTTAATATCTAAAAAAAATCTACAAAAATGTCCGCGACAGCATATATCTTATACGGATAACTCAGAATAACCATTTTTATTTTCCAGCTCAATATTGCCAAGAAGATCGCGATAAGTAGATTCCCGGGCATCGCCAGGTATTCGTCACGGGATATCTAAAAATAATTATGATATAAATTGATAATTGTTTTTCTTTTTACTTCTTCAACTAAAAATAAAAACATGTTTAATTTACTTAGGCGTAGCTGGGCACGCCGGATGCACACACACACACACACACACACACACACACACACACATGTTTCTAAAGAAAGTCACATTTTGTTAATCAAACACCCAGACAAGATTTGCAATTGATTCCACCTGGAAAAGGAAGGAGAGATCGACTTAGATTTAAATGGATAGATGATATAAGGAGAGATATGAAGGACATAGGTCTAGAATAATTGGAGTGGGAAGATAGAGAAGAATGGAGAAAGAAGATAAAAATTAAAAAAAAACTTTGGGCACAGTAAGGTTTTTTACAATGTAAGAATGTTTATAAATAAACACAATCATATCTAAGCGACGATTGATGACTCATGTGATATGCAACTGGACATTAAGGTTATTTTGTGAGGCATTGCATTACAGCCTCTGTATGTGGGCAGGATTTTTAAACTGACCCGAACCTTCTGGCATCATGGCTCTGGTATCTACTCAGTCTCTAACTGAAATTAATACCAGACGTTTATCGTGGGGGCAAATGCGGTCGTCACGCAGACTGACAACCCGGCTAACGTCAAATGCCGAGTATCTAGAAAAAATGGGAGCCTTAACCTCCTACCTCATGGACCTCCAATGGCCTATATTTGAATGACTTTATATACACGCACACACACACACACATACATGTTGGCTATTATCATTTAAGGTGTCTACTGGATATGTATATATTTTATTCTATTTTTTTTCATGAGAAGTACCTTTGTAGCTTCATTTCTTCGGAATTCGCTAAAATGACGGATTGACCGATATTCTTCGTACTGACTATTTGTGTGCTGTACAGTATGGGGGCACGCCGTAGTGTAGTTGTTATAGCAATACGCTACAAACCGGAAGATCGAGGGTTCGAGTCCCGGTGGGTCAGGATTTTTAAACTGACCCAAACCTTCTGGTGGCACCACGGACCTGGGGTCGACTCAGCCTTTAACGGGAATGAGTACCAGACACTTGTTCTGGGGATAAAGGCGGCCGTCATTTTTGCAGGGCTGACAACCCGGTTGACATCAAGTGCCTATTGTCTAGAAAAAGTGGGAGCCATAACCTGCTCTTAGCCCAAAGGTCTCCTATGGCCTGTAGTGGGAAACTTAATTCTTTACCGCACAGTAATTGATTATGATGGATAGGTTAACAATATATTCGTATTGAAGGTCAATAATGGCCCCATATAGCCGTCACCCAAGAAATGTGCGCGACCGGGAATCGAACCCGGTCCCTAAGGTATCACAATGACAGTACCTCTAATCTATAGCTGTATACTAGTATTCAATTCGTTCCGAACCGTGACAAAAATAAATAAATACAAACTGAAAGGTGTGAAGGTTTGTTTAAAAAAGTATTCTGTACAATACTTTAATCTCTGCCTGACGTGTAATCCTACTGGACATTAGAGAAACAGTCGTTAGCACAAAAAATAGATTGCCTGCATTGTGGAAAATATAAACGCATGTGGTATACGATACAAGAATGTTGGAAATTTTAAACATATTTCATGCTGTCAAAATTACAGCTGTTTTCATTACTCGAATTGTAAACTGAGCCAGAAGGCGTATGTTAATATGAAAGCAGACGCTCTTCATTTGGAAAATTAAAAAAACGCCTTCTCTATTCAACCGAACAACCACCCATTGTAATTCTAACTTCAAATAATTTCAGCTACTACTACGTATGTACAGATGAGCCTTCCGCGCTAGCTCATGTGGTACTGTGTCTACTTCGTGATTTTTGAGCCTTGTTTCGATACCCGAGGGAGTTCGATATTTTAATTGTAAAATTTTTAGTCTCGAGGCTAGGAGAATTGTGGTGTGCAATTATTAATTGTTCAGCATGATGCCTGGGAACATACTAAAAAAGCAAATTGAGGATTCGCAGAGCTGTATATAGTTTGGAGAATTAAAAATATCTCTATTAAATCGAAGATCCGAATATTTACTTCAAATGTGAAACCAGTTACAAGACATATAAGAGAACATATTTGTGAAAATTTAAGTCAATATCTTTAAAAGTTTTGCAATTTTGTATAGTGAAACTTTGATATATTGAATATCTGAACTGAATTTCAGGTCTTAGTCTGACATAATTAAAGGGTAATAGAGCTGTCAATTTATCGTATTTTTGAAAGAAGCCTCGTTTGAAATAAATTTCTAAGAGTAAAACTATTCCCTCAATTTAAAAATATAGTCATATTATAGTTGATTTTATACTCTATCGCTTGAAAATAATTATTTACGTTTCTTTCAAGGCTGTAAATGCAAATAATATGCAATTGACCTTCTCAACTATTTTTATAAAATAAAAAATGTATATCAGCATATTCCGTGATGACCAGTTAATAATTTGTAATTTGTATTAAATTGGTTAGATGAAAGAAAACTTCCAAAAATATCCCCCCCCAGAATCTCATTTGTTTATATTATTGCCCACGAACTTTCAAGCGTTAGTAAAATATCGCTAGTTCATGCAAATTCGGACGCGGGGACTTGATAATAGTCCTTTGTCCATTTGCAAACATTTTTATTATTGTTACTATAATTATTATCATCATCATCATGATAATTTATTTGTGGTTATTATGCACGCCACCGATTCCGAAGTTCTCCGGTTCAAATTCGATAGGAGTCGATGGATTTTTCAGGGCGTAACAATTCTGAATACTGTATAGCTTCCTTTAGAGTCTAGAGGGAAAGTAATCGGCGAGCCTCATGTCCGTGATTTACGATACGTAGAAGAATCTCGCGCTTAAAATAAAATGTCTATGAGTAAAATTCTTCGGTCATTTCACTGCCAGATTTCAATTGTTATACTGGAAAGCAACGGGAAGCTACAACACCTACAATTCCCTAGTAAAGCTGCAAGCATAGCATGAAAATGCTATGATTGCAGTGAAGGACCTGCCTTCGGGCAGAATTACAATGGATGGATACTATGACCTGAAATGTTAGAAAACATCGTTAAATATGTATCTGTATGTAATATTGTTAGAACTATAATTAGAATGACTATTTAACTCATGCCCCAAATGGGAGTCAATGACCAATCATATTTCAATGATTTTTTTATTTACAACCAATCACAGTCGTTTTTCACCTCGGATTTTATCAATTTAATTTTATCACTTTAAAGCCAAGCTCCTCCTTTTTAAAATTCTGAATAGGTCATACCATTATTTTTCAGTGACTGCATGTGACTACCAGATGTTAGCAGATAGTGCTTGCGGGATATAATATAAAAACATTTGTAGCAATTGATTATACCACCAAAAAAAACACGGTTTTCACTTTCTTAACGTATTATTTTCCAGGAATTTACGTTCCAGAAAAATGTAATTGACATATTTACATCATAGGATATCAGAAATTAATTAACCTATAATGTTGGTTATAAATTTCTCTACTAGGGTGCATTCTTACAATATTGCGATCCTTTGGCAATAAATAATATGATCTGGTTGCAGTGATGAACAAATGAAGCATAACAATCGTTTCTCATTTGTTTTCAAATATCGCCGTTTACATTAAATATATAAATATTTTAAAATAACTATATTTAAATAATGATTTGTGAGTAATCAGCTTAACTTTATTCGTTAAATAATCCTAACAAATGCCACTCTTGATAACCAAATTTTCTAGACTATTTAACTCATGCCCCAAATGGGAGTCAATGACCAATCACATTTCAATGATTTCTATTTTACAACCAATCAGAGTCGTGTTTCACCAAATATTTATCAGTGTTATAATTACCATATTAAAGATAGCTCCTCCTTACAATATTGCGTTCCTTTGGCAATAAATAGTATGATCTGGTTGCAGTGATAAACAAAAGAAGCAGTAGAAGCGTACCTATCGTTTCTCATTTGTTTTCAAACATCGCCGTTTACATTAAATATATAAATATTTTAAAATAACTATAGTTAAATAATGATTTGTGAGTAAACATCTTAATTTTATTCGTTAAATAGTCCTAACAAATGCCACTCTTGATTTCCAAATTCTCTAGATAAATTCACTCCTCACTTCGTGAGTCGTGAATTTATCGATAATTTGGAAATCACTCGTGGCATTACTTATGATAAATTCACTCCTCACTTCGTGAGTTGTTAATTTATCGAGCATTTGGAAATTACTCGTGGCATTACTTATGAAAAACACAAAAGTGTCTTTGATAGTGAAGAATAGGTGGAAGCGGATTTTATCAATATTACTATCTCTATAGTAATCGATTCATTTTGTGTTGCTTTAGGTGAATTGTTAGTTTTGTTTAAATTTCTGTACACGTAAAATTCAAACTTCTAAGGTCTAACTGTAAAAATTATTATTTAGAGCTAGGGTTTTGTAACGTATTGCAATATTTTGTTCCTGTACACTTACACCAATGTATGATTTTGGATTTTGCAAGTAATGTTATTAAGCTATCGACAAGTTATAACAAGTATTATTTTGTGAACAATAGTTAAGAGGTATAATATACATTTTATTGATTCAGCAACGCCTAATTGACCTTCATCTTACATCCACATTTGATGACGTAACAAAGTTGCCAGTAAGGCTCACACATTATAAATACAATACTGTATAATTATACGTACACTAATAAAGCACTTAAATATTGAAACTTGTTAATTGAAAACATTAAAAACTTTTATTTTATATTTGAATGTGACATGTAAAATGACGAGGAACAACATAAACACTAAATACACGTAATTACGTATTTAATGTCTGGTAAGTAATCTGAACTTGAGAAATATTGACAGGAAGTGCTGTAAACATTCGGTTTTATCTGAAAATGATGTCTTTGTAACAATATTATTTCGTCATATTGTTTAGGGTATATTAAAGTCCACCGAATGTAAAGTTTTAAAATTGAAATTGTCAATTATAACGTAATACAATCAATACTGTTAAGGTGCGTTGCAAAATGATAAAAGCACCATACCGATGGCAAGATACACTTAAAAGCTCGTTTCCATTACTATAAATTTGTCCCGCTACATGTTGAGCGTCATGTGCCCTCACATGTGCCCGAAATTTGTTGAAATGGAAACAGTATGCATCATGTTGCGACATAAGTGCCGGGGACAAAAATGTGCCAAGCGACTGCGGCGGTCAACATGTGCCACAACTTATACCACATAAAATGGAAACAGACTGCAACATGCCCCAAGGACATGCACAGTACAGTCTATATTCCAGACCCTGCGCTGCGAGTATAAGTTCAAACGAGCTCTCTTGTGGTATTTTCAGTGGTGTCAGAGCTGTTGTTTCTGTAACGATAGAAACAATGTCCTGCAACGGATTTCTGGTGGTACGGAATGCACTCTTCAAGAAGTTGAGAAGAAACTTCACTCGCTGTCGACTTGAGAGATAAAACTAAAATAGAAAAAACCAACACTTATTTGCGAATGTGTTTTCACTAGAAAACTTCTAATCCATCATCTCGGTCGTTTTCGCTTTTTTTTTATTTTTTTTTATTTATTTTTTTATTTTTTTTTAGAAGTTCATACTATACGCCCGCCATTACCACAAAAGCTGAAGTAGATGAGTTGTCCATATCACTAGTACTTGAACCTCAAGTAACACTGGATAGCACTGTATCTGATTCACTGTATAACTGAAACTGTAGTCTTGCTCTCCAAACCTCTATACTGATGTTGCAGATGCCGCAGGAAATTGGAAACAGTAGAAAGAATGAGGAGCAATATGTGCCTGTAACTTGTCAGAATGGAAACAAGCCTTAAGTAACAAACACGTACATAATTCCGATTGATTGAGGGTCTTTCCACTTTTCAGCGGTTGCCCTTTTACCAGCCGGCTGCTGGCCCTTCACATCCACATGTGTCAATCACAGAGGTAGATGATCAACAGCCAGTGTAGGGGTGACATGTGGTTAGCATGTCGAGTCCCCCAGCCGTTATAGCTGGTTCCTCAACCTGGAGCCGCTACTTATTGTAGCTACCCAATTGCCTCACGATGCTGGGTGGGCACCGGTCCCATACTGGCCGAAATACCATGAGAAAATTTCTTCCCCCATGGAGACTCGAACCAGCGCAAGTCCCGTAGCTCTGCGCCAAGGCTTCCTACCTTAACCGCTCGGCTACGGCGCGGGACTACGTACATAATTAAAAACTTTATTTGGACATACCTTATTCATTATAGGCTATATGCTTGTCAAAAACCTGAAACTGAATTTAACGTTTAAAATGTAATTTAATTTAATAGAGTATCTCGATAACTTAAACCAACATTTATGCACACCATTTTTGTGTATTTCAAAATTATACAATCACTGGACTTAATAGCCAACGAAGAAGCCATTTTTCAAGATCATTTTAAAACCCCGATTACACACGCTTTTTACAAGTTACTGCAGCATAGACACCTCCATATTTTCCCATGCAGAGATAGATGACTGCTTCCTGCAACTCATGGACATTAGTGTACTGTTTTCTATCAGCATATACAGTATGACACAAAATACCACAGAGGTTCTCCATAGAATTTAGTTCAGGAGAATTTTTGGACATCATTACATGTGCAGTATACCATTCTGCAGAAACCATTACCATATAAAGTTTCCAACATTAATAGAATCATTGTTTCGTTGGAATATGCAGAATGGATCCCTAACATCTCCCCAAACAGTAAAAGTTGGATATCTATTAGATCTTCATAGTCAGTTGCATTCTTTCAGCCCACGGAGATGGGCATTTTTGTTTAGCCGCCATAACCAAACCCAGCCCATGCCATTAGTGACTTACCTCCTTGTTAACGTTTTGAAAATATCCACTATTCTTTCTGCAAATCATGCCAATAACAGGCGCTTCTAAATAGATATTTTTTTTCCATCACTGAACAATATTTGTTTTCATTTGGACTTCCAGGTCATGCATGTATTGCTTTGTTAGGCTACTCGTCGCGTCTTGTGAATGTTCATTTTTTTCTGTATATCAACAACGTGCTTTGAGCCACCATTCTAGATAATGTAGACATGTGCACATTAATGTTGGAATCATGAGATAATCTTCCCAGGGGGTATCAGCTGTCACTCAGTTCTCTGATGACCAATTTCTCCTGTGCAGTGTAAATTTACATAGTCTTCCAGGAGATATTTCTGTATCATATTCCGGTCCATGCTTCAGAAAACTATTCACCACTCTTGGAAATTTGTCAATCCTTCGTGCTATTTCTCTAGATGATAATCCTTCGTCCTAATAAGTATTTGTCCTTTCTTCACATCTGACAGTCTTGATCCCATTGCCTTAAACATCATCAATTTCATTGGCGTATCGGTCCTTTTAGTTTGACCTTAGCCTCCCTCATAACAACCATCCATTCCTTTCGGTCAGTGACCTTATTTCTCCAATTTGTTATTCCAATTTTCATTAGGTCTATAAAATGTTGTTTGTACATGACATTTACATTGCTACATTTATTGTATCTTTAACTGTTTATAATTAGTATAGTGTATATCTATATTTGTCGAATATTTATTTGTATTTGTGCTGGTTGAGTGGAAGAGAGGGCCTTATGGCCTTAACTCTGCCAGAATAAATAAAGTATTATTATTATTATTATTATTATTATTATTATTATTATTATTATTATTATTAGGTCCGCCTGTACAACGTCCATCCATCATAACCTAGGACTCCCAACTTTTCTCCTTCCATCCAGCTTAGCATTTGATATCCTTGGCAAACGTGCCTCGTTCATTCTATAAATATGGCCCAACAATTCGATAGTCTAACTTTAATATCTATAACTATAGCATTATCTTTATATAGGTCATACAGTTCCTGGTTAGTTCTTATTCTCCGTGTACCCTTATCCTTAATTGGACCATATATTTTCCTTAAGATCTTTCTTTTCCAGGTGGCAAGTCTTGTAGCAGTTCTTTCTGATATGGTCTAGGATTCACTGCCATACATTACAACAGGTTTAATAATTGTTTTATATTCTTATTTTAATTTTCTTAGACACTCACTTAAACACTTGAAACTAATTGAAAAGTTCAAATGCAAGTATTTTCATTCTGCTGAATACTTATATACACCCTCTACAATGAACAGGGAGTAAGATAAATATGACTTGTTTGTTTTCATGGAACTGGTGGTTGTATCATTTTACAATAGCTGGTTGTATCAATTTGCAACATGCAATTGAACTCGTGGTTGTGTTATCAGACAGCAGAAAGTGTCTTTGTTTATATATTTTTGTGCACACATTGTAGGCTCCATACACCCTAGGATAAGTTGTTACCAGATCATTTTGCCCTTTTTTGAAAAGTTTTGAAAAATGTGTGATTGTATAATTTTGCAACATACATTATATTAAATTAATAATGAAAGAGGTTTTATCAATATTGCATTTGACTTGTAATGCAAACGTTTGCAACAAAATATATAGTTTGTTTAATAATTCACAGTAAACGTAACAGAGCTGCTCGCTTCAGCAGTTAAATTCCAAAAATAAAAGTTTTAACATTAAAGTAGACCTATATATTGCATAATAATTAAAATATTGCCAACTGTAAATTAACGGTACTGTTCTATAAGTACTTGAGCAATTTTTTTTTTACCTGGTTGAGTGGTAGACAAGACCTTAGCTCTGCCAGGTAAAATGAAACTTTATTATTATTATAAAATATCTGACAGATAGTACTTTTGAAGGAAGTCTGTTAATCGTTGTAGTTCCATATTTCAGTTATTTTCTGTGTACCACATACAAGATTTTATACAAAAAAGTGTCTCTTTTGAATTTAATTAAGAATTTCACAAATTAAAAAAATATATATATTGTGTTTTTTTTCCCCAGAAGATAATGTAGAAAATGCAACTTTTCATTTATGAATGCAATTAGTCATTTACTGGAGGACAGTAATTTACAAGGTGCAGACAGCTGATTTAATGAGAGCTGGAAAAGCCATGCGTGAACTTGCTTGTGAAGTGAACTGACAGTGCTGTTGATTCGCCAGATTTTAAACAAGTAGAATAAATACATATTTAGATTGTCTGAATTTTTCATCCGACTGAAACCTATTGCTAGGTAATTAATCCTCATTACTTGGAGCATTTACCTTTTTTTCATTAGAGGTTATGAACTGCAATTATCCCTCGTAAAAATGAAAATTGACACCAAAAATAAAAATACCATGATTGGATTTTAACAAAAGTAGAATAAATAAATATTTACATTGTCTGAATTTTTCATCCGACTGAAACCTATTGCTAGGTAATTAATCCTCATTACTTGGAGCATTTACTTTTTTTTTCATTAGAGGTTACGAACTGCAATTATCCCTCGTAAAAATGAAAATTGACACCAAAAATAAAAACACCCTGATTGTAATAATTAGAGCTAGGATTTTTATGTAATATTAACATGCAAAATATGTACATATTTATGTAATAATATTTGGTGAAATGTGTAATATTACATAAAAACTCTTAAAATATGTCATTTTAAATGCATTAAAATTTAAGTGCTATGTAGATTTATACCAAATATTAACTTACTTGATTCCTGATTTTATTAATAAAAAGTAAAGTGTGGGACAATTATTAATTATGCATGTTGATGTAATACATAAAAAATATTACATTTATTTATTTTTTGTAAATGCAACAATTAATAAAATGGCTAAATAAAAAAAATCTCGTTACAAAATGTATTTTTAATTATATTATAATTATACAACTTTTTCGTAGTCACTCTTTAACCAATCATTAGCCCCTACAGCGAATACAGAAACTATCTACTCACTTCACTTTAATTTGCAATGAACTATGAGACACATATCCAAGTTTTCCATTGTCATAGAGTGTCATCGGTCAGAGAGATTGTTTTTATAAACAAAAAATGTTCTTTCCACATTACAGGAAGTTGCTGGTGCAAATTTAAGCAGATTGAATTTTTCAGGAGAGATGTCATCTGGAGGATTCTCTTCTTCCCCGTTGAGGATCTTACACACTGTAGTCAATGTCGAGAAGCCAGGGTTTCTTTCCATAACAGATTCAAATTTCTTCATTGTGTTTATTCCAACATTTTCTTGAACAACCCTTAACTTAGATTTAACGTCCTCTACAATGTCCAGTGATTCCTTCAAAGTCATGCCACAAGTTTCTAATTTTACAACACTGTCAGAAATGAATCCAAAATTGCTTTTAACATAAGCCAATTGGCACTGAAGACCCTTTGAGCCTCTCTGATAGAAACTGCTGATTTACTTGGAAACGAGTCTATTACAGACTTCACTTCTTTAAAATAGTCACTATGAAAGCAGACAGCCTCAATCCACGTCCCCATCTAGTGAGGACAGGTTCAGGAGGCAATTTCACATTTGGTAATTTTTCTCTATAGTGTAACACACGTTGGGGTCCTTAACAAACACTTTCTTAGTGTTTGAAATAATCCTATTGATTTGTGGATAGTTACTTCGCACTTCTTCGGCAACACGTTGCAGTCCATATGCGAGACAGATGAAATGGATCATATTTTGGTAAAACACACATAGAGCAGTTCCCGCCTTTAGCATGTACGCCGCAGCATCACAATAAAGGACAAAGACTTTATTTCTTGAACACTTTAAGTCCATCGTTCACAAAACGAGCTACTGTTGCGTGATTTTCATGCTCCAACGTTTTCGAAGAATTCAGGAAAGGTGTGGGGGATTCTTTTCCATCCAGCTTATCAATCACAAGATTGGTAACATAGCGACCTTTGCCATCCGTTGTTTCATCGACAGCAATCCATATATAGTTGTTGCCTATATCACTTCGCACATATGTCATTGCTTCATCGTAACACAAATGCCTGTAGTTTTTTCGGAGCGTAGAATCCCACAATACTTCTCTAAAAATGCACGCTATTTAGGTACCTGGAGTTTGTACCAAGGAATATTTGCGGCAACCATAGCATTACACATGTCATGGAAGAATTCACTCCTTACATTTGAAGACTGTTGCATTTGAGATAGAAGCACTTGCTTTTTAGATGTTTGTAGTCCTTTGTTTTTAGCATGCAGAGCACTGCGAACATGTTGTTCAAGCTGAGATATCATTGAACAACCTATCTGGTTATTACAAGTCTGGCACAGAACCACATCTCCATCAGTAGTTAACGAATCATCTATTTTAACCCACGATTTTAACTTAGACGATAATTTTGATGCTACAGGAGCCATCACACGAAATTTAATGAAACACTGAGACAGTCAAAATAATACTGATTAAGACACAAACTAAAAGTCTTGTGGAAGAGAAATAAGCATCGTAGTGTTACTTCTTATTATGAGAGGGTAAAAGAGGTAGAAACAGAAAAGGACGGAAATGTTTGAATGGATGTATAAAAAGTTTAAGAAGTTTCACAACTTTCAGTACTTCTTAGAGATCAAATATCTATGGTGTAAAATCTAATTAATTAAATAAATAAATAAAATATATGTTAAGCCTGATATGATAATATTTAGAATATCTCATTGTATCTTAACAACAAATTATAGTGCATAATTTCAATTTTAAGAAATGTTGATTACCTCTTGTTTTTATTTTATGATAATTTGTTATGGGGATATCAGTAAACGAAAAGAATGTGTTTAGATGAGTGGGATAGCAAATACAAGTGGCCTAAATTACCTGATATTTATATTAGAATTGGGAGGGACGCAGATAAAACCCTATCCAGAAAATTAACTTGAATCGATCCTGGATTCGATGGGTGAGAGACAATAACAATTACTCCTGTGCTATTTTTTTTTTTACTTTTTTCTACATGGACTCAATCTCTATTGCATCAACAAACAATTTTATAAATACAGTACAAAATTATAATTTTTTATACTCATATTACAACGAAACAAACATTTTTAAAACAGGTTGTATTCTATTCCAAGGGACAGAAGAGCAGAGATGAGGAAAGGATACACAATTGTTAACACATGCTGAGTGAGAAACTATTATGTTTCTACTATTTCATTCATTAAACAGATGGGTCTGTGGTAGTTTTAAAGAGATCTTCAATGTGGTATCCTACCCAAGTCACAGTGTCTTTGTTAGCTACATTTATGGTGTCAATAATTGAATGGAATTCATCCATGACCTCTTTTTTGTAGCTTTTGGATAGTTTGTAAAATTCGTTTCAGTGTACATGTACCTGAGTTTCTAGTGTGAATAAAATACTGTCATACAGATAGTTTAAAATTTTATTCCGCTTATGGGGGAAAAAAAAAACATTATTTTAAATTAACGGACAGAATATGTAGTTTTACATAAAAAAATATTAAAATATGTAAAAATATGTAATTATGATGAAATATGTAAAATATGTAATGATAACTTTTGATAAGAAAGTACCTAATTCGTGGACATTTATAATTTTTAGCTGCGTATGAGCAAAGAGAAAGAATATGTAATTACATACAAATCCTAGCTTTAGTAATAATACCCTTAAAGTAGCCTACATATCACGTACATAAATCCGTTTAAATAAAATATTTGCTGTTTATTATTTCAGAACTATTGGTAAACGTTTTATTTTATTTTTTCAAATTTACGATAACTTTATATCATCGTAACTATGAACCTATAAAATATAAGAATTAGTATTTGGTATAATAAAATTATATTTTTCTTACGATGCGTTTAATGAATTTGCTTTTTAAAATGTACACTATTTATATAACGCATAATTGTACACAAATTAACGCAGGTACTTCTGTACAAAGTTATTGTTACTGGAGCTAGATGTAAAATTATTTTGAAGAACATAGCAAACATGTACGTTTATAAAAAAATATAAATGAGCTCATGAATAAAATAAATCCCTGTATTAAATTATAATTAAACCTTTCATAAATGGGTGGTAAAAATTACATATAACTACTAATTATTATTATTTCATTAACGCGGTGGACTAGTGGTTATGCTCCTTGCCTCTGGTCCCGAGGGTCGCGGGTTCAAACCCGGCCGGGGTCGATGGATTTTTTAGGACGGAAAAATCCAAGGAGCAAGTCCTCCGGGAGGGACTTTAAGCCGTGGGTCCCGAGTCTGAAGATTTTCAGGCTCGTAAAAAATCCTTAAGGCCTAAACGAAAAGGCCTCTTAAGCAAAATTTACCCATTTTCGTCTCCTCCTAGTACTACCTTGGTTTCCTAGATGTCAGTATTATGCGGAACGCTTGCCCACGGACCACTCAAAATGACATCTATACGAAAGCAAGTGTAACTAAATTAATATGGTTCAAATTCTTCCCTTTAGGGGGAGAGTGCCTAAATCTCTGTAAAGGGAAAACATGGGCTTACAATACAAAAAAATACTAATATTTTTAAACTTACCTAATCAACTCTATATTGTGGATTATGGGAAATTAATTTAGCTATAGATAATTCATAATTATTAATTTCTGTATAATTTTATTCGGTGAAGTGGAACAGATAACCTTACGATCTTATATTTGTCAGATAAAATAAATAATAATAATTATTAGATTGTGAGGAAGCGTGCATTATGTAAATTGGGGAGTTGAATGGAATATGGGCACATTTAAAAAATATTGTTTTGAGATATTAGCAATTGATATGTAACTAAATGCATAACATTGTTTTTCTTTTAATTGATACAATCAGCTACTGAACCTCCTGTAATCGAGATATCGAAACGAAACTTTTCAGGCTGACCAACTACAAAATGGCGAGTCCAAAAATGCATTGAACGGTAAAAAGGGGCAAAACATGAGTTATACCCATATTCCATTCAACTCCTCAATTGTATTTTAACATTAATAGTATAGGCCTAGATTATTTCGGAGCTTCTTCAGACAAGGCATGGAAAGACTCTTAAAAATTTACCATTAGTGTTTTTTTTTCCCCTTAAGGTGTAAATGTTCTATATTATCTTAAATAAATAGGCATAAGCATGTTTTCTCATGCAGATCATTGAATAAGGGATAAAATATTCTCTTCAGTACTCTGTTTTCGGATACTTTTGCTTTTTGTTCACTTAATGTAAGACACTACGCTTCACACCTGTAGGGTAGACAATGCAAATTATGATTTTATAAAGTTCAGTCATCAGATTCATAGACGAAAGTCGAGAAGACAGGAGATATTGAACTGAATAATAACACAAATTACCTACTTCAATTAGCTATTTAATTTCTTGATGTATCCCTCCATGGTATCTTTACCTTGTCGCGGTGGAGTGGCTTGCGTGCTTAAATGATCCTGAGAGCTATGCCGGCGGTAGCATTGCTGCCGATAGGGTTACCCATGCCGGACTAGTCGAAGGTGATAAGCCAGATGAAAAAAGTACCTTGGGCGAAAGAGTGACGATCTTTCACCGTAAAAATACAACCGTCAAGAAATGCGGACATGGGTTCATCTGGGGTAAAATGTTCCCCCATTCGGTTCTCCGGGCGGGGACTACTTCAGGGAACCCATGCCAAAGGCTCAAATGCGGAGTATTTCTTGATGTATATAATTTTGATCTCTTAATGGGACGTCAAGAGTCCCTGTAATGCATAATAGCACGAATCTATTACAGTGACTCTTGACGTCCCAACTCGTTTCAAAAAGCGTTAAACTTAAAATATATAAAACTATTATTCTACCAGTTATATTATATGGATGCGAAAAATGGACTCTTACTTTAAGGGAGGAAAGGAGATTGAGTATTTGAGAATAAGGGTTTTAAGAACAATTTTGGACCAACGAGAGATGAACAGACAAGTGAATGGAAAAGACTTACACGACAGTGAACTACATGGTCTTTATAGGAAACCAGATATAATAACAGTTAAGTCTAGTAGACTGCGGTGGACAGGACATGTGGTACAATGGGTAATGAAAGACGTGCATGGAAGCTTCTTGTAGGAAAACGCCCAGTTGGTAGACCAATAATGAGGTGGGAGAATAACATTAACTTTGATTTGAAGGAAGTAGATTATACGGGGAATGATTGGAAAAACAGCGCAGGATAAGGATGTATGGAGAGCTTATGTCCGCGCTGCCTTAATACGATGTACTAAAAGTTACCATTCTCGCCTCTGGTTCCGAAGTTCGCGGGTTCAAACAAGGCCGTGGCAAATGGATCTATAATACAAAATAATTATTATTATAGATATTTGGATGTTTTTACTTGTTTTCGCCAGAGAATTATATTGAACGAAAAAATTGCGTGACTCTTCTTGGTTTTCACATTGTACTGATTATCTTGCAGGAGAGAGTATCTCTGAGCTACAGTATGATATATGTTACCAAACTTTAAATGAGGTTTACTCAGAATCGCTGTTCAGTCGTTAGTCCAGTCTCCATCTTATTTATTCATAGCTTTACCCAATGTTGCCTTTATATCTGCCAAGAGAGTCATGATTGCAAAGTTAGTCCTCTGCTCTCTCTATCTCTCTTTGTTTCCCATCTTAAGGCTGATTTTACAAGCGCCGCCAAATTATTATTGAAATTATAGACTTAACTATCAGGTCGGTTAAATCTATTATCTCAACAATAATACTGGTCGACAAGGTTTTCTTCAGAAGAAATCTGATTAGTGAATCTAGTGCATTTTTTCATACTGAATTCAGATATGTAGTCAGAATTTTTCCATCAGGCACAGGTTTTTTGTGATAGCTACTTTTTAAAAATTTATTTTAGCATTCTCTTTTACCTGTCATAGGAACCTTTACCTTATATGTAGCGATTTTTATTCAAGCTGTATTTAAGGGCTGTCTCTGATGAGCACGGTGAGCGTTTCCATCAGCGAATTTCCACAATGGAAAAGAGGTACCAAGACAAGTGGAGTTCTAATATGCTTAGAGATGTTCCAGTTGCAAAATATGCCCCAAAATCACTATCTACCACTTTCTAGGTAAGTTAGAATGAGTTAGATGGATTTTATTAAAAATTATAAAAAAATGTAAATGAATATCACAGAAAACTCTTGCCTAATAGGAAAAACTGAAATTATATTTAAATTCAGGATGAAAAAATACTTCTAAATTTCATATTTTTTATTCTTGTGAAAGAAAAAAAGTTATTTTTTGTCGACCTGTGTAATAATTACAGTACTATTTAACAAATGCGATTCACCTCCGAAGAGTTTTAAATTTAAGCATGAGCATAACTCTCTGGCATTAACAAACTCGGAGATTCATGATTACGCGGACATAAGTTCTCCATATATCCCTAATCCAATCTAATATTTTCTAATCATTCATTTCATAATTCATCTCTCTCAAATCACTGTTAATGTTATTCTCCCTTTTGGCCTACCTACTACTTGACCCTTTTCCTCTGGTTTCCTACAAGAAGTTTCCGTACCCCTTCTTTTCATTTACTATTTGCGTCACGTGTCCTGCAGTCTACGATATTTAACTCCTTTTATTTATTCTGGTTTTGACCAGCCTGATGGACTAGTGGTCAGTGTTTCTGACTGCAATTCATGAGGTTCTTGGTTCGAAATCTCGGTCAGATCATAGGCATTTTTCTTTAAAGGGAAGTATTACTCTGGTTGCTCGTGGTCTGGCATTTAGGTTACCGACCCTCCTGGCGCTTCATTATAATTCATCACTCATCATATCTTGGGGTAACGTAACTCCGCCTTCCAGATGCCTCAACCTAAGAAATTAATTACAATTCCACCAATGCCAAGGGAGAAAGCCAGAAATATCATAAAAGAAAACCTGGTGGCATCGGACAAAAAAATCTTCGGATTTTTCCATACATATCTATCCCGAGGTAATTCTATTCTAGGGCAGGTTTTTCACTGCATTCATAGCATTTTAATGCTATGCTTTGCAGCTTTACTAGGGAATTATAGGTGTGGTAGCTTCCTGTTGCTTTTCACACCGGGGATGATAATGGCCAGATGATATTCGGGGACCTTTTGGGCCTCAAAGCTACCCAACATTTGTCTTACAGGCGAGGATAAAACCTCACCTAAGAAGCTTGTCCGGACTGGGAATCGAACCCGGGCCCGCTGCGTGACAAGGTAGCACGCTACCTCGAGACCACAGCGGTGATAATATTTTACAATAATTCCCTTCATAATTCACCTCCCTCGTATCTTGGTTAATATTATTCTTCCACCTCGTTCGTGGCCCACCTACTAGGACTTTCCTTCTAAAAGTTTCCATGTCCCTCTTTAATTCACTATCGCGCTGCATAACCTTCACTCTACGAGATTTAACTCGTTATTTCTTCTGATTTCCCATGGAACTCATTGCTATGTAGTTACTTTTAAGTACAAAAATATCTTCCTACGTAAGATTTTTTTTAAATCAAAGATTTTAATTCTGAATGCCAGATTCAGTGGCGGCGCGTGATCTAAAATTTGACCGGGACTAACATAGAACGAGAAAAAAATCATCCTGTCAAACAGATTGTCACGACACTATTAACTAGCCCCATCTGGTGATAAAACAGACACGCCCCCCCTCTCTATTTCAATCAGTTACCATGGTAACGCTGCGAAGTCCGATTAGAAAGATAGCAACAGTAGTTATACCAGACCTAATTTCTTTGAAATGAGCCCAAATAAAATCATTAACATAGTAAAGTAAACCCTACTTATGAAACTCCTACTTTTTTAAGTCTGTGATATACGAGAATTCCGGCTGACCTAAGATTTTTACATTTTGATAATAAATTATTTATAACAAATAAAGAACTTTGGAGAAGAACGCATCAAAATGAAATTTGTAAAGAAATTAAATTTAGAAAATGGAAATGGATTGGTCATGAGTTAAGGAGAGAGAATGATAACATCACAAAAATGGCATTTGATTGGAAACCCAAAGGATTGAGAAGGCGAAGAGGAAGACCCACGGTAACATGGAGTAATACCATTAGGGATGAAGCTGAACAGATAGGGATGAGTTGGAATAAAATTAAGGCATTGGCAAACAACAGAGTTCGTTGGCGAGCTTTCACCAAGGCCCTATGCTTCCCAGTGGAGTGACAAGGACTATTACTACTATTACTACTACTACTACTACTACTACTACTACTACTACTACTAATAATAATAATAATAATAATAACTTTTTATTTACATACAGAATTTTAATGTTTACACATCTTTCTGTGCCTAAAGTTTTATTTTTTCTTCTCAATAATAATAATAATAATAATAATAATAATAATAATAATAATAATAATAATAATAATAATAATAATAATAAACAATGTGAGACTAATCCTAAACCAACATACCCAATTAAAATTCTGTTTATATTTGGACTAATAATTAAAAATATTATGGATTTTACAAATAAAAGGATAAAAAAATTAATTGATTAATATTGTCGCACTATCAAAGGGGCAGATGGAATGAAATGAAACTTGATGGAAGAAATGAGTATGAAGAAATGGTGGAATGAAACTTTTCTCAGGAGAAAACAGGAAAATCCACGAGAAAACCTGCCCTGACTCCGATTTGAGTGCGTTTTTCTTTTGAACCTAAGCGCCAGTTTCTCCGAAAGGCGAGAAGCATCGTCCAGAATGTTTGGAATTAACCCATTAAAGGCTCTAATCCTCTTTAAGGAATAACTCATTATGAGATATTATGTGGGAGTTAATAGACACGAGCTATTGTCTGATTGGTGTGCTGACGTTGACACTGACAATGACATTTTGCAGGCTGCATTCATTATATTGAATAGATTATTTAATGGGAGATGCGTTACTGTCAACAAAAAACATTCGTACTATTGCCAGATTTCTCTCGCCCTCTACCGCTACAGTTTAACATTTATTTTAGACATAATCATAATTAAAGTATATATATATATATATATATATATATATATAATTACCTTGTATACTACCGTCTTCCTCAACTATAATGTTTCTATTTAAAATTTTTGTTTTCACTCTTAGGCCTTTCGAAGCATGCTTCATCTTCTGAAGTTGTTGTAGTGTTGAGTTATCTGTGTATGTCTAGTAGAGGGTTTTGCTCATTAGGCATATTTTCGTTGAGAATGTTTGTATTCTTGGCCTCCTTGATAATTTCGATTTCTTCTAAGATGTTAATTTTTTGTCTGTTGTTCTCTCTGTGTATAATTGGCATTATACTATCGACATTGTTAAAACTGTGGCCGCTTTCTGAAATGTGTTTAGCGAAATTTGATTTGCCTTCTCCTTTAATATATACCGAAAAAATTCATTAATCTGACTCTAAAACTTCTAGATGTTTATGTGAACTATATTAAAGGAGAAAGCAAATCAAATTTCGCTAAACACATTTCAGAAAGCGGCCACAGTTTTAACAATATCGATAATACAATGTCAATTATGCACAGAGAGAACAACAGACAAATTAACATCCCAACGATCCTTTACCATTTGGTCCATACTTCAAAATTACCTTAGGAGTTCTGGCTCTGGGGATTACGGTCCATATGTTGACGCCATTTGTGTTGATACTAATGGATGTAATATATTACGGGTATCAAATTCAATTCCTGATTAATACAATTTTTTTCTGGATCCCATTTGATATAGGCTGATGTTCGGCCCATGAACTTTATAGCTGTAATTTTGCTATCATCACTTTTTCGGTAGGTCCATTCTTCCCCCCATAGCAGAAAACTGGTAGCCGTTATTATTATTTATTATTCCTACTGAATCTTGTCAAAAAAAGTCTAATTCTGCCAAATATCTCCTGAAGCCGAGATAATGAAATTAGTTTAATTTCACAGTTAGGAAGGTAAAACTGAGCTGTTTCTAGAACATATCCCCGACTATTTAACTCATGCCCCAAATGGGACTCAATGACCAATCACGTTTGAATGATTTCTGTTTTACAACTAATCACAGTCATGTTTCACCAAATATTTATCAATATTAAATGTACCATATTAAAGAAAGCTCCTCCTTTTTAATATTTTGAACATGTCTGACCATTATTTTGCAGTGACTGACTCTAAGAAATACGGCTACCAGATTGTATATATAGTGAATGGATGTCAACACATAGCGCTTGCAGGAGTTAATATAAAAACATTTGTAGCAATTGATTATACCACCAAAAAAAAGAAAGCACTGTTTGCACTTTCTTAAATGTATTTTTTCCCAGGTAATAATCCAGAAAAATATAATTGTCATATTTACATCATACGACATCAGAAATTAATTAATATAGAGTTTGATGTGTTTCATTTTTTCTCCACTAGAGGGCATTCTTACAATATTGCGTTCCTTTGGCAATAAATAGTATGATCTGGTTGCAGTGATAAACAAAAGAAGCAGATGAAGCGTACCAATCGTTTCTCATTAGTTTTTAAACATCGCCGTTTACATTAAATATAAACATATTTTAAAATAATTATAGTTAAATGATTTGTGAGTAAACAGTTTAATTTTATTCGTTGAATAGTCCTAATAAATGCCACTCTTGATTTCCAAATTCTCTAGATAAATTGTAAATCACTCGTCGCATTACTTATGAGAATTAACATCAACTAGGATTTCCTTTTCAAGGAAATAAATGTTCAGTATCATGCTGCAAGATCTCAAATAATTGGGTGTACGGAGAAATCAAGCTTTTGGCAAGTGCTTATAACTAACTCACTAGCACTATCGAACCCTTAGGTTCATGGCCGTGCGCGCATAAGCTCCACGTACATCCCTAATCTGAGCTAATGTTTTCCAATCATCCCTGTATAATTCTTTTCTCTCAAATAATGGTTAATGTTATTCTCCCACCTCATTTTTGGTCTACCAACTGGGCGTTTTCTCTCCGGTTTTCCTACAAGAAGTTTCCATGCTCCTCTTTCAATCCCCATTTTGTCGCATGTCCGGCCCATTGCAGTCTACGAGACTTAACTGTTCTTATTATATCTGGTTTCCTATAGATAGATAGATAATGGAATTTATTGCCTTTTTTTCAGAATAAAGAAAATGCATATGCATTTACATTGCGCACGGGCCTGCTTGGCCGTACGTGCATTATTTTTCCATGAATAAAAAATAAAACTACTCATAATATAAACAAATACCTACAAATACACCTGTATCAAAAAACAATAACAGGCTACATATAAGTAAAATCTATGTCTACACTGCATCACAATAATACATATCTACATTCGTCCATATTCCGTACATTAATATTAAAAAAATGATAGAAAACAAATTAGAAAAAAAACACATACACCCACACATCCCCACACATATACACACCGCACGCTCATACCCCCCTCCTCCCGTCAATGCAGGCATCAAATACACTATCAGACTATTCAACTTATCAGACCTACTTATTATATAACATAATTAAAGATCGAAAACAAAGACCATATTGAGATTCTTCTTATTGTTAATACATATATCCTTAATCTACAATTTTGTTATATCTCAATTTTCTTACTGTACCCAAAAATTTACATGTTTTTGATTCACTCTCGATCCGTCCTGAAAGATCCCAACACGCCACTCTCCCTCGATCCGACCTGAGAAATCTCTCCGGCAGCATCTGTAATCTAAGTTGTTCTGTCTCTCTACAGAATGCTATAATATAAGATCATGTAGCTCACCTATATTTAGTCTTCTCCATTCGATTGTTCTGTTCATCTCTCTTTGGTTCAAATATGTTCCTAAGAATTTTATTCTCAAATATTTGTAAACTTTTCTCCTCCCTTAAAATGAAAGTTCATATTTTGTATCCATATAACATACTGTAATTAGGAGAAAAACAGTTTTATACACCTTCAGTTTAACTTTTTTAAAAAGAAGCTGGGACGACAAGATGACTTGTAATGCATAATAGCATGCATTTCCATAATTGATCATATGTTTAATTTATTTGTGCATCTCATACATGTGTAATTATTGTGGTAAGAGGTTATGTGCCATGATATAATCCAATTTAGTCCAGTGGAATCCGGTCATTTTCTTGAAGTCAGCCAACCTCGTTCCCGGTCTCCCTCTGCCTATGTTAGGGTCTCTCTTGGTTAAGATCTGTGCCCCTTTCGATTCGGTAGCCTTCATACATGCCTCCCTCCCCACTTCCATTTTATGCTATTTGTTGAGCGACGTTAGTTTTAGTGACACCATCCTTGTCACGTACACTATATGCAAATTAATTTTATTAACCTATTGTAATATTCCTATTTTGTTGTGAACAAACCTTCGTCTATATGGTATACGTACAATAAAAACATTAACACTTCCCGATTGTTTTTCAAAACCTTATCTACAAGACTTTTATATAACAACTCCGTCTGGATATTAGTGAATATATGTAGTGTGTTTTTAACTCTCTAGCAGCAGCATTTTTTTTTCGGAACCGTATTCGCCATAATCGGTTAAGAAAATTAAGTTCGAGTTCGTTACTAGTAAACTGGATCCATTAGGAGTGAGGGTTCTCCAAAGCGTAAATTTAAATCGCTCTATCATACGCAATTTTCGATGTTTCGTAACGAGAAATTCGGTATATGTCTTTGAGTAAATATAAAAAGTATTACTTACTTACTTACTCACTCACTGTCACTATCGAACTCGTAGGTTCATGGCCGCGCGGACATAAGCTCTCCATACATCCTTATCCTGCTATCCTGAGCTAATGCTTTCCAAGCATTCCCTGTATAATCTACTTCCCTCAAATCATAATTAATGTTATTCTCCCACCTCATTCTTGGTCTACCAATTTGGGCATTTTTCTCTGGCTTTCCTACAAGAAGCTTCCATGCAAGTCTTTCATTCCCCGTACGTGCAACATGTCCTGCCCATCGCAGTCTACGAGACTTAACTGTTCTTAATATATCTGGCTCCCTATAAAGTCAATGTAGCTCATTGTTAAGTAATCTTCTCCATTCACCTGTCTGTCCATCTCTCTTTGGTGCAAAAATTTTCCTAAGTACTTTATTCTCAAATACTTGTAATCTCCTTTCCTCCCTTAAAGTAAGAGTCCATGTTTCGCACCCATATAATATAACTTATAGAATAATAGTTTTATATATTTTCAGTTTAACGTTTAAAAAAATCTGATAAATCCAACCATTTGGATGGGATGTTTACGTGAAAGCTGAAATTTAAAAACCGCACAGGGTGCTGACAGCCTATTTATTTTCTCACATCTAAACTGTATAAATATGATTTAGGCCGGTATTCAAGAACCAAACTTTCCGCGAAGAGCGACTCTCAGCCCGTCTCTCCGTGGTTAATTATGTGGGTCATGCAGAACCTACTCTAACTGACTCACTCTATTCAACATCATGTGCTAACAAGATATTTATTTTTAAGAATCCGGGAACAATTGAAAGATGAGAGCCTCAGCTTACGGAAGACGGAGATAACATGAACTAGAGAGCTTGGTTCTTGAATATCGGCCTAAATTAACAAATTAATTATATATTCAGTAAACCAGAGAAATAGTATTCGACTTAGTAAAGATTTCGCTTACATACCGACGAGCCGCTATTTTAGAAACCACTGTTATCTAAATATTGACTGACTATACCCGCAGTATCTCTGAACTCTTACTGACACAGAGACGCGGTTTGCACGTGCTAGCTGTAAGAACGAGGAATAAGAGAGACAATCAAATTCGTGTGAACTTTGGACAACTCTCCGTAATATTTTATTTACTTGAATATTGTAACTCTGATATAAGACAGTTATTGTAAATTATGGTAACCTGATTAAATGATAGACAAGGCCTCAACTCTGTCAAGTAATTCTTTGTAGACATATTTATTTAATGCAGCAGGTCTCTATTTACACTATTGTCTTAAGAAAATAGCACATAACAGAAAAGAAAAATAAATAAACGAATAAACATATTATTATCATCCATCGTATCAACGGGATAACGTAATTCCGCCTTCCGGGTGCCCCAATCTAAGAAATGGATTACAATTCCGCCAATGACAGTGGAGAAAGCCAGGAATGTCATAAAAGACAACCTGGTGGCATTGGATAAATACATAAGCAAACAGATAAAATATAGAAAGGTACTAGTTATGGATCGTAGGTCTCTGACTTGCCAGTATAATTTCCATTGTATCATCTTTATGGAAGTGCAGTCCTTTACATGTTTTAAATCCAAAATGATGTTTTGATTACGTAGGTTGCAGATTGAGCTATTGTAGATGACTAGGTATGCGTTCGTGGCCTGTTAACCATCCTGAACTATACAATGACTTTACTTCTTGGCCAGTCATGAATATCCTTAACCTTGGTCTACCATGATTTATTATTATTATTATTATTATTATTATTATTATTATTATTATTATTATTATTATTATTATTATTATTATTATTATTACCATTATTACCAATAGGTAAGCCAAGAATGAGGTGTGAGAATACTTTAACCATGTTTTGAGGGAGGTGAATTATACAGCGGATGATTGGAAAACGTTAGCTGAAGATAGGGATATATGGAGAACTTACAAATGTCCACGCGGCCATGAATCTTCGGGTTCGATAATTCCAGTGAGTTGCTGTTGCTGTTGTTGTTGTTGTTATTATTATTATTATTATTATTATTATTTATTATTATTATTATTATTATTATTATTATTATTATTATTAAACTTACAGAATGTGTGAAACATTTTTCAAATCACTCTGTATACCATACTATTCAATTTCACAGAGAAAATTAAATTAATGTAAGTAGGTTTAGAATCGATTTTTAGAATTTGAAAGGTGGATGAAAGCCCATTTCGAAAACAAATTTAGTCAAGAGCTCATTTTTTAAATGCATTGTGACATTTGATGAACATGGGATTTATAATTCCAGCAGAAAAGTGATTCGAGTCAGAATATGAAAGCGTTCCGAATAATAGATTGCTAGGCACTCGTACTGCCCCATTTTCATTCTCGTGACATATGTCTTTTTGAAAATATTATAAATAAATACAGGTACCGAGTTATTATAGGCCTATAGTTAATTTATGAAATGAATACAGCGTTCTCATTAATATTCAGTTGACTTTAATAGAAAGTGTTACGGCTATTTGTTATTTCTATCTTCATCTAAACAGAACTTTTTTCAAATCAAACATTAATATAGCCTAAGCAGTCCCTGAACATAATTTTGCTATTATATTTATTCATATATTCGTGTCGTTTAGAACACACACACATATTGATGATTAAACACAATAATAAAGAAAACATTTTATTACATATGAAATTAAGGCATCTAATTGCTATGACGCATAGGGAAATGCCACTATAAAATCGTTTTCTTGAAAAAAATGTTATTATAAAATATTATTTTAACTAGTAGGGTACCAGGGGGCTAATTTACGCATGGGGCTTTTTCACGCACTGATAGTGTCATTGACTCTGACAGCTATACCTTGGTCTATTGAAGGTCGAAGTAGGTATTTATAAAAATCCCGTTTTGTCACCCCTTCAGTAGTGAAAATATTTTTTTTTTGTGAATAGAACCGTTTTTCCGAGAAAAATTCTTTTGTTGTGCGAGGTAAACCGTATTCCGTCTTCTTACCTGTTTGAATAACATTACAGTCTCAATTATTAAGCTATAACATTCGCATTTGAAATTATTTTAGCTTTAAAATAGAGCTGCATGTAGGTTATGGTCTTAGAATATTAATTTAAAAACAGCAGATAGTGATACTTAAGTGACTTGAGCATAATAAACATTTTATTAACGTATTGTAATATGGGGCTACTTCGCGCACCGATGATGGGGCTATTTTACGCACTAAATTAAGACACATTTTGTATAAAAATTGAGTTACTAACACATTACGTTAATTAAAATTAGTAGAAGTAGTATGTGCCCCTCGTAGCTGAGCGTCGTAAGGCATTATGCCTCGTTGCTAAGCGGTTCCAATCCCCACGAAAAAAAAAAAAGCTATTGGAATTTCGGTCAGTATGGGTCCAGTGCCCACCCAGCATCTTTACAAATGTGGGTAGCTACAATTAGTAGCGGTTGCAGATTGAGAAAACCAGCTTTGGCGACTGGGGTGCCTGACATGCTGACCACATGTGACACCTGGCAGGATTATCGTTCTTCTCTATGATTAACACATGTGGATATGAACCCAGCAGTCGGCTGGTAGGCTAAGGGTCATCTAGGCTCTCCATGCCATGGAGGAGGAGAAAATGTAAATTAGTAGCCGTAATATTTCATTCACAGACGCTCTTTAACAATTCTGGTCATTAGCGTGAAGTTCAAAACTGGGCACCAATGGGCCGGTAAAGTTTGCTCTTATGCCTCTCATTTAAGGCTTGAGGTTCTTTTACTTGTGAATCTACGACAACGGACCAACAATAAATTTACATCCCTTACAAAAAATAATAAACGAATAAATAAACTTGACTGCAGAGCTAAACGCCAGCCTAAGCGGACTTCGAAACATTTGATGTCCGACTCGAATGTGGAAATAACAGCTAAAAGGGCGCTAAAACTGTAGTCTGTTGGTGAAATGAGTAGAGAAGTCTTCCAGTTTTCCGATTAGATATTATTCTCACTTGAAGATCAAGAGCGAAATGAGTAATGCCACGTGATCTGTTCTCCCTCCTGCACTTCCTTCCGCGGCCTCATTGACTGTGATTTTTGCCTTCCTCCTGTGTAGATGACCTTTTTCAAACAGCTTCTATACAGGTTCTACGGACAGACTCCGTTGCCTCCAAATAACGAGACGGATGAAGGATGTGTCATGCTCTTTTTGTGAACCGAGATACTTCTCTGAGAAGTCTTTAAGAATGGGAGAGTGGATCAGCTGTCAATAAATGTATGAATTCGTTCCACGAACTGTGTGTGGGTGCAGTTGGGAAGAAACAATTTGCGTGTGATAATTGTTTATGATGATAAGTTTAGTGCGCGAAGTAGCCCCTCTACATGCGTGGATTAGCCCCACTGTGTTTACATAAGGTGTATAGTACAGACAATTTTATAAGTTTTTTTTATTCAGTGTTATACTAGTATTTAAGGATGATTAATATTATATTATATAGGTAAGTAAATAAGCTTTAATTATAGAGTAATTAAACATATCAATTTTTTAAAAGATAATTATAATACTGATTTAAATTTGAAATGCGCAAAATAGCCCCACCCTACCCTAATATACACACTGACTATTACCCAGCGTTACCCGGTTTTTATTTATCCCAGTCTTCTCGTCATCATTAGCTTAGCGACCCCGATAACTATAGATTCGAATCTAATCTCACGTCAGTAATTTTGGGCGTTTTATTTTCTACCCTTTCTCACCCCTCTCCTTGCCGATAGGAGCTTAACATGGAGCGAAACTGCATCGGCGATGACACTATTCATCCCAGCGACCTCCAAATCTATGATATCGACACTGGTGTAGGTAGTTTTTGATTATGTTTATATATTATTTTACCCCTTCGAATCCCCTCTGGAGGTTCTAGGAGTCAAACTTGAACTTAAATGTCGTCAGGACTGTCACAAATCAGTTTAATGATAAATTGTTTGTAGGGTTGTAGAAGTTAATATTACATTGGATCTAATTAATTTCAATAATTATTCAACACCTTGTAAGTAATGTTCCTTATTATAATAATTTAGTAATTATCATTGTGAAGTATTATAGTAATGTCTTATAGAAATAGAAATATAACTTTTTTTGGACGATTCATCTATTAAATTGTACTTAATAAACCTGTCATGAATCGAAAGTTGACATACCCTTAACTAACCTGGTTGCTGTGCAAACAAAAGAATACGCAATACGGAAATAGAATATTTCCTAATATGTGCGGTAAGTAATTTTTTACGACTTTATCTTTTCCTCCCTCATAGTAATAATTTATATAAAATATAATTTATTTATTATGTTTGAATTAATATTAATACCCATTAACCAAAAAGGATGTTGGACCTACATCGCCCAAAAAAATAGTATACAATACATACTTATGTATAAAGTGTCTTAACAGAAACTCGACTATGTCTCTTTTTCCTATTATTACGATACACTTCCAAACTTGTATCGCAATGTGGATCAAAATCTATATAATTACATGTTTAAACTTTATTATAATAATAACTCTTCTGCTCTTTAGTTTCGAACTAGAGCACGCAATCAAATCTTTATGGGTTAAAGAGGACGGTACAACTCAGTGATGTTAATCAGGAGTTGGTACGTTGATATAGGCCAAATATATAGTTCTATTGGCGATAATGAAAAAATAACAAAACCAACACACATTTTATTAAAATAACAGTTATATACTGGGACTGGACGTAAAAATCAATAAATACACTACACAGTAAATATAAAGTCACACGTGGAAATATATTATTAAATGAGAAAGGACATCTAATAACAAATGAGGGAAATTTTTAAGAAGTGACAAAATACAAATACCTAGGAATTACAGACTGGAATGAGGCGCAGAAGGCAATTAAACATAGATTCATCTCTGTAAAGCATGCTTTTATGCATTAGAGAGACCCTTGACATCCCAAAATCTAATATATTATTAACATTATATATATACATGTGTGTGTATTGTTGTAAAAAATATATAAACCTATGATTCTTCCAGTTACATAAAATATGCGAAACATGGTCACTTAGTTTGAGGGGAGAAAGGACTTCGAGCACTTGGAAAGAATTGCCTAAGAAACTATTTGGACTAATGAGAGACTGACAAAGAGGTGAAAGAAAGAAATTGCACAACAGTCAGTTCTATGAGTTTATGGGAAGCTAATGTACCAAGAACAGTTAAATCTCATAGGCTATGATAGGTAGCCCTAGGTCATATGACACAATTGAAGGATGGAATAGCGGCACGAAAAAAATCTTGTAGGAAAGGGAAAGCATCAATAAAGCCATGAATGAGGTAGTTGAATGACATTAACCTTGATTTGTGGGAAATTTATTATACGCAGAATGACTGGAAAGTATCAGCTCGTGTTAGGGATCTATGGAGAGCTTCTGTTCATGCTTCTATGAAATTTCTAGTTAGATATTGCCAGTGAGTTAATAAATGTGTACTTTATATAATTATTCATGTGTAATGGGGATGTTGAGTAACTTTGGATGTTTATGAAATGTTTAAGACGCGTAAAAAAAAAGTTTACTTTGTTACATAAAAGACTTTCTGGAGTCGCTGAAGAGGTAGATTTATGTCAGCTTTTGTGCGTGTGCTCACAGAATCTAATTTAGTAGGAAAGTGAACAAGCTGCAAAGCTTTGTCGTCCAAATTAGGTGGACGTCGGGCGTCTGGTTAATCACACACTGGAACCAGAAAGCTTTAACAACGTTCTCTGCTTGGCCGATCGACAACATTATCCTTCCTTATACATTTCATAAAGCTACCAGGCGTATCCGACTTACTGCAAGATCAGATTCAATCCCAGTTAATTATACTCAGTTTTTTTTTTTGTAGAGGGAAATATCCTGCCAGAATTTTAAAGCTGTCGTTGAAAAAACTGAATATATAAAGAAATTATTATAGAATTAAATGTTTATTTTAGGTTAAAAAAACAAAACTGAGCATAAAATAGATATTTTAGGCACAGTTAAACTTTTCTCGACAACATTATCCTTCCTTATACATTTCATAAAGCTACCAGGCGTATCCGACTTACTGCAAGATCAGATTCAATCCCAGTTAATTATACTCAGTTTTTTTTTTGTAGAGGGAAATATCCTGCCAGAATTTTAAAGCTGTCGTTGAAAAAACTGAATATATAAAGAAATTATTATAGAATTAAATGTTTATTTTAGGTTAAAAAAACAAAACTGAGCATAAAATAGATATTTTAGGCACAGTTAAACTTTTCTCGACAACATTATCCTTCCTTATACATTTCATAAAGCTACCAGGCGTATCCGACTTACTGCAAGATCAGATTCAATCCCAGTTAATTATACTCAGTTTTTTTTTTGTAGAGGGAAATATCCTGCCAGAATTTTAAAGCTGTCGTTGAAAAAACTGAATATATAAAGAAATTATTATAGAATTAAATGTTTATTTTAGGTTAAAAAAACAAAACTGAGCATAAAATAGATATTTTAGGCACAGTTAAACTTTTCTCGACAACATTATCCTTCCTTATACATTTCATAAAGCTACCAGGCGTATCCGACTTACTGCAAGATCAGATTCAATCCCAGTTAATTATACTCAGTTTTTTTTTTGTAGAGGGAAATATCCTGCCAGAATTTTAAAGCTGTCGTTGAAAAAACTGAATATATAAAGAAATTATTCATCATCATCATCATAGTACATTCACGAATTTAGGCCATTTGTTGACCTGTTTCGGCCTCAAGAGAAACACCATCCAGAAGTCTTTTGAGTGGACGTCCTGGTCTTCTTCTTCCTGCAGGTTGATATCTTAACATTAGTTTGGGTATTCTGTGATCTTCCATTCGATGAACATGTTGTATCCATCTTGACTTATAATCAGAAATTTTGTTTTCTAAAGATTCCATGTGTAATTCTTCTAAGATGTCTTCATTTTTTTTTGTGATCTAGTAGTGTGTATCCTGCAGTCCTCCGAAGATATCTCATTTCAGCAGATCTAAGTCTCTGTATATCCTTCTGTTTCAACGTCCATACTTCGCTACCATACAAAAGAGTTGGAAGAGCCAGTGTTTTATACACTTTCAGTCTTGAATGCTTTTGGACTAACTGTGGCTTGAAGATAGAATTTATTAACCCTAAAATTCTTAAAAATTTAGATATTTTTGCATTTACATCCTTTTCTTCTTCATATGAGATATTGCATCCTAGATATGTAAAATTATTCACCTGCTCCAAAATTTTATTGTCCAGTACAATTTTACTTCTGACAGGATCTACACCTTGAAATGCCATAATTTTTGTTTTTCTGTAGATATCTTTAATCCATATTCTTCTGTAATTTTGTTAAGTTCATACAGACCTTTCTGTAGATTATCTTCGGAATTTGCTATTATCATTTGGTCATCTGCAAACAATAGGGTGTTTAATTTTCTATTTTCTGATATTCTTATTCCAAATTTATATGTTTTGTTCCAGCAACATATTACTTCATTGATATAAATTGCAAAGAGTGTTGGGGATAGGGGGCAGCCTTGTCTCACACCACGATTTATAATTCCTTCTTCAGAAAATCTGTTATTTAATTTAATCTTTATGGTGTTGTCTTTGTAAATATTTTGTATGTTCTGCCGAAGTAAATTTGGTATATTTCTGTCTTCCAATATATTTAAGAGTTTTGATCTCTTGACTGTGTCGAATGCTTTTTCAAAATCTATGAAAGCAAAATGTGTTTCTAAGTTGAATTCTCTTCTTTTTTCAAGCAATAGTTTAACAGAAAATGCTGAATCAATACAAGATCGTCCTTTCCTAAATCCATTTTGACATTCCATAAGGAATTTTTCACTGAAACTTTTCAATTTTCCATTTAAAATGTCTGCATAAATTTTGTAGCATGTGTTTAACAAACTGATTCCCCTATAGTTGTCCATTTTTCTCTTGTCTCCTTTCTTGAACAGGGGTATAACAATGCTTGTCTTCCATTCTTGTGGTATATCTGCATTTTTGAATACATTATTAAAGAAGGACAACAGTCTTTCATGGAACTGTTTGCCTGCATATTTGTACAATTCAGAATTCAAACCATCTGTGCCAGTTGCCTTCCCATTTTTTAATTTCTTTAAACTATTGTTCAATTCTTCCAATGATATTATGGAATCTGTCTCATTATTATTTCGGAAAATTGTATCTTCATAGCTATTGTCAGTCCAAAGACTTTTATAATAATTGAAAAAATCTTCTTTTGTTACTCCGCAATTCATTTTGGTAGATTCTTTAATATCTTTATTCAAATGTTTTAATATTTTGAAGGCATTAGGTTGGAGCTTATGCAAATCTGATTCTAAATGTGTAACAAAATTTAACCATGTTTTCCTATGTCTCTTTCTTATTTCCCTCTTAACAATAGCTCTACAGCGTTTGAATTCTATTTCATTTTCTACTTTCTTTGTGTTCAAATATTTTTTATAAGCTGCATTTTTTTCTTCAATCAATTGTTTTATTTGATCATCCCAGATTTTTAGAGTTCTATTTCTTCTTTGTTGTATATTTACTTTTCCTAAAGTTTCATTAGCTGCATTTTGAATTATCATTTTAATGTTTTTCCATTCTTCTTCGACATCATTACTTTCTGGAGTTGTAGCCATATATTGCTGAATTCAAATTATTATAGAATTAAATGTTTATTTTAGGTTAAAAAAACAAAACTGAGCATAAAATAGATATTTTAGGCACAGTTAAACTTTTCTCGACAACATTATCCTTCCTTATACATTTCATAAAGCTACCAGGCGTATCCGACTTACTGCAAGATCAGATTCAATCCCAGTTAATTATACTCAGTTTTTTTTTGTAGAGGGAAATATCCTGCCAGAATTTTAAAGCTGTCGTTGAAAAAACTGAATATATAAAGAAATTATTATAGAATTAAATGTTTATTTTAGGTTAAAAAAACAAAACTGAGCATAAAATAGATATTTTAGGCACAGTTAAACTTTTCTCGGTGGTATAGATTTTGAGGAATCTTGTTTCTACATCAGTTTTTTTTTTATTTATTGCTTCAGGGGGTAAAACGTACTGATAAATCCTTAAATTCTGTCTCATGATCAACATCCATGATATCCAAAGTATTGTAGAGGATACAGTGTGGATTTGGTAGGAGACCTAAACAGTCGTGCCAAAAACAGCTACTTTTCCGGGCCATTCCAGGAGTATATTTTGCTAGTCTTCTCTCTACATTTTGTCTTTATTCTGCTTCTTTAGGTCCTCAAGAAAAGCTTTTCTCACTCTATAGCGTGTGTTCATAGCTGTTGCAGTACCGTACATGGCATTGTGCATGTGAATGTTTGAAGGATTCGTGTGCCTTTCTTATCCAGCAAATCTGTCATTTATTTCCACGCAATTCTGCATTGAGACAGTATCCACTGTAAAAGTCACTTGTTTGCGTGAATTAACCTTTCTGATAATCTTTTAACCATTATTTGAGAAAGTATGTTATACAGTATAGGGGATAACTGGAAAACTTTAGCTCAGGATAGGGATACATGGAGAGCTTATGTCAGCGCGGCCATGAACCTACGGATTAGATTGTGCCAGTGAGTTAATTAGATAATATTTCTGCATTGTAGTATACCATATTTGGCTGGAGATATTATTTGCGACATTATATATTTATCAATTATTATTAATTTATTTAAAAATCTTCAATTTTTGAAACCTTATTTTACGAATGTAATGAAAATAAATGTTCTTCCTTTACTAATACTTTTAAACCCAATTCATGTTATAAAATCTTTATAAAGAGTGTTTAAAGTATAATTTCATATGATGAAATTTCGTGAAGGAATAAGCCACAATGATGAAGGAATAGTTATTAATCCTCAAAATGTTCTAATGACTGTAATTTAAATATAAAAGAAAATTGAAGATACGTACAGTTACAAAATTGAAATGAAACAAAAACAACAAATGAACGAAACAAAAATTAATACATTTAAAATTAAGAAATAAAGTAATAATAACGTTGAATTACGATGTGATGAAAATAGCTTTTACAAATGTTTTGAATGCCATGAAACAACTTTTCATTCTTAAAATTTTACGGAATTTACTGGATTACATTCAATTAAATGAACATCGAGAACTGCTTCATTTATATATCCATGAGATGGACAGGTCTAGAATAGGTGTACGACAGTCAGTTCATCCTTACCACAGGAGCAGAGATATAGGCCTATCCGTTTGAAGAAGGACTATGACACACTTTTTAGATAAGATTTAAACGTTCCATGTCCAGACATTGTGTTAATACAATAGAGGATTCATAATGTTTCACTACTGATGATAACCTATATTTAACTGTAGGCAAATACATATTTCTTGCGACTCCACCATCGACACCCCTTGCCCAAAAAGCAGACCTATAATTTTGAGTCCGGCGTGAAGTGGTTCAGAAAAACACTCCTGTACATCTGCCGGCACAGGCATGCCAAGGGATTTAATTTTCTCCGGCATTCAGTGTCATTTAAATGCCATGGTACTAGTACCATTGCAGGGCTCAAAGTGTTAAGAACTATCTTCAGCTGTTTCTTCACGTAAGAAATAGGGCATATAATATTTTCGAATTAGTTATCAGATGATGCAGCAATCATAGCATTCATCGGCTCTCTTATTTTCTTTATTTTCTACATGTCTGCGAACCCATACCAAGCATACATGTTTATCAAAATTGGATATGATCTGTTGAATTTCAACTGTTAAAGGGTCGAATTAAATTGTTTAATTAATAAATTAAATTATGGAGGTATTAGGTAATTTGCAACTGCAGATTTTCTATCTCCGAGTCACTTATTTTAGTAATATCGACGAAATGTGTTTTAGTTTTTAAATTATATGTTTGCATTTTTTTTTTAATTTGGTGTTTCTATTTTCCTCTTGAAGAAAATTGGCATGAAGTGGAAAGAGAGGAGGCTCATAAGTAGAGATCGGATCATATGTAACATAACAAGCTCGAAATATGCATGAAAAATGCTTAAAATATGCATGAAAAATGTCAATATATGCAATACCAAATAAAAAACAATAATTATTACTTTATTAGATATTTTATTTCTAAATTAACATAATAATTAGTCTTTTATTATCTATTTATTAATATCATTTTTTCACAGATAAATGATAAATTTCCAATTAGGATCAGGCAAAAGTATTGTTCACAAATTAAAATATTCTACATTTTGCTACTATTGTTAACAGAAACGATCTGGTATTGTTCCAAATGTTCAGTAATAATGTTGTGTCTTCGATCGCTCGAAGTATGTTTATAAATAGAAAAGGACCGTTCTACATCAACTGAAGTAATTGGGCAGTATTTGAATTTGGGTGTTATTTTGGCACTTATTGTTTCTGACAAAAGCTTGCCCATCCCATTTATAAAACTATTAATTTGACACAAAGGTTCAAAGCCTGAGTTATCGTTCAAAATGATTTCAAACTTTTCCTTAAGTTTGCTTGGGAATACCTCCAGCAATAAGGAGTTCAGTTGACAGATTTTATCCATTAATGGATTAAAACGTTGAGTTTTAAGCATTTTAATAGTTGCAGGTATATGGAAAAAAAAGAGTGGTAATCACAACTATGGTTTTTTTTTTAAATACTGGAGTCGTTAAATGCTTCCTTGCACGACAAACTGCCAAAGCTCTGAACTATCGAAATCGTTTACTACACATCTGATGGCCTCGAAATATTTAATTGTAAAATACACAGATTTTTTAAAATGTTGTAAATATGCGTTATCACTAGTTTTTAGTTAAAATATGCAATAGCAGGTGAAAAGGGTCTTAGTATGCAATATGCAAATGCATATAATCCGGTCTCTACTCATAAGTAATCTTTTTATGAAACAACGGATAAAGGTGAAGATAGGAGAAAATGTCAGAGAGAAGAGAAATTGGAAAGGGGGTTCGGCAAGGATGTCCTCTTATCACCTACTCTTTTCAACATCTACCTGGAAGACCCAATGAAGAACTGCTTCAGGCATACGGGAGACGTAAACAATGGAGGAAGAAGAATTAAGTGAATAAGATATGCTGATGATATGGCTTTGCTAGCAGAAGATGCAATGACACTGAGGAACATGCTGATGGAGCTAAATGGCAGGTGCGATGATTTTGGGATGAAGATAAATATAAATAAGACGAAGGTCATGATTATGGGAAGGAAACCAAGGAAAATAAACATGAGGATTAAAGATGAGGCCATTGAGCAAGTGGAGAGCTTCAAATACTTGGGTTGCACTATTAGTAGTAACATGAACTGCTGTCAAGAAGTAAAGTAGAGGATAGCAATGATAAAAGAAGCTTTTAACAAGAAGAGAAGCATTTTCTGCGGACCTTTGGCAAAATAATTACGGAAGAGGCTATAGTGATGTGCTTTGTGTGGAGTGTTGCATTGTATGGTGCGGAGACTTGGACATTACGACGGAATGAGGAAAAGCGACTGCAAGCTTTTGAGATGTGGATATGGAGAAGGATGGAACGTATAAAATGGACAGATAAAATAAAAAATGAAGATGTGCTAGACAGAGTGGGTGAAGGAAGAAAATGTGGGAACTCATAAAGAAGAGGAAAAGAAATTGGATTGGTCACTTGCTAAGAAGAAACTGCCTGCTGACGGATGTCCTAGAAGGAACGGTCAACGGAAAGAAAGTTAGAGACTGAAAAATACATCAGATGATATACAATATTAAAGTAAATGGTTTGTATGCGGATACAAAAAGGGAAGCTGAGTTAAGGAAAGAGTGGAGAATGCTGAGCTTGCAGTGAAAGACCCACTCTTGGGCAGAGCACTATGCATGTATGTATTTTCCTTTTAAGATTTTTGTAAGAAGGAAAAGGAAATGAGAATATAAATGTGTTGTGTGAAAAGATTCAAACGCAGAAGAATAAATCTACAAAAAGCACTCAGCTGGGATTAGCGCAAGATAAGATAGTGTTGTTTGTAGTTGCGCGCGCAGGGAGAATGGAGATTTACCTTCTCCAGGATTTCTTTCCTTCTGTACAAAGCGCACGCTACTTCTTGTCCCATCAGAGACTGCACAGTGCCATCTGTGTCACAATTCACAACTTTCCGCTAAGCACAATAGACGTCGATTCCCCAGGACCTCCAAATAGAAATACAGAGTGAGTTTCATCCAACTAATAATGCCTTTCTACTACTACTACTGCTGCTGCTCCTACTACTACTACTATTGCTATTTCTACTACTATTATTACTACTATTACTATTATCACTATTACTACTTTTTAAACTGACCCAAACCCTCTGGCGGCACTATGGCCCTGGGGTCGACTCAGCCTCTAACGGAAATGAGTACCTGACGCTTGTTCTGGGGGTAAAGACGGCCGTCACGCAGGGCTGACAACCCGGCTGACATAAAGTACCGATTGTCTAGGAAAAGTGGGAGCCTTAACCTCCTACTACCCCAAGGGTCTCCGGGCCTGTTGTGGGATCAATTTACTTTACTATTTACTATTACTACTATCACTGTTACTACTATCATTTCTTCTTCTTCTTCTTCTTCTTCACGATTTAGGCTTATTTACTAGCCTGTTCCGGCTCCAAATTGCTGCTCTTTCCATCTTTTTTTTTGGAGCTTGTAAGTATTTTGAAGCGTCCTCTGAGTACGCTACTAACGTACTGCAGGGTTAGTCCTCTGGAGGGGCTGCCTCCTTAAAGCCTTTGGATTTGCTTCCTTGTGTTTTATCCCCACTAGGAGGGTTGCCTCTTCCGCCTTCTGCCGTTGAGGACTTCACTCTTGTTTCCCCGAGCTGGGTCTCTTATTTCATCCCCAGAGATTGGGTTGCCACTTCCGCCATTTTCGCCGTTCAGATATTTCTATGTCTGCCGTTGTCTTCCATGTTTGCTCCCACGTTGCAGATTATTCTTAGATCCCTCTCCTCTTATCTAACCGCAAGCCATGGCTTCCCGGTTATGATCGGTCTGGGTCATTGGTACTAAGCCTCCCTACCACGTCAAGGTGATAATCCACAGTGAGGATCACTATTACTATTATTACCACTACTAGTAGCGTAGTGGTTAAGGCACTGAGCTACAAGCTGGAGGGTCGAGGGTTCAAGTCCCGTTGGGGTCAGGATTTTTAAACTGATCCAAATCCTCTGGCGGCACTATGGCCCTGGGGTCGACTCAGCCTCTAACGGAAATGAGTACCAGACGCTTGTTCTGGGGTAAAGGCGGCCGTCACGCAGGGCTGACAACCCGGCTGACATAAAGTGTCGATTGTCTAGAAAAAGTGGGAGCCTTAACCTCCTACTACCCCAAGGGCCTCCGGGCCTGTTGTGGGATCACTTTACTACTACTATTGCTATTACTATTACTACTGTTACTATTACTATTATTATTACTATTACTAATACAACTTCAACAACCATCACCACCATCATCAATAATAATAATAATAATAATAATAATAATAATAATATTATTATTATTTTATTATTTAGGAATATTCCACAATACAGTGTTTTTCCTTCAACCCAAAGTGATTTGTCGCCAGAGGTTATATTATTATTATTATTATTATTATTTTATTATTTAGGAATATTCCACAATACAGTGTTTTTCCTTCAACCCAAAGTGATTTGTCGCCAGAGGTTATATTATTATTATTATTATTATTATTATTATTATTATTATTATTATTATTATTATTATTTTATTATTTAGGAATATTCCACAATACAGTGTTTTTCCTTCAACCCAAAGTGATTTGTCGCCAGAGGTTATATTATTATTATTATTATTATTATTATTATTATTATTATTATTATTATTATTATTATTTTATTTAGGAATATTCCACAATACAGTGTTTTTCCTTCAACCCAAAGTGATTTGTCGCCAGAGGTTATATTATTATTATTATTATTATTATTATTATTATTATTATTATTATTTTATTATTTAGGAATATTCCACAATACAGTGTTTTTCCTTCAACCCAAAGTGATTTGTCGCCAGAGGTTATATTATTATTATTATTATTATTATTATTATTATTTTTATTATTATTATTTTTTTATTATTTAGGAATATTCCACAATACAGTGTTTTTCCTTCAACCCAAAGTGATTTGTCGCCAGAGGTTATATTATTATTATTATTATTATTATTATTATTATTATTATTATTATTATTATTATTATTATTATTATTATTATTATTATTATTATTACTATTCGTCTATTTATTGAATATGATTTAACTGTATAAACATCTTCATATATTAACGTTGTAGCAGTTTTTTTCCATTCCATTCATTCATATCTTCCTGATCTTCTTTCAATCCAGTCTCCAGCATAACTAACTCACTGGCACTATCGAACCCGGAGTACATGGCTGAGCGGACATAATGATCTCCATATATATCTTTCATGAGAGGCTTTATCGTAGATCTTCTAATATTTTGTATCCTTGTAATCGTTGGTCGACCCCCTTTTTTTCCCGGGGAGTTCAACAACACATTTTTTTCTATTTATCTGCTTCGCAATTTTTCCGATACGACTATACCATTCTGTCTATATTTACGGAAGTCTGTTGTTTTTTTTTTCAATGCCCCAGGTTGCCATTTCGACATTTCTGGTGGTCTCTCCTGACATTGGCTTAATTGTAACACACTTCTGAAGTTGGGGCGCCTAGAAGGCGTAGTTACGTTGCCCCGATTATATGATGGGCGATACATGATAATGAAGCGCCAGGAGAGTTGTTAACCTAAATTTAATCTAAATTCCAGACAATGGGAAACCACAGGAATGATTCACTTTAAGGAAAAAATCCTATCGAACTCGGGAGAAGTCTATTATAGAATTATGGACATTCATTTTCTACTGGTTTATATATACGGTATACGTACGTATCTTCCGAACTGGAATGACTAGCTGATCATTTTCGTTAACAGCAATATTTCTAGTACATTGATTCAGTTACTATATCATATATGTTATATGCTTATAACTAACTCACTGACACTATGGAATCCGTAGGTTCATGGCCGCATGAGGATAAGCTCTCCCTACATCCCTGTCTGTGCTAATGTTTACCGATCATCCCCTGTAAAATCTACTTCCCTCAAACCATGGTTATTATGGCCCTTCTAATTATAATCATTTGTATTTTAGTATCCTTTGTTATATTTTTATCTCACAATATTCCATTTAACATATTTATTCCCCATCTTCCTTTCTATTATTATTATTATTATTATTATTATTATTATTATTATTATTATTATTATTATTATTATCATTATTATTATCATCATCATTATCATTATTATAATAATATAAGAGTGTCCACCGCTGTGGTCTCGACGTAAGCGTGCTGCCTTGTCACCCAGCTGGCCCGGGTTCGATCCCCGGTCGTGCAGTTTTTCTGGGTGAGGTTTTTATCGGAGTTTTCCTCAACTGTAAGACAAATGTCAGGAAAACTTTAAGGCCCAAACGGTCCCCGAAATCATATGATCATCATCATCCTTACCGTCTCATCATCATCATCATCATCATCTTTCACCGGTGTAGAAAGCAACGGGAAGCTACCACACCTACAATTCCCTAGTAAAGCTGCAAGCATTGCATGAAAATGCTATGATTGCAGTGAAAGACCTGCCCTCGGGCAGAATTACTGTGGATGGATTATAAAACAATGATATCGATAATGATACAATAAGAACAAACGATGATTGCATTTAGGATCCACACTGCTGTAGTCTAGGGGTAACGTCGTTATCTCAGACGCAGTGGGCTCGGGTTTGATCACCAATCCCGAACAAGATAAATATCTGGGTCTAGTTTTTTAGGGGTTTTTGCTCACCTGTAAGATAAATACGTATCACGAAACTTTACAGCCCAACTCTCCGAACACCATCTACCCATATTAATCAACCATATCATAATCGCCTTGTTTACTACGAACGTATGAGCTTCTTTTAAATGTTCGTGTTTTCTCGGATGTAGACCTTGCGTTAAGCTGAACAATCTCGGGGATGGCCTTTATGCCCTCGTATAGTATGTGATCCAGAGTTTAAAATTATCTCCGATTGATTGTGTCGATTTAAGGCCCGGTTACGTAAACGTAAGAACAAAGGGACAGCTTAAGCTAAAGAAAATATTATTAGCCAGTATTTATTAACGATTAGGAATGTTTTATTATATAACTTTTGGAGACCAGTATGTTTTTTCAACATTTTTCCTATATGGAACATTGCTGTGTCGAATTATATGGACGGAATTTAAGGTGGATAATTTTAATTTGAACTCAGTTTGATATTGGATCGCGCGCGACATCGATTTCTGACGGTCTCCTTGTGAGACAAAAATGGAAATGGCGTAGGCGTTACTTTACTTTTGTTCTGGTATTAACGGAATTATGCTGCTCGCTCATATAAATAATCACGTGAACTGATAACACCTCACTAAATCTATGTAAATACCATCCAAATTCATTAGAGTCATTACTAACCGACGTGCTAATTATCCCAACCTTGTGTTGGATTAAGTAGAATGTGTTTTCCTCCTTCACTTTTTTGCCTTTCGTATGTTACACGATACCATGTACTGATCAGTCGAGCAAACTATGTTTTCTAGATGTTTCATCTATTACTCTTTAATTATACAGGGTGACTCTAAAGTCACTATCCATTTCCATGAAAACACTATTTTTTTTCTTTGCATACACTGTTAGCGTAGTGTAACATGTTTTACAGAAGAACGGTTGTCATTGTTTTGTGCACGAGTACGTGGATTGTCATATGAAGACGTCAGAATTAAATTCACCCATATATTTCATAAACCAGCCTCAACAAAGGCACACATTCGTCTGCTTGTAAACAAATTTAGGCGCACCGGCAGTGTGTGTGTGTGTGTGTGTATGTGTGTTTGTGTGTGTATGTGTGTGTGTGTGTGCGTGCGTGCGTGTGTGATGAGGCATGTCTTGGACCACCACGCGTATCAGCAGAAATAGTGCAGCAGATTCAAATTGCTAGTAATAACCCTACGCATCAATAATAATAGAATAAATGCGCACAAGTTGTGCAGAACATATATGTTACATAAGTTTTGTCATTAATTTGATTCACATAGCTTGTTATTTGCAGAATTCTACCAGGGATTTCCCTCGTCTTTTGCAAGTGGTTACATGGTAACGGTCGCATGGTTACTCGCACAGTTCACGCACACAGTTGTTCCCGGGATCGTGGAAACACTTGGTCTTACATATCTTGTGGTGGTATCCATGCACTGCTATTGAGTTCACCAGGTGTCGGAGTTCTTGATTGGTGTTGGTCCAGGATCTATTTGTCATGGCTCCTGTTGTATAAAAGTCCAACCATATCTCTTGTATCTTCTTCTCCCTTTCCTGAAGTAGTTTATTTGAGCTGTCTGTGGATGAACGCATCAATTGGACTCAGTAGGGAGTTGAATGCCCCTCGCAATACACTGTGGAAAAATCTATGTTTTACTCTACGCAAAGCCCTTATCACGTCTGCTTGATTTACGGAATCGTATCACAGATCATTGTCTTCCTTAAATTGAAATCGGTAGTGACTTTAGAGACACCCTGTACTAACTGCAGTGCTAAAACTTCTGAAGAGTCAGAAGTAATAACAAAACTAAACATTTGATTCATTTCCTCCTGACTGTTAACAAGCAATAATTAATACACCTCCAGTTCCTGTTTGCCACTGCTTGAAGTATTTTTTTCATTGTAGTTATTAATATAGTTTTAGTGTTAATTGATAGAATATAACATGATTATTAAATTTAAGTGTTTAGAAGATAGTTTTTTCTTAGCGATGAAACTGTAAATTATACAATATCTGGATATGGTTCTTAGCGATGAAACTGTAAATTATACTATATCTGGATATGGTAACATAGAATACACCACCCTCTTATTGAACAGTTCATCTTCTTTTAACGGTTTCAACTCTTCAGTTTCAAGACCAATATTATAGACATTATGGTCTGTCAGAGCCTTTCCATACCGACGGTTTGACTTGCACACGCCACTGATATATCTTGTCACTTTTAATAGAATGAACGTCACTGTCAGCTGTGTTGATACGTTATTTGATTAAATCACAGCTACTGAGCACGCAGCTGCTTTTTCAGTCGCAGGATGCGAGCAGCGCTCTATTGTTTAGAGGAAATAAGAGAATGTATAGATGTTTTTAAAACAATATTGTTACCTTGTTTCTACTGACTGCTAAATAATACGCGTTTCATTTCAAAAATATACAACATTCATAGATAGATGACTCTGAACTATTTTGACACTATTATGTATCAGGATTATACATTTTTGGACTTTTGTGAAATAAAATGTTTCCCGTGTAACGAGTGGGTGAACTTTTGCTTAAAACAATTGAAAAAAAAAACCTTAATTTCACTGAGCTTCAAGAAAAGGTCACCCCAAATCAATATTTAGTTTCACAATAATTATAAAATTTCTATTAAATTTACTCAATGAGTATATTGTGTAGTATTGGTATATAACGATGTGTAGTGCTCGTAGTCATTACATTTAGTATCTATGATCGCTAGTGAATGGAAACAATAGCTTGTTTTTATTTACTGGCAATTGATGATGTCACACAAGAAAAATTGTAACACTTCTCAGAAAATTTAAGGGACCTGGACGAATAATCTAGAGATATTTTCAGCAGTTACATAGAAGAAGACGAAATGTGCCTACAGTAGATTCTTCACTAGAAGAATACTGCAAGATGCCTCGTAAAACTTCAAATTATAGGAAGGTATCAGTCTCTTGGAAAAGAGATCAAAGGAAGAAATGAGAGAGTAGCGAAAATGCCTGAAGAAGTTACAAATTTGTGGCGAAATAAACTTAATTCTCCCCATGTGTCAAATCAAGTAATATATACAAAGTACCATAAAGTACTGAAGACTAACGACGAATGTGTGAGGAGGGGAATGTTTGATACTCTTGACCAGCATTTTGATATTACAAAAGTAAATGCCCAATTGTTATTTACTGAAGGCAGAAGATTGTACCAACTACAATTGGAAAGTAAAGGAGAGGTTGGTTACTCAACAAGTAAAGTTGCACGAAAGGAGACAATTCATCCTTCAAATATGCAGAAACTCCCTACATAATCAATTTCTAAAAGTGTTGTTGTCAGATTGCAAAAAAAAAAAAATGCAGAAAAGGGGTGTTACTATACCTCAATTTATAGGTTGTCAGCATCACATTATGGACAGAATACTACGTTTAGTGGCGGCTCAAGAACTTGTTGAGAATATCAAGCCTCCAAACATTCAATATCCATTTGCATCTAAATTGGTGAAAGAGTATGAGGGGCTAAAATCACAATCTGTGAATCGAAATATATATATATATATATATATATCCTAGATAAATCGGGGTGGAGAGATGTCATGAAGTTCCTGTACCATTTAACACGTGTGTTTCAATTCTTTGAAGAAAAAAGACGCTTTCAATTCATTAGATTCCAAAAAATTCCAAACATTAGTAATGCAAGATGTCTACTACAAGAGTTGCTTTGAAGAAAATGTGCAGATTTATTTCATTTGACTGGACAGACTATTGGTTTAATAATCAGATGTAAAACATGAATGACTTCAAGAACTTGTCAAACATATAAGACCTTTTTAAAAAGCACTGCTCTCATTGGAAGAAGGAAGGAGCCATCTGCATTAAGTATACCAAGAAGTAATCAGTGTGCCGAACGTGCAATTAAAGTCATGCAAGAATTATATGCTTCCTGCAGAAATAAAGAGAAACTGCATCTCCGATTCTTTCTAAGCATTCAACAATAATATACAATGATTGTACATGTGGATGAACACTTTTATCTCTTTTCTTGTTTGTATTATAGTATATATCTTGTGTTTCAAAATAATCAACCAGTAGTGAAATATGATTTTGATTTCGGGGTGACCTTTTTTTAAAGGAATATTGAAACGACCAGTCGATTCTTCGTACAGAGGTAAAAGTTCATCAGATCACGATACAGGAAAGTGAGGTTGTAAAAAAAGTTATAACCCTAGTATGCATATGTGTATGTAGGCCTATATATATATATATATATATATATATATATAGGTAAAGTGATCCCACTACAAGCCATAGGAGACCCTTGAGATATTAGGAGGTTAAGGCTCCCACTTTTTTCCCTAGACAATCGGCACTTGATGTCAGCTCTGCGTGACGGCCGCCTTTACCCCCAGAACAAGCGTCTGGTACTCATTTCCGTTACAGGCTGAGTTGACCCCAAGACCATGGTGCCACCAGAATGTTTGGGTCAGTTTAAAAATCATGTCCCCGCTGGGACCCGAACCCTCGACCTTCCGGTTTGCAGCGCACTGCCATAAACACTAAGCTACGGCGTGCGCCAGTATAGGCTATATATAGTAAAGCTGCAAGAATAGCATGAAAATGCTATGATTGCAGTGAAGGACCTGCCCTCGGGCAGAATTAGGCCTACTATGGTTGGATACATATAATACACCAAGGGTATCAGTGAATACAGCAATGATTTCAGGTATTATAGAAGTTTCTTAGACAAGAAACCTTAACTGGATAATAGTAATTCAAATTAGGCCTATGATTTGAAATTATCCAAATTATGAACATTATAGTAATTTAAATGGAAAGTATATCTAAATCTTATGCATTAGTTAAAGAATTAAAAAAAATGTAATATGATCAATCTAATAAACCTAAGTACAGTGATTATCGCTAACTGAAGGCGAGTACCCTAACCACTGAGCCAAAGAGTTAAATTTGCCGTCTGCCTCCACCCACAGCGCGGTATAATTTTAAACGAAATCTTCAGGGGCCAGTGGCATTCTGGTCGTATGAAAACTTATTATAACTCTGATATTTGAAAAGGTAGTTCATTCTCTCTCTCAAATTGCTCTTCTAAAAAAAACACCATTAATCCCACTGTGTGTGTGTGTGTTTGTGCGTGTACACATAGGCCTACATACGAGTAGGCCTACATACCTACTGCTAGCGGCAATATTTAAATGTTTTAAATCGTGCGTTCTACAAAATACTAAGCGTTGCATAGAATCCCAAAACCGAAGCAGGCAATATACTCGTATTATTCCTACATGAATGCTTACTTCACGCGCTTTTTTTTCTCGTCCACAATAACACTAAATATTAACGATGCTTACATAAAAAAGACAAACATAAGGTTAGTGAGAGAGTCATATTGATTAGTTTTATTTATTTTTTTTAATTTAAAACTGCTATGGGCTATTGTTTAGTTTTAGATTATTCCTGGTAGTTGGCTATGTTATTGTACTCTTAATAGTTATCCTCCAGAATTACGCATTGTTGATGAAACATCTTAAAATCTCGTTCAAAATAAGATTTTTCTGCTGCATTCAGATACATTACCGAGACAGAATTTGACATTATATATATTATGATGTTATTTAACATTTTCCAAAACTGTTATTTTAACACAGTTCCAATACTGTTATTTTAACACAGTTCCAATAATGGATCATATTATAATATTATAATGATATTGTGAAAAGAAAAATAATGTCTCAACCAGGAATCGAACCGTGGACCTCTAGCTCTCCAGATTAGTGGTCCACGGTTTGATTCCTGGTTCAGATATTATTTTTTTTCACAATATCATTGTAATATTATAATATGGATTATTGGAACTGTGTTAAAATAACAGTATTGGAAAACGTTAAATAACATCGTTTACTGCTTATAAAAGTGGTGGTGTAAAAATTCTCAAATATAGCCAGCCGTTGGCGATGGTGGTGTCGCCTACCAGACAGCGGACGAAACGAGAATTGTAGATTTATATATGTGGAAAGAATTGTTAACGTTTGTGTCGGGTCTAGAATGGTGTAGTGGGGTGCACAATAGTATGGAGAACTAGAGGTCCACGGTTCGATTCCTGGTTCAGACATTAATTTTTCTTTTCACAATATCATTATAATATTACAATATGATCCATTATTGGAACTGTGTTAAAATAGCAGTGTTGGAAAATGTTAAATTACATAGTTTACTGCTTATAAAAGTGGTGGTGTAAAAATTCTCAAATATAGATACTTCTAAAAAGAAGCCGGCCGTTGGCGATGGTGGTGTCACCTACCTGACAGCGAACGAAACGAGAATTATAGATTTGTATGTGGAAAGATTTGTTAATGTTTGTGCCAGGTCTAGAATGGTGTAGTGGGCTGCACACTATTCTGGAGAACTAGAGGTCCACGGTTCGATTCCTGGTTCAGACATTAAATTTTCTTTTCACAATATCATTATAATATTATTATATATGATGCCTATGCAGTATATGCAATGCCTAGAAAAAGTGTAAAATATTAGATTTTGTACTTTGCCAAAAATTGACCGGCTTTTTATTTAATTCATAGGAATTTCACACAATGCCTGATTTTTATACTTTGCCGGTAACATACATGTATCCCATTTGTGATAATGTATAGAAAATGATTAATGAAAGTGAGGTTAAAATTGGGAATTGTGAAGTTGATTGATGTAGAAGTGAATATTTCATACTTTCTGAACCTGTCACTCTGAATCTGATCCGTGAGCGACCTTGTCAAGATTATTTTTAAAATCACGTGCATAGTCAACTCTCTACCTTTGTAATAATGAAAACGACAATTACCTTCCTTCATATGAAATCATGTAAAACTCAAACACGCCATTCCAGTTCACTGGGATCATTCAACCAGAGTTGATTGTTATCTACTTAAAAGGTAAATTTTATTTTAAAAATATTTTCAGTAATTATAAATGCTGATAACATTTTATCCATAAATGACAAGAACCAATATGGGTGAGGTGCAGAAAGAAATTGAACATATGTTTAAGCCTGGAATTCATGCTATTACGTATTACAAAGATTTTTTTCCCCCCAAAATCTTCCTTAAATTATATTATTGAATAATTAATTAATATAAATATTCACTTATTTATGTGAATATAGTAAATATATTTGTTATTAGTACGTATTTAATTGTATAACTCCATATATATATATATATATACATATAATATAAATAATTTAATTATATATATTTAATTTATATAAATCTAATATTTATATATATATATAATAAGTCATATATATTCCTAATAATATATAAATGATTATATAATAAAAATATATTTAAATTTAAGTGGTTTATATTTATATAAATCTTATTATATAATTATTTCTATTTATTTCAAGTTTATATAAGTATATATATGCCCCAGGGTAGGTCTTTCACTGCAATCATAGCATTTTAATGCTATGCTTGCAGCTTTACTAGGGAATTATAGGTGTGGTAGCTTTCCACACCGGTGAAGGATGATGATGATAATGATGGTCATATGATTTCGGGGATCGTTTGGACCTTAAAATTTTCCTGACATTTGTCTTACAGGTGAGGAAAAACCCCGATAAAAACCTCATCCAGAAAAACTGCCCCGACCGGGGATCGAACCCGGGCCCGCTGCGTGACAAGGCAGCACGCTACCTCGAGACTACAGCGGTGGAATATATATATATATATATATATATATATATATATAGTAACTCTTCTAGTATTATGTGGATGTGAAACTTCGTTCCTTACATTTAAATAGTGTAGGAAATATTACTAGCATTTGAGAATAAAGTTCTTAGGACAAACTTTGAACGAATAAGCAAATGGAAGATGATAGTTAACATTAGAATAGGTAAGTTTTGGCCTATACAGGCCTACACTCTTTTAGGCATTATTTGTCAGCAATGAGATGTGGTAGAAATACAATTCTTCCAGATGAATCAGAAGGCAATGGGAAATCTACAAACGCGTATTTATATATATACAAAAATGTAGGTGCTGTTTTTGTTCGATGAACGTATAAGTGAGTACTGAAATGTTATTGAAAAGTAGAGAATGTTGTTGGAATTCATCGGAATTGGAGAGTTGAATTTAGTATGCCACCACCAGAAAGACTAACCATCATAAGAATTCGAGACAAATTTGCAGTTCGAACTGAGAGTTAAAATTAAACGTTTTAATAATGATGTTTTATTAGCAACAATCCAATCGGTAGGTGCCTATGTAGTTCTATGTCATTGGGATTACATTGTGGCGGAAGGAGATCATTGATAGCTATGATAACTATAATAATTGTAGTCGGGAGGTTTATTATCTTGCAGCTAATAAGCCTGCCTACATGTAGTGATTGCAGGGGAGTGTACCACAACCAGAATTTGTAATATAGACCTGTAATATTCTCGCCTTTGACAGTGTGTGTGTGTGTGTGTGTGTGTGTGTGTGTGTGTATATAATCATCATACTGCCAGGTATTAGTCCTAGAATAACTGTTACGGCCTGAGAAAGCGGTTTTCGTGCCATCTTTTCATAGGTCGACCAAGTGACCGTTTCCCATTTGGACAGTAGTTCATTATTGCCTTGGGGATCCTGGATCTAGCCATTCTTGAGACATGTTCCTTCCAGTTTAGCTGATATCTGGAGATGTAGTCCAGTATTGGTGACACATTAAGTTCTTGAAGGATTTCTACATTTTTCTTTCAATCCCATTTGGTGTAGCCAGCTGTTCGGCGCATAAATTTCATCTCACAAGCTGTTAGTCTGCTTTCATCTCTCGTCCTTATAGTCCACGCTTCACTCCATAACATAGGACTGGTCGAGCCATTATTTGATAAAGACGAGTACGAGTTGATTTTTGCACTAATGAAGGTTTTAAAACTCTATTAATGATTCCCATTGATTTGTTGAATTTCACAATTTTCTCTGGTAAATCCAAATTTTCAACAAAAGAGAGTTTATATCCTAAATAAGTAAACTCATTAACTCTCTCTAAAATGTTGATATTTAAACAAATTTTGCTTGGTATTGGGGATTTTCCACAAAAGGCCATTATTTTAGTTTTATTGGTAGATATTTTCCGTTGAATATTTCTTCTGGGCTATCAAATTTAAATTATGTACTGACCATTGTAAATCATCTTCAGATATATATATATATATATATATATATAAATTCACTGTAGAAATAAAAACCAAACACAATGAACAAAATTATTGTTAGTGTATTTTGAAGAATTTGGAATGTTTAAAAGCATTTTGCGAGAGTGTTTGAGTTTGATGGCAGGAGAGTAAGGGGTGGTCACGAATTATTGTTTTCTTGTTAAGATTGAATGCGTTGCTCTGACAACCTGCAATTGACCCACAATTTTCAAATGTTGAACTGCCATAAGCCCAAATATCTGTTAATTCAGTTTTAATTTACGTTTGCTCTTAAAGAGAGGAATAGTAGATCACATCGTCTTAACCCCACCAGGATAAATAAATACTTTCAAATATTTGACGCCGAGGTCGTATAACACACTGTATATTAATTCTGAATATTAGCGTTTGTTGTGTAAATGTCACACTGTAAGGTAACTGTCAGAGGTATAGGTTTCACTTTGTTTCCTTGTTCTGACATAACTACGTCATATCCCGAATGATTTTTATCCTCAAGGTAGTAAAATATATACATAATTTTGTGTCTTGTATTACTGTATGTTATTTCACGAAACTTGGACACTCTAGGAGGCAGAAAAATAAAAAGTCTGAGTTTTTGAAAGGAAAGCACTAAGAATATTTTTTTGGAGCAATAAAGGAAAAATGACAGACGGAGAATCAGAAGAAATGATTAAATATACTTTTCAAAATTAAATATAAAATTAATTATAAATTTGTAGGACTAGGTAAATACTGATGGAAAGATGATACATATACTCGTAATATCAAATTAATGTATAACATTATTAAATATGTCCAGGACAGAAAGTTGCGGAAGTTTCCCAAGTTGAAACTGTAGTGCCTTTTAAGAATTGTTTTCCAAATTTTCGTTGTTTTCCTTTTCCTTCCTTTCTTTCAATCTTTGAATTTTAATCTCTATACCACTGAACTTTACAAGCATATAAATTATAAAGCATTACAGCATTAGTTAAAAAAAACTCAAATATTAAATTAAAATTCGCAATCATAAAAAATAACAATATATAATTCTGAATTTTATTAAATGTTGCAGCGAGTATGGGTTCGATTTCCGGTCGAGATAAGTTTCCTTTGTTTTTCCGGGGATTATCCTCGTATGTAAGACAAGTGACAGGAAACATCAAGATCCAAATACTAACTGAACAGTATCTGATATCACATTCTAGAGCATCATTATTCACCTCGCATGACTGTATTGAGGTGTCTTGTCTTAAATGTTGGTGTTGTCTCGGAGTGGTTCCGGCATCGAGTTCATTACTATACCCCAGCCACTGATTTTCCGGCCCTGACGTTTTCACAACAGTGTTGCCGATATGGATATTCAGTGGGAGGGACCGCTTTATGTATGCGTTTAGCAGACACACAGCTGACAGCATCTCAGCAATTTCAAACCATACTAGAGCTGCGTCAAGAGCAGTGATCGGTTCTGGCAGACATCTACTATTTCGTTATTGGCAGTAGAGGGCGAGTTTCTCCCTTTATCCCTCGTATAACCTAAACATCAGAGCAGGAGATTCAGTGGCTGTAGTGTAATATGGGCAGGCAGGTCTTCCAAAGGGAGAGTATAAGGAAGAGAGAAAAACAGTATGTGGGAGTGTGCGAGTGAGAGAATAGGCGTGTGTATTAGTGAAAGGGAGAGAACATATTGGCAAATCTCAATACAAAGTTTTAAATGTATTTGTATGTGTTTTCTAATGCCACTCACTGCACTTTTCGTGCTTCGGATTCCGCGTAGGACGGGTAGATGACGCTAATATGGTCTATTTTCAATTTGTGTATCACTTCAGCAGACCACTTTATATAGGTGATGTATTCTTGAATTGTGTGCAGAGTGTAGAATAAGTAGGGTAGGTATATGTTTATGCGTTTGTGTAATGTAAGGGGTGTTGTTGGGGGGTGGATGACGAATAGAAGGTAGAAGGTGAACCCGATGCCGACACGTAGCCTACTCTTGTGTAACAGCTTTAAGGGGCAGTCAGGCTTAATCTCTACAGACAACGGACTAATTGCTAACAATAGTACTACATGACTTCTCAATATATGTACTGCGGAGGGGTCTACAATTATTTAATTCAACAATCCGATGCACAATCTAGCGATTAAAAATTGCACACCACCACCACCACCCCCATGACCCCGAGATTGAATATTTTACAAAAAAAAATAATTTAATTTAATTAATTTTACAATCAAATTTTCAACGCCACCGGATATCGAACCCGAGCCCGCTAGTAAAATTTTTAATATATGAAATTATATATTAGGAGGGAGAAGTTACAAAGAGTAGGGTATGTGTAGGAAAACAGTTTTCGGATACTTTTGAAATTCACAATGGGTTGAAGCAAGGAGATGCACTATCTCCTCTACTATTTAATTTTGTACTAGAGCACACCATCAAATCTTTAGAGGATGAAGAAGGCCTACAACTCAATGGTATTAATAAGCTGTTAGTTTATGCTGATGTAATACTATTGGGCGATAGCGAAGGGATACTAAAGGCCAACACGCACACACTATTAAGCAATTGGGACTGGAAATAAATATCAATAAAACTAAACATATGGTCACACAGAGAAATTCATTATATAATGGAAATTGACAGCCAATGACAAATGAGGGAAATTTTGAGGAAGTGGCTGAATTCAAATACCTAGGAACAATAATCATAAATAGGAATGAGATGCACAAAGAAATTAAACGTAGGCTCAATTCTGGAAATGCGTGTTATTATGCATTACAGGGACCCTTGACGTCCCAACTCCTTTCAAAAAAACCTTAAACTGAAAATACATAAAACTATTATTCTATCAGTTATATTATACGGATGCGAAACATAAACGAAACCATGCATTTTTTTATGTATCCCACTACAGGCCTCAGGAGGCCCTTCGGGTAGTGGGAGGTTAGGGCTCCCACTTTTCTGGACAATCGGCACTTGATGTCAGCCGGGTTGTCAGCCCTGCGTGACGGCCGTCTTTACCCCCAGAACAAGCGTCTGGTACTCATTTCCGTTAGAGGCTGAGTCGACCCCAGGGTCATAGTGCCGCCAGAAGGTTTGGGTCAGTTTAAAAATCCTGACTCCACCGGGACTCGAACCCTCAACCTTCCGGCTTGTAGCGCAGTGCCTTAACCACTACGCTACGGCGTGCCCCCGAAACCATGCATATTTGGGGGATTTACCTGTTTTCAAATAAAATTTAAACTTTATAGCAAATGTATATGATCATTTTTTCATATCCAGTCTCATTTTTTTTTATTAAGTAGCATGCAGTACCGGTACGGTTATTTACAATAGCTTGTTTTTAATGATATAAGGAAACTGTAATATATCTCGGTAACTATAGCATCTGAAACGTGGTACTTTTATTTTTCTGGAGATAAAAGATGGGCTCTTTGTCTGGAACATATTCCTAGATTCAATATTACAGGCTTATAGGTTTCCGGGCGCTAGGAAAGAAACAGAGTTGTGAGATAGATCTAGGCAACGAATGCGGAGAGAGTAACCAAGCTAATTGTGTTTCTCTAAGAGGCCTGCCTTATCTGCCTTAAAATAATCCACTCATTTTAGTCAGTATGTTTGTCAGAGAACATTGAAATCAAATTCTGGTTCAAGGATGTGTTTTATTGTAAAATTAACATAGATTACTCATGGTAATATAAAATTAGAAACTGATAGAATTCTTACATTTTTATTAACATTCCTGTTCACGATTACTAACAATTTTATGATTTTTTATTTCACCAATGATTTACATTTCACACGGAAGTAAAGGTTTTATTAGCTATCTTATCTGTGCATAACTCTCTTACTCAGCGGTACTATTGAATCCGGAGGTTCGTGATCGAGCGGACATAAGCTCTCTGTTCATCTCTATTCTGAGCTAATATCTTCCAATCGATCCCTATGTAACTGATTTGCCTCAAATAATAAATAAGAATGATTTCTGGCACTTTCCGAAAATGATTTGCAACGATCAATTTATAATTTACAAAAAATAGGTGCCAAATTTAATATGGAAATATCAATTAATAAAACTAAAATTATGGCAGTTCATGGGAAGGACCCCATACAAAGTAAAATCTGTCTCTAGAATAAAATTTTAGAGAGATCTAATCAATTTAAATATCTTGGATATTATCTCTCTATCTGGGATGAAAAGGATATCCCTGAAAAAGTTACTAGTTATAATAAAAGTTTAGGAATTATTAATCAAGTTATGAAACCATCCCTTGTACAAAAAAACACCAGATTACGTTTATATAACACTTTGGCTAGACCAGTGTTGACCTATGATAGTGAAGCATGGACACTAAGAAAACAACATGAAAGCACAATAACGGCTTGTGAAATGAGATTCATGCGCAGAACAGCGGGTTACACCAGATGGGATCGGAAAAGGAACACCGATATCTTAAAAGAATTGAAGACTACGCCAATTTTGGAATATATTAAACAGTACCAACTAAATTGGAAACACCATCTTGAAAGAATGAGTTCAAATCGGATCCCCAAAGCTGTTTATAATTATATACCAAGAGGACGAAGATCATGGGCCGTCCTATGAAACGCTGGAGGGAAAATTTTCTATAGGATCGTAACAGGCCTTGGCCTAATACTTGGAAGGAAGAAGAAGAAGAATAAATAATGACGTTCTCCTGCGTCATTGTAGACCTACGTACTGAGTGCTAACCTTCTTGTTTTCCTAACAAGTTTTCATGTCCATCTGTCATTCCCCATTCGTGACATCTGCCCATCGCAATATGGTAGACTTAATTGTTCTTAAAATTAAAAATTATAATGTAAAATTATGAAATAGTTATCCAAAAGGGCCGTCTCCTCGACTTAACAACTGTCGATTGTCTGTTTCGCTTTCGGGACTAGTCCCATCATCAGCAGAAATAACAGGATGTGGGTTCTTATCAGGGATCAACTGATAAGAGCCCACATCCTATTACTTCTGCTGATGATGAGACTAGTACCGAAAGCGCAACAGACAATCAATTTTTAAGTTGACGGGACGGACCTTTTGGGTAACTATTTTATAATTTTACATTATATTTTTTAATTTTATGAATAATACCTCAACGAAATTTTATAATGAATTTTATTAATGTTGCATCCATCCATAGTAATTCTGCCCGAGGTCAGGTCTTTCACTGCAACCATAGCATTTTCATGCTATGCTTTGCAGCTTTACTAGGGAATTGTAGGTGTGGTTGCTTCCCGTTGCTTTCCACACCGGTGAAGGATGATAATGATGGCCATATGATTTTGGGGACCGTTTGGGCCTTAAAGTTTTCCTGACATTTGTCTTATAGGCGAGGAAAAACCCCGATAAAAACTTCACCCAGAAAAACTGTCCCGGCCGGGGATCGAACCCGGGCCCGCTGCGTGACAAGGCAGCACGCTACCTCGAGACCACAGCGGTGGACTTATTAATGTTAATTGTTATTATTATGTCAGGTTTCCCTAAAAGATAATGTATGTCAATGTTAAGTAGTTTTTTTTTCATTCGTCTGTCCATTTCTACTTGGCCAAAAAAAAAATTCTAAACACTTTAATCTCAAATACTCGTAATATTTCCCTCCTCCCTTAATGTAAGATACCATATTTCACATACATAGAGTCTCCTTCATATGTTTAGCTACCAGTACTTCATTATACAGAATATCATCTATACTATTAAAATGCATAAATCGATCCTGGTGGATTTGTGATGAATTTATTAGCGAGTTGATTTATCATTAACTAACTCACTGGCACTATCGATCCCGTAGGTTCATGGCCGCGCGGACATAAGCTCTCCACACATCCCTGTCCTGAGCAAATGTTTTCCAATCATCCCCTGTATAATCTACTTCCTTCAAATCATGGTTAGTGTTATTCTCCCAACTCATTCTTGGTCTGCCAACTGGAAGTTTTCCTTCTGGTTTTCCTACAAGAAGCTTCCATTCCATGCCCCTCTTTCATTTCCAATTCATGCCACATGTTCTGCCCATTGCAGTCTACGAGACTTAACTGTTATATTACATCTGGTTTTCTATAAAATAATGTAGCTTACTGTTATGTAGACTTCTCGATTTGTCTGTCTGTTCATCTCTTTAAGTCCAAAAAGCTTCCTGAGAACTTTATTCTCAAATACATGTAATGTTTTCTCCTCCCTTAAAGTGGGAGTCCATGTTTCACATCCATATAATATAACCGGGAGAATAATAGTTTTCAGTTTAAAGTTTTTTTGAGAGAAATTGGGATGAGAAGAGTCCCTGTTACGCATAATAGCTTGCATTTTCAAAATTGAGTATATGTTTAATTCCTTTGTGCATATCGTTATTATTTGTAATTTAGTTCCTAGGTTTTTTAATTCACCTACTTCTTCAAATTTTCCCTCATTTGTCATTAACTGTTCACTTCCATTATAATGTATTTCTATGTGTGAACATATATTAATTTTTATTGGTGTTTACTTCCAGTCCCAATTTCGTAGCGTTACTCAATTGAGGTTAGCTTATTATTATTATTATTATTATTATTATTACTATCATTATTGTTTTTATTTTACCATTTCCTGTTGTTATTATTATTATTATTATTATTATTATTATTATTATTATTATTATTATTATTATTATTATTATTATTATTATTAAACAACCCTGACTATGGGGATTTGCGCAGAGCAATTAAACAGGGAAAAAATCATCTGTGACGTTATTGAAGTTTAATTATGAAGTTAATTAGTGCGGTGGACGGTTTTCACAAATATGAAATGCACTTTGGGTGGGCTTTTTGCATGTTGCATACTAATGAAGTTCAGTATTTTTCTTATGAATTGATTATGCAATAATTGGAGCACATGGATTTCATCGCCTGAAAACTGGATGTAAATGCAATTTAAAATGCTAGTACTACGAATTGTATTTAGAATTGCATCTAACTCTTGCTAATGGAATCAGTAGGTTCAAATGCTGCATTCAGTAAGGACCTTATCACCAGTCTATACAATCCAACCGAATCGAATGACTCGTCCTATAGGGTCTGCACGTAGGCCTATTCGTGTGGTAAAATAAAATGTATTAAATGATCCAGAGTTATAAATTCTCTCTCCATGCAACACCGGCAGACATGGTGCACATAAAAGTACCAATAAAGGCAGAAGGTATTCGTGTTAGATTGATAATCATTCGCCCTCAAATAAAATGTTTAATTGCAGAGGCCTTTCGGACTGTCGTCTATCTTCTGAGTTTTGTTAAGTAATCTTACTTGACGAACGCTGAAAATGGATTTCCCTCTGAAAAGACTCAGGATAGATTAAGATTACTTGAGAACAACTTGGCCATTCAAGTACTTTTATATAAATCTAACTTTATAGTCACCTCAATGGTAATAAAAAATATTACTTGGCCTTATGGTCCTTGTAGAGCCCGTACCTGCCGAACTGTTAACTTCATATTTTCTATTCAGTGTCTTTCTTCTTCAGCATCTTATTCGTATCTTTATATTATTCTCTTCATTTTTTTTGCCGATGTGATCTTGTTTCCAATGTTTATATTTTTTTATCATCGATCTTTTTCACTTCTTTCAACACGCCCAATAGACTGGAGCTTTTAACTTTTCCAAGATTTTTGGTTTCCCATAATGACCCTAATTCGCATTTATTTCGGATTCTCCATATATCATTCTCCAATTTCGGCCCATATATCCGTTGTAGTCCACCGCTGTGGTCTCGAGTAGCATGCTGCCTTGTCACACAGCAGGCCCGGTTTCGATTCCCGGTCGGGACAAGCTTCCTGGGTAAGGTTTTTTTTTTCGGAATTTTTTCTCACCTGGAAGATAAATGTCAGGAATCTTTAAGGCCCAAACAGTCCCCGAACATAAACTGGTCATCATCATTATCATCATTCACTGGTGTGGAATGCAACGGGAAGCTACCACACCTATAAATCCATAGTAAAACTACAAATCATAGCATGGAAATGCTATGATTACACTGAACGACCTGCCCTAGGGCAGAAAACTAGTATATATATATATATATATATCTCCGTTGTATATTTTTCTTTCCAATGCTGCTATCCTGCTTTCATTATTCTTCAGCAAACATCGTATTTCAGCCTCTTCCATCTTTCCGGGTCTAATACAGTTCTGTAAATTTTAATTTTCCCGTTAATGTGCATGTCTTTAGATTTCATCAAATTCTATGGGGCCATATAATTCTATATATATATATGTTATAATTAAATTTTTAACATTGAGCAATGCAAGCTTAATATGGAATGATAAGAAAAATAAATGCCTGGACGGGATTCGAACCCGGATCTCTGAGTATGTACCTCAGCGTGATATCCATTACACTACCAGGCGAATCCAATTCAAACACTTATTTTTTTCTTATATATGTATTATACTCTCCATTATTACTAGATGTCGCGAGAACTCAGTCTTCACCGCCATCTAGTAGCTGACTATAACAAGTAAGCAAATTAAAGATAATATTTTTACCTTATAGCAGTGACGCTTTATAGATGTTATAATTAAATTTTTAACATTGAGCAATGCAAGCTTAATATGGAATGATAAGAAAAATAAATGCCTGGACGGGATTCGAACCCGGATCTCTGAGATCCGGGTTCGAATCCCGTCCAGGCATTTATTTTTCTTATCATTCCATATATATATATATATATATATATAGGTCTATACACACACACACACACACAGAGCATGTGTCGCATATTGATAATTATTGTGTGGGTCCCGTTGGACTAATGTTTCCATGCTTGTCTTTGGTTCAAGAGTTCAAACCTGGCCGGGGTCGATGTGTTTTAAGGGCATAAACCCTAAATATGGCTTCCTTTGGGAGAAAAGTAAAGCATTAGGTTTCGTGAAGTAGATATGTGGCATGTAAAAAAAAACTGACGCGTGTATTAAAGAGTCCTGTGAGAGACATTTGTCGACTGTTTCACCCCATATTTGAATTTCTCCTGTGATGACCCTGAACTATCAAAAAACGTCGTTAAACATTCTATTGATCATCATTACCGTATGTAGCGTTATGTAACGTAATTATTGTTCGTGTCTATTTATTGAACTTGTAAGTATATCAGTGCCATCAGAAGAAGGTAAATTAGCAGACGTCAGGTGTTTCTTATTGATCTTCTTTAATAACATACATGCACACAAGCAATATCACAATTCTGTTATAGTATATTACAATTATGGAAGACAATGTTTTACGTATGAGTTGAAATGTTTATGTCCAAGTAGACGAGGGCATAATTTTTCAACTAATACGTAAAAGTTTTCCTTCCATATTTGTATCGTACTAAATTTTATTTTATGCTATGATCAATTTCTTACCTTTAATTAAATTATGAACTTTACATGAGGTCCATCGCTGTTGCCTCGGGGTAGATTCGCTACCTCGTACGCTGCGGACCCAAGCTCGATCTTTGGTCGAAACAAGTTTACTGGGTGATTTTTTTCTCCGGGATTTTTACTCACCTGTCACATAAATGTTACGAAACTTTAAGACCCAAACGATCCCCGAACATCATCTGGCCTTCATAATCATCATCATATTCGCCATGTTTAGTATGAATGTGGTGTGTGTGTGTGTGTGTGTGTGTTGTGTGGAGTGTGGACGGTGTGTTTCATTTTAATGCTGTGATATGTCGGAGAGGCCTTAACATTGAGTTGTTCTCTCATTCGGGGAGGCCCTCCCTCCATTTTTTATGTGGTCAAAAAGGTGTGTGTGTGTGTGTGTGTGTGTGTGTGTGTGTGTGTGTGTGGTGTGTGTGTGTGTGTGTGTGTGTGAGATCCACAGTTTAAAATTCCTCTCTCGATAGGTTGTGGCATGTAAAGGTTACCTACAATGTGAGAGGTTAAACTGAGAGAAAGAAAGAAAGAAAGAAAGAAAGAATATCAAACATATTTGCAGTGATGTATTTGAGTAGTTTAGTCGAATAAAAATAATAGGGCTATTCAGAAAGAAGGAACAGACTTCAAACATTTGTTTCTTCCAAACTTAAAAAAATACAAACCCAATTTCAACGTTCCGGGAAAGAGAAAAGTTTGAAGTTCTGATTACGGCCGCATTGGCGCTGTTGCATGTCATGTTGATTATTTGTATTAAAATGGCGTCACATCAGGACGTTGGATTGGAAGAGGAGGAGCAGAAGGTCAACTTCATTACCGGTGGCCTCCCAGGTTACCCGACCTAACCCGTGTGATTTTTATCTGTGGGGTTACGTAAAAGGCCGTGTTTTTATCCCCCCCTGTGCCTGACACTCTTGTTGACAATCTGCGACATCGAATTGTTGAAGCTCTGAATTCGATAACTAGAGTCTAGCTGATTCGTAAGTGGCAAGAAATGAGCCACCATTTTGATATGTGTCGTGTAACACACGGTGCTCATATTGAATGCGTAAAATAGTGAAATTTGAACTTTTCTCTTTCCAGGAATGTTGGAATTGTGTTTATATGTTTTGTAGTTTGGAAGAAATAAATGTTTGAAGTCTGTTTCTTCTTTCTGAATAGCCCTGTATTATACGAATTTGTTTCAAAAGTTATATTATTCTAAAATAGTGATGTGAAATAATAATTGAAACAAATGCGTGTTTGGGGAATAAATATCCGTTATGGCCTGCTGATCGCAGGTTGTAAATCCTGATATAGGGAAGAAGAGAGGAATAATGAGGAGATGGACTGTTCGTTACGTCACATCCAGTCTACATGGGGCAGTTTAAAAAATTGATAAAGACCCTCGTTCTCTCTATTAGATTGATGTGAATGCTATGGACAAGTCTCCTCCCACATTTTACAGTCTCACCATTCACAATATCATTGTCCAGTGAACGCACTTATAAATAATGCATGTCACCATTCATTTACGACTTGGTCCAGTGGCGAAACTGTACCTCGTGCCCTACTTCTGATACGAACTGTATTTGATTGGTTTTTGTGTTCAATGCCTCTGGGGATAGCCTACAGTGAAAGTGTAAAGTGAAATATTGTGTTAGTGAATTCATGTGGTTTTCTTTTATGAACAAGTGGATTTGTGTGTTTCAGCCAATTATCCCTTACAGGCAAGATATTCCTTTGCTATAGTGAGTATGTTTATAAAATACTGTACTAGCTATTACCCGGTGTGTGCTGCTACGCCTAAATAAACGAAAATTAATGTGTTCTTATGTTTAGTTAAATAAGTAAGAGAAAAAGTAATTATAAATTTGTAGGCCTATAGTAATTATTTTAAGATATCCCGTGCTGATTATCCAGCGTTGCCCGGGAATCTACTTATCCCTATCTTCTTGGCATAAATGAGATGAAGGACGAAAGTTAATGTGTGTTTATGTTTAGTTGAATAAGTGGATGGAAAAATAATTATAAATTCACATCGTAATTATTTTGAGATGCCCCGTGCTGATTACCAGGCGTTGCCCGGGAATCTACTTATCCCGATCTTCTTGGCATCAATGAAAGAATAAAATGGTTATTGTGAGTTATCCATAAAAGATAAACATACGCTGTCGCGGACTTTTTTTGTAGAGTTTTTTTTATATACAATTCTGTGTACATTAATTTTGTGTATCTGTTATGGTTTAGGCAGCGTAAGCCATTTAAGCTTCCAAAAGGCGACTTTTTTTTCATGTTTTTCGGTACAAAGGGTGATTTTTAGGGTTGAAGGAGTTATATATTACAACTCTCTTATAGCCTATAACTTTCCCGGAAAACTCCTGAAAATTTTGCAAAAAGCCCCATCACAATCGGATGAACGGTATGTCAGCGCATTAAATACGAACAAACACACACACATATATATATATATATATATATATATATATTAGATATAGTGAACCCATAGACTTGCATTGTATTATCGAACTCGGAGGGTGGACATAAGCTAACCGTACATCCCTAATCTGTGCTAATGATTTTTCAACGATTCCATGTTTAATGCCCCTCCCTAAACCCAAGGTTAATATAATTATTTTACGTTATTCTGGTTTTCCTACAGGAAGTTTTTATGTCCCTCTGTCATCGTGCTACATGTTCTGGCCTTCGCAGTCTGCGAGATTTAACTGTTCTTGTTATATCTGGTTTCCCATAAGGATAATGTAGATCACTGTCATATTGTTTTGTCCATCTGTATGTTCGCCTCTCTTCAGTTAAAAATTCCTAAGCACTTTTTTTTTCATACTCATATTTTCACACCTCTTAAAGTAATGCACCACGCTTCGAAGCAATTAAAGAACTTCAGAATGAGACTTAACAAAAGAAAAACCATACACTCTTAATATGTATGTTCCTTACATTTCCAACGTTAGAAAAATACTATCGTATCAATACTTTATTTGTCAAATCACGCTAGAAAACTGCATCGCCTTAAAGTGCGTTTGTCAATTCATTCTCAGTGTCCCGAAAATGTGATCTATTCGTCCCTTTACTCCCTTTACAATCAAGAAGTTTAGAGGAAACCAATGTAAAAATAATAACAAATATTCACGAGAAGAAATTGTCTGAGCTACTGCCCGTAGCCCTCCAATAAAGAATAATTAGAATTAGAGTCCCACCCAGCAATCATTATAGTATTTTTTTTAAGATTTAAGATTTTTAAGATTTATTTAGCCTGGTGGAGTTAAGGCCATGTGGCCTTCTCTTCCACTCACCAGGACAAACATATATTACATAAGAATATAACAATCTTAATTAACTCTAATATTAAACACTAAGTGAAAATTTCATCAACCAGATACTCTCTAATATACATATTACGATCTATAATACAACCAGTTAATATTAGTTTAAAATAAGACTAAAACTAATAATAAACGGTATACCAGCAAGACATATTCAATTTGTCCCTTGTCTATTGTATAGAAAAAACAGGGAAAATAATGAGATATAGAAAACTAATTTTCGATTTATACAAGTATTTAAAAAACAAAACAAAAATAAAATATGTGTTATTCTTAATATTATTTACGATAAATAATTAAATATATTAATATTGCTAAAAGAATACTATCAGTGAGGTGTATAAGTTAGTTTGTTAGTAAATACTTCTTTTAGTTTGTTGTTGAAGGATGTTATAGTTTGACAGTCCCTATGACATAGGGTGGAAGGGAATTCCAGGTTTTGGTAAGTGACACCGTAAAAGATAATGAATAATATACAGTGTGATGAGGCGGGATATAAAGGACAATGTGCTGATGGGATCGAGTGTCAAGATTATGTGTGTCGGATAGTCTGATGAAGCGGCGTGATAAATAATTAGGCGATGATGTGTGAAGTATTTTATAGAGAAGGGATAGGGAATGGACAGTTCTACGATCTCTTAGACGAAACCACGATAATTGTTCCAGGGACGGTGTAACATGGTCAAATTTGCGAATACCACAAATAAAACGTGCGCAAGAATTATGAACACGTTGAAGTCTTTGAGTGGAAATAATATTTAAGTCTGTAAAAAGAGTGTCACAATAATCAAAATGGGGCATTGCAAGTGTTTCTACTAACATTTTCCTAAGGGCGAATGGCAAACAATTTCGTACACGATTTAATGAATGTATTATTGAGAAGACTGTTTGTATTATTGAGAAGACTGTATAGTCCTAGCTGAAAAATTGCAACCTACTCAGAATATAAGGTGTAAAGAAAGTAATAGGCCTAGCTTCAGATGTGGATTCCTGTAGAAATAAAAGTTTATATGGGTTCGGAAATAGTTGGTTTCCCGTTAGAAGTATGTTAATGTATATCTATGTTGGGATTACTTTATTAACGTTTCAGTACTGTGTGTAGATTTCTCGACAAAAACTGTTCAAAATGTCTGAATATAGACCGTAGCTCATCGTCTCCCTGACATCTGGACATGTAATTTTTACTTCTATTATAGTATTCGCCGATGTCTGGCATATTCCAGAGTGGAAACAGTTACAGTTCTTTAGTAGTTAATATCTTTATGGCTATCGAGGTAGGATTTTATCATTTAACCCTAATTTATTTCGCAGCAGTTTTATTCTACCCAATGAGTTATTGTGACTATTTAACTCATGCCCCAAATGGGACTCAATAGCCAATCACGTTTCAATGATTTCTGTTTTACAACCAATCAGAGTCGTGTTTCACAAAATATTTATCAGTGTTATAATTACCATATTAAAGAAGGCTCCTCCTTTTTAATATTCTGAACAGGTCTGACCATCATTTTGCAGTGACTGTGAGGAATACGGCTACCAGATTGTATATATAGTGCATGAATGTCAACACATGCCGCATGCGGGAGTTAACATAAAAACATTTGTAGCAATTGATTGTACCACCAAAAAAAGAAACCACTGTTTGCACTTTCGTAAATGTATGTTTTCCCAGGTAACAATCCAGAAAAATATAATTGTCATATTTACATCATACGACATCAGAAATGAATTAATATACTATTAATTAAATAAAAATAAAACGTAGTTTTATTTGATTTTCATATTTATTATATAATTCAGTGACAGCTGTTTCGGTACACTGTACCTTCTTCAGACATGTTAACAAATTATGAATTGTGTTCCAACTGATCTAAGCAACAATACAACAATATTTATTTAAATTTTTAAATTTAACAAAGGGGATTCATTCAAATCAAGTTGAGAATTTAACAGTTTTTTACTACTTTTAAACTTATTAATTTCTACAGCCTCCAAAAGATCTAACTTCTTACCCTTATCACAAATATGTAAAATTTCAAAATTTGGATCGAAACAATGATTAAATTGGAATAGGTGGTTAGCATAGTTTGAATTTTCTAAATTTCTGTTATATGCTCTCATGTGTTCCTTTATCCGAGATATAAAGGTCTACCAGTTTGTCCTATATAGACATTGTCACATGTGCCACACTTCAATTTATATACACCTGATAATTTTTCTTTTTTTGTTTTGGTTTTATTGTTTTTTTATTATATTTTGTAGAGTTTTATTAGTTTTAAATGCCACATTAATGTTCAACTTTTTGAAGTGTTTAGATATTTTATTTGAAAGTGGGCCTATGTATGACATTACGACATATTTCTTATTGTTTTCTTTGGGTACAGGAAAAACTTTGTTAATTGCTTTTTTGTAATTAATCTTCTTAATTAAACATTCTATAATTTCAGGGTCGTATCCATTATTAACAGCCAATTGTTTAATAATATTCAATTCATTATTATATTCCAAGGGTGAAAGAGGGATATTTAAAAGTCTATGAATGTAACTATTAAAGGCTGCCATCTTATGAGTATATGGGTGAAGAGAAGAACTATGGATAGTGGTATCAGTATTATGAATTAATATACAGTTTGATGTGTTTCATTTTTTCTCCACTAGAGAGCATTCTTACATATTGCGTTCCTTTGGCAATAAATAGTATGATCTGGTTGTAGTGATAAACAAAAGAAGCAAATGAAGCGTGCCTATCGCTTCTCATTTGTTTTCAAACATCGCCGTTTATATTAAATATATAAATATTTTAAAATAACTATAGTTAAATAATGATTTGTGAGTAAACAGCTTAATTTTATTCGTTAAATAGTCCTAACAAATGCCACTCTTGATTTCCAAATTCTCTAGATAAATTGGAAATCACTCGTGGCATTACTTATGATAATTAAGCAGTTTTTGTTATTTTAACATTGGAAACAAGAAGATTTATTTAACGCAAATATTATTTGGATTTGTTTTTTTTTTAATTAAAAATATTTTTTTCAGCAAACATGCCTATTTTCTGGTAACGTGGTTTAACTATGAACATTGTTTCATTTTTTATTCCTGGTTTAAATAAATGATTAGTCATATTTCTTTCTTAGTGTTAATATATCGATTTAAAATGGATATACACTTCAAGCAAGTTCAATAACATGTTTTCAGTAATACGGTAATAACATCTGGAATTTAAAGCCATTATTTTCCAAAATTATGAAGGCAATTGAAAACTCATTAATAATGACTTATAGATAGTGACGGGGGGTTTTAGAGGCCGATAGTTTTTCGGGTGGAGGCTTGCTCTGAGTTTGATAGAGTGAGTCGTTGCCGAATCACCCCCCCCCCCTGGCGGGGACGGTGCACCTCAACAATGGTTCATCTGACTGTGAGAAGAGTTCTCAGATATCTTTTAAAAATTCAGGAATTTGGAATTATATATAGTAGGTGGTCCACCGCTGTGGTCTCTAGGTAGCGTGCTGCCTTGTCACGCAGCGGGCCCGGGTTCGATCCCCGGTCGGGGCAGTTTTTCTGGGTGAGGTTTTTATCGGGGTTTTTCCTCACCTGTAAGACAAATGTCAGGAAAACTTTAAGGCCCAAACTGTCCCCGAAATCATATGGCCATCATCCTTATCATTATCATCATCATCCTTATCATTATCATCATCATCCTTCATCGGTGTGGAAAGCAACGGGAAGCTACCACACCTAGAATTCCCTAGTAAAGCTGCAAGCATAGCATTAAAGTGCTATGATTGCAGTGAAAGACCTGCCCTCGGGCAGAATTACTATGGATGGATATATTAGGTATTTTAACTTGTTTTATAAGTAAATCTTGTCTCGAAGCATGATTTCTCTCTCTATTAAAGTATATCAGGCTAAAATGTATAGGATTGTTGGTTTATATTCGGTTATTAAGTTGTTTATTAAAACGAAAATCTTAGCTTTTAAAGGGTCAAATGCCGTAAGAGCTAAAATAATTCTGGAAGGGGAACCCGTTGAACAAGTGAACCATTTTAAATACCTGGATTATGAAATCTCCTATTTTAAAAATGAAGATCTTTTAAACACACTTAATAAATTTAATTATATATGTGGCACAGTTAAGAGAATATTTAAAAATAAAGGAAAGTAAACAAAACTAAAATTTTATAAAGCAATGGCAGTCCCCTTACTTTTGTATGAAGTGAATTTTGGGTTTTAACTAAAAGAGAAGAGAAGATCATAGAAGCAGCTGAAATGAGATTTCTGAGAAGTGTGTCTGGCTGCAAACTTCTAGATAAAAGAAGTGAAGATATTAGAAATGAGCTAAATATTTTAAAACTTTTAGATAAAATACAAGAATCTAGAAATAACTGGAAAGAACATGTTCTAAGAATGAAATATGAACGCATACCAAAAATTATATTTAATTACAAACCAAAAGGAGACAGAAATTTTGGTAGACCAAAAAAAAAAAAAAGATGGATTCAACTTTTTGAATGAAAATATATGAGACTAGAACAAGCCAAATGGGCTTAATCCGTGAATGTTGATGGTCATGAAGTTTGATAAAATGCAATAATCTAGTAATAATATGTCGTAAATATGTCAGGATAAGAGAATTGATTTTCATGTACTTGTACATTTTGGCACTCCGGATTTTACACGAGACAGAATAGCCCCTTTTAAAATATGTAGTTCTTAGTCATGTTAATAAAAATTATATTTTGAGATATACATTATTTCTTCCCCAAGGCGAACAGTTAGAATACAACCTTAATAAACCACGCTACCAAAGTCAGTAACCCTGTTTGAAAAACATTAAATTAAAGAAACCACCCTTTTACAACAGTTATTGGTTTATTTTGTATTAATCTGCCTTTTTGAGCCTTTTAGCGAGATCCGTAAAAAATTATTTATGAAGTTGGTCTAATGAAAGTATTTTTTAATTTTTTTTCGATCTTCGCCGATTGGTAGGCATAAAAAATGACAATGACCAAAATTTATATTACGCTCTAGCGATCCAACATGATATATGGTAATCAATTTAAAACAAAAAGTAACGTCGAATTCGTTGCAAAATCGGACTATTGGATGTAGGAGTTCACTTGAAACGAAAATTTAAAAATCACTCTAACGGTCAAAATTGTCTGTTTCTGAGTGAAACTCAGTATTGCCGTTAAAATAAAAGGAAGAAAAGATTCTAAAAAATCAGCGAAATCCAACCATTACAAAGAGGTTTACCTGAAACCCAAAATTAAAAATTCGTTCTAGAAACTATATTTGCGCCAAATTATAGTCTACAAGAAAATGCAATAGGTAATAACTTACATTATGCATTATTTGCTTTATGCAGTCCGACACTTTCAAACAAGCTGACATCAGAAATTGGTTTTCGCTAATTTAACATAAGAAATATATAGCATATAATTCCGTAAACCAGTAAAATTGGACCATAAATTAGACTTGCTGAGGAATTCACTTAGTTTGTTATTCCTGCATGACTGAATTTTTGTATTTTTTTCTGTTATTGTAATTTAGTGTCTATTTGGCAGGAATTACAAGTAATTGTATCAACACAGCTGTTCTAAGAAATGTCTTGCGGATTTAATTTTATAAGAAATGCACTTATGATATGTTCAAGTTCTATTTGATCATTGAACAATTTCATTGCGAAATAGATTTAAAAATATAATTGAGAAATTTGCATTATCTGACAAACGACAAAATGTCATTATTGATATAATCTGAGAAAACACCTTTTAATTATGTGCAACAAAATAAAAATAAAGTATTACGACGAGTGTAGTATTCTTGTGACTTTTCTTTGGGAATAATGTTCCTATTTGTTTATTATTATTCTAATAGCACCCAAATGGTCATTAAGATTAATATGAGATTTTACTATTTGTGCTTTGCATATTGGTTTAATGATTTTGACTTCTTTGTGCATAGTTCGATATGGTAGCGTTCACATTTTTTGTTGCACAGTGTACACTCGCACGACTGGTTTGGTTCGTGGTATGTTGTGGTCTTGCAGATGAAATGGTGAAACCCATGGACTGCCAGTCTTGTTATTACGTGTCGCAATTCCAAGTTTTCTCTTGTCCATTCTCGATCTATCATTGCTCCTGGTGCCGAAGAATTCTGTAGAAGTTTCTTCTCTTTTCTTCCTAGGTGTTGTTAAAAGTTGGTCCGAAGCTTTTGTACTAGGCAAGATCAATTTTGTCCTTAGGTCTTCAATGATAAAGGTCTCTCTTGCGAGCAAATATACAAGTATCGATCGCGTGTTCTTGGAGACTCCAATCCCCTTCTTTAAGTAAGTGGCTTTTATTTTTTCTAGTGTTTCTAGTTCAGTCTCTGTTAGATGTTCTCCGATTATTTCTATCCCGTAAGTTAGTATTGGGATTATTTTGATTTCGAATATTGCCATTGCAGTTTTTAGGCTCAGAGATGTGATTTTTTATATCGTGCATGGCCCTCACTGCTTGTGTTGCTCTTTCAGTGATGTGCTTTGTGTAGCGTTTTGCACTTGATTGCAATGTCATGCCTAGATATTTGTAGACCAATACAATTTTCAATGCCCTGTTCTGTATGATGATTTGTGATGTTTCCGGTATTCTTCCGCCGTTTCTGAAAATCATCATTTCTGTCTTTTCTACAGGTATTTCAAATTTATGTTCATTGCACCATTCCTCCATTTTGATTATTGTTTCCTGTAATTTTGTATTATCTTTTGACCCTATTACTATGTCCGCATATGCGTACGTGTATATTCCCTCCCTTTGTTTATTTTTATTATTTCTTCTGCTGCCAAGATAAATAGTAGGGGGCTTAGTGGATCCTCTTGTAGAACCCCGTTCGTTTGAAGTATCGGTTCTGAGATGGAGCGGTTGTCTGATATCTTTATTTCATTCCATCTTAATATCGATTTTATGATTTTGGTCCAGATGTATTTACCTAGAGTTTTCCTCAAGTTTTTCTTCACGAGGTCTATTGTCTATTTAGTAGAAAGCTTTGGTGAAGTCTATAAATACAGCACAGAACTTCTATTTTTTGTCCAAGGCATCCCATATGTTCTTTAGTAGTGATTCTATTGCCTTTGCCACTATGTTGATTTTCCATTTCTGTAACCTAGTCGATTTTCGGGCAGCTGTTTTTCTATTATTTCAGTTATGTTATTCGTTATTATTCTTGTATATATCTTGAGGGGGGTTATGATGTATAATGAACACCTCAAAAACACAATTGACACACTGAGTCCCATATGGACAAAACTATATAACAAATGTATGGAACTAGGAAGAATTCCAGAACAATGGAGAAACTCGACGATAAAAGTTATATACAAAGGAAAAGTGGATCCAACAGACCCTAACAAATACAGGGGCATCGCTCTTGAAAACGTTCCCTTCAAGAACCTAACAAAAATTATAACAAATAGAGTAAGGGGAAAAATCGAAGAAAATCTCCCTGACGCGCAGTTTGGATTCAGGAAAGAGAGATCAACTCAAACGGCAGTGAAACTCCTCCTTCAAAACATAGAGGAAGCACTCGATAGAAAACAGCAGCTGTACACTGTCTTTCGTAGATTTTACGAAAGCCTTCGATCTGATATCTTGAGGGGGGTATTTTCCAATGTTATTCCTCTATATTTACCTGCGTCATTGTGGTATCCTGATCCTTTGTACATCACTTTTGTTAATGAATGCCTCCATTGTTCCGGCATGGATGCTGTTTCTAGACATTTGTTTATAGTTTAGTCCACACTGGTAACAATATTTGAGCTGAGTCCTGGATGTACTCGTTATAGAGACTATCGGGGCCTGCGGCTTTTTTTTTTGTTTTTTGTTTTTTTTTTTTTTGTTTTTGGTGTTGTATATGACATTCTGGACCTCTTTTATTGTTAGTGGTGTCCATGTTTTCCGTCTCTTGTTGGATTTCCTCTGGATCATGGTCTGGTTTATTTATTATCCTTCTATTGTTGAGTATATTACAGAAGTGTGTCTCCCACTGTTCCATACTTATGTACTGTGTTAGGTTTTGTTTCCTTGGTCTTAGTGTGATGTATGGGTCTTTATTTGCTTCTTCTGCCTTCTGCTTCCCAATATTGACTTTTCTTCTCCTTGATTATATACTTACAACGTTTTCGTTTTTCAGAATATGTTCTGAGAGTCGTCTTGTCTGCGTTCTCTTTTAGGCGATGTAGTGTTTCTAATAGTTCTTTTCGTAGTACGTAACAATCCTTCTCGAACCATTTTTCTGCTCTCTTGTGTTTCTTCGGTTTTGCTGCTGGTCTTTTTACTTCTCCTGAAGTTTGTGTTGCTTGTTCCAAGTCTTTGTTTTCTATATGTCTTTCTGTCTCGTATCGTATCTATCTTTTCTCTCCAACTTTATTGATATTGGTGATTCATGAGAGATTTTCTGTTTCTTTTCTTCTTGTTTCATTCCCATCTACTTTTATGTTTATTTCCATAGGAATGTTTTCTTATTGGGACATAGTTTGCTATCTATAATGGTGTTATACTGCCCTGTATGTTTCCTTTTATTAGGGCGATATCTATTATACTTTGTCCATTGTGTGATTAGGTATGTTGGAATCGTTGGGTCATTTAGTAGTATAAATACATCTTCTTGCAGTTTTTCCATGATTATTTTAGATTTATAGGATTGTATGTCTAATCTGCAGTTCAAGTCTCCTGCAATGATTATTGGTTTGTTTTGATTGCTCTGTGCGATCATTTGGATTAACTCGTCCATTATGCTAATCGCTGTTTTGTTTGTTTGGACGAATGCTGCTGCAATTATTGTACATTTTTTATTTCCGTCAGAACAGTGTGTTCTGGTTATCTTCTTGCATTTATTGGGGCTTGCTCTGGTCTCATAAGGATAGATAGTTTAAATATTATATAAAAACAATTGTTTATTGTCTATATTACATAATTTTAAGTACTTTTTGTCTGACTTTTTTGTACATTTTTAAACGCATGTACATCCGACTTTTATCCATTTCGATTACATTATCGGAAACGGTTTCAGAAAAAAAGGGACATAGGCCTACGTTTATTTTCATTTATATTCCGGTATCATCTAAATGTTTGATGGCGCATTAGCCCATTTTATTGGCCCTGGCCTTCCTCACAAGCTCCCTCCTATTAGCCCTATCCATAGCCAGTCTTTACAATTTTTTTCTCCAATTTTCTCAACTTTCTAACAGATACAGTATTTCCCTCTATTATTCCAATTGCAACTTATGAGGTCTGTATAGAGAAAGAACATTCCATGTACCTATTTTCGGATTCTGTTGTATACGATAGGTATGTCTTTCAAAATCTCAGAAGCCAATCAATTCAAACGACTATGCTTAAATATTAATATTTAATATTTCAAATTAGAAATTGCTTTAAAAATTCTAATATTTCAGAAATTAACGATAATACAGCCTACAGAAAAAAAAATCTATTATAAAAATAATATATCAGTTTTTATAATATGTGAAATCTCTCCAGGTTAATTTATGTATTCTTAAATCATATTTAAAATAATTTATGCAACCAAATTTAAATATTTTGATATGGTATAAATATCCGGTTTCATGTATCATAATAAAAATGTAGCATAATACTTCACATATGCATCTGAAGCAAAACGAAACATTGAATGGATTAATATATACATTTATTATATATGTATAAACACAAGAAAAATTAAAGTGATAACTACAGTAACATTGAATTATGCCATTTCTGTTCTTCAAAATGTTAGCTGTAATTATGAGCCAAAATGTCTCACAATAGTAGCCTATATATTTAATGTAATTATAGATAGATAGATAGATAGATCATCGGTTGATTAATGTATTTTACATTGTCCGATTCCCAATAGCCAATTTTGTCGGCCCATCCAATCTTCTGGTTGTAGATGTTTCTCCATCATGTATAAATATATTTCCTGATTGCAGGAGGTTTTAGGTCTTCCTCTGCCTCGTCTTCCCTCAGGTTTCTATTCGAAAACAAATTTTGGTAGCCGATTCTCTTCCATTCGCTGGATATGTCCGTACCATCTTAATTGCTGCGTTTTAATATAATCTAAAATAGTGTCTTCAATCTTCATTTTCATAGTGTAATTATATATAATAATAAATATAAAGAATATATAAACACGCGCTGATGTACTAATAAATATCTCTTATCGTTTCTTCATTTCGAGAATATAAAAAAAGTAGACCTCAGTACAACTCAAGATTTCACCATATTATAGAATGCAATTATGATATGCAAATACATTTTATATTATTAAGAAATCGCCTCAGAATGTGTTCAAACGGAAACCGGACCTTCAATATGGCGACAGAAGCAAATTCCGTTTCCTGCGTCACTAGGTTAAATTTTTTGAGAAAGGGCATTTCCGGTATATCTCTTTAAGTCTGCGTATATTTCCGAAGGATCAGCCTGTAGTTTGATGGCGAGTCATGTTTGTTTCGCGATTGGGAGATTGCAGCTGAGTTTCTGTTATAACTGAACATTTCACAGAAGGTTTATGTAATGTTGGCCGTAGTGATAACATCCTGGAAGCACAGTATTTGCTTACCTCATTTCACTGTTACATGTTCACATATTTTAAAATAGAGTGTGTTTATTCCGCTTTCCTCTCGCTTGTCAGAGTTTCTAAATTGTGGATCGTGACACCAAGTTTTAAACTCTAATAATAATACATAATAACTCTACAATAATATAGTAGTTGGTTTTTTAAAAAAGTCTCATCATAAAAAGTGCAATAAGACTGAGTTATAATGTAACATAAAGTTCCGATAGTAGCATGTATTACGAAGCGAGGAAATGTTTAAAAACCGAGCGAGAGCGAGGTTTTTAATTCCCGAGATTCTGTTAAACACTTCACGAACGTGCGTTGTACATTTTTTTTGCGCGATGGTGTTTTCAAAATAATAAATAATAGTAAAATAATATCTTTGTTGGAAATATTTGCGTTCATTACAAACAGCTGACTAACGTTAACAGTGTGAGCAATGTTTATTAATTGAGACTGCAGCAGGCCGTGACAAAATCAGTTATAAAATGGCGACAAGTACGTATTTAATGTTTTATATTGTTTCAAATAAATTTCAGTTCATTTAAATGCAGTGATTTGTTTCGTGTAATAAATATTAACAGTACCTTTTGGATATATTTTTGTATATACATTGTACGTAGTATACATAAAGGGCAGTGGTTTTACTTCCCGCACGAGGTTTATAATATTACATTATAGTTATTTAGGTTGGCAACCCCAAAATGTAGGAAGTTGAACAATCAATCATGTTCGCCATTGCTGTAAGTACGACAAAACGCACTGTCGCGCTAAAATTTAGTCAAATGAATAAGTACGAACTTTGTTTAATAAAATAAATTTAGTATGTTAACCCATTAATTGCTGTGCTCTCCAATTGAGGACCACATCCCTTTTTCAATGTTACATTACCATGTGTTACTATTGAAGCAGCTGGTCTATTATAATTGAAGATGCCCCTCGAAAAGAATATAACCATCAATTTCAGTAAAGGTAAATTTAAAGTATAAAATATATACAATACTGAGCATTATATATGAAATCTTATCCCGTTTCTCATATTATTAAGTCCACTCGGGGATGTTAGAACGTCTTGCATCTGGCATCAATGTTTACTCATAGTCACCGGAAGAGAGATATAATATAGCCTACGTTGTCTACCTCCTCTAATCTACTAGCTGTCATAGAAGTGACGCAAAAAAAACATGATAAGTGCAATATAAATGACAGTGTCATCGCTCATATAATGGATCTTCCATATTATATTTTATAGATACTGTCGTCTCATAAGTAATGTTTTATTTCCTAACAAAATGTTATTTGGATTATTTTCTGGCAATAAATTAAAATACTCTTCAAAATAGATACCATCAGATGGTATGGTCTTGAGTCATCTTTAGCGAAGTTTATTATCCCGCCACGGTACCAGCTTTGGTTTTTGACGCGACGAATTCTTTGAGACCCGCTTCCACGGCTTCAATGTTTTTGAAATTTCACGCAAGATATAATAATAATAATAATAATAATAATAGCTTTATTTTACCTGGCAGAGTTAAGGCCTTAAGGCCTTGTCTACCACTCAACCAGGTTTAAAAAAATACAAACAAAAAAATAGTCTTAAATTTAATTACAATATATATATATATATATATATATATATATATATATATAAAAACGATTACAAGTTATGAATACAATACAATTAATATTTATAATGTATTTTGATTTACTCTAATTTAACGAATTAAATATATAATATGTACAATATATATAAAAAACGAGGAAAAGATTAATGACATAGTATAAAATTAAATAAAGAGAGAAAAATTAATTATTAGACAACAGGTAACTGTATAAGCGTGACTTAAAGGTACCAAGTGTGCGGCAACCCCTGATATCTTGAGGAAGGAGATTCCAGGAGCGGGCAGAGGCTACTGTGAAGGAAGTAGAATAGGAGGAAGTGCTATGAAGAGGAATTGTTAGCAGACTGCTATCTTGTGATCTAGTGTCAATATTGTGGTAAGAGGATAACTTCTGAAATCTGGACGCCAGGTAAGCAGGGATGTAGGAATTCAGAAGCTTGAAAAGAAGTGAAAGAGAGTGCAATTTACGTCTGTCAGTAAGACGGAGCCAAGAGAGGTTATTAAAGTGTTCGGAAATATGGTCATAACGGCGGATATTGAAAATGAATCGAACGCAAGCATTATGAACACGCTGCAGTCTCTGCGACAAGTCATAGTTTAGATCATTATATATGTCACAATAATCGAAGTGTGGTAACACAAGATTCTGCACAAGGATTTGTTTTAACGAAACTGGGAGAAAATTCTTTAAACGTCTAAGATAATGTAAGATGAAAGTCTTTTTACATATGTGTTTCACTTGTGTTTGCCAGGTTAAATTTGCGTCTAGATGTAGTCCAAGATCTATTACTGAAGAAGAATAAGGGATAATTATATTATGGGCCATGGATCAAAAAACAGATGGTAATTTGAAGGCCCAACTTCGAGGTTATATGATGAGTATGGTAGCAGTTCTATTTCTCCTAATTCCTGACTTTGTCATAATTGTTGAATGCAGGCTTTCACGGCCGGTAATCATAATGTTAATTGATTCCGGGCTATGTGGCCGTAGTCCATTACTGGTGTTCCTATCAGACGTTTCTCCCTCAACTGCGAAGGGCGAGTACTTCTAGGTATTGTTTCCTGGTCGGAGGCTCGACTACATGTTGACAGAAAAACGTCAGGTAGGAACGCCAGTAATGGACCACGGCCACATAGCCCGGAATAAATTAACATTATTTTGTCATGATTGGTCGTGCAGTATGGGATCTGATCGGGTTTGAACCCGCGACCCTCAAAATTTTATGAACTCGTTTTCATTTGTTGAGAATTAAGATTCGCATCGACTGCTCGCACGTTTGGAACTAGCTCCCTTCAAAATTCCACCAGACACACAACATTACATTAAAAACCGACATTACTAATGAGACAGTCTAATATTTAACAGAGTTAGTGAAACACTAAATTTTGTATTTTCGTAGAGTTAATGTTTGAGCAACGGATAATAATTTTTGTCAGTGACTGATGTTCTATATTCGTCAAGTGGCATTTGTCTGTTTTTACAATAAACGCTAAAATTAACACAAAAACTAAACAAGGCACCGAATTACGGAGGTAGTCAAAATAAGCAGCGATTGTGATGCATGAATCACCACTTCTTGTGTATATTCTCAAGACTTTTTAATGACCCTTAGTGTAAGTGGTATCGTTTACCACTCGATTGGTCTTACCTCTAAGTGTTTCGTCTAAAACAAATGTCACGTTAAATTGTATATTGCAATCTTATTATTTGAGATATGACTTATGTAATAAGATGTTAAATATAAAATTGGTACCTGGTAAGTCAGTCGTCCTCAACTAAATTATTAAATAGTTCCAATATGGAGGCCTTTCAAAATCACTTTTTCATATTCTGCATTTTAACTGGTACTCATGTTGTTGTACAGGTTGTACAAGTTAAAATGCAGAAGATGAAACAGTGATTTTGAAAGGCCTCCATATTGGAACTATTTAATAATTTAGTTGAGGACGACTGACTTACCAGGTACAAATTTTATATTTAACATATTATTACATAACTTCAATGGTGCTTTAATATGAATTTTAAAAGTGTTGATGACTTATGTTTCATAAACTAATTATTTAAGTACAATAACATTTCGGTAAAATTATGTAGGCTATTCAAAAAGTTGGTTCAAGTGGCTTCAAGTAAAAGTTGCTGACATGAAATCCAATTTAGTGGCATAAAGAATGATATCGGCATCTTGTAAAATTAATTACAACTTCGTAACAAAAAGTACAACTTCCTGGCATAAACAGTGTTACTTGGTGACATAAATTTTGTATTCACATAACGCTTATTTGAACCCTAATTCAATTTTTTCAACAAATACGGGCTCAGATACCTATTACCATGTAAATAACGACTAAATTCACACAAAACAAGTATCACTAGTTTGATTTTTATAGAACGTGGCATGATAACCATATGCATAAGTTAAAGTTACGGTTGCGTAAGTAATTTTCATCAGCACTAAAATTGTAATGTTTACAAAGCATTTTACATATCCAATTGAAGCTTCCATGTTTAATTTGGATCCAGTGACACATCTAAAACCATAACATTACAACTTTTTTGTTCCCGAATTTATTACAATATTTTTGTGTTATTTAAATTCTGGCAAACAAAGAAAATATTGCATCACTAACTTTAACCCATCCATAATTTATTAACCCATTCGCTTCGGGTTTAAATGCTCAATGCATTTCCCCAGAAACCGGATTTAAGTTACCGTAAATTATATTGTCTATTTTCAGACATTCAAAACAAACAAAATATAACGGTGCTTGAGATCTCAATACAGGTGAAGGCCAAAACACATTCCTCTACTATTCATAAATATTAACAAAAGAGTACTCTGCCAAGGGATGTACAAAATATTGCAAAATATATAACAGCAGAGTTAAGCGAGTGTACCTCGTCTTCTGAGTTGAAGGCCATTTAACTGCCGGCGAGTCTATCTCGTCTTTTGAGACGAATGGGTTAAGCAATCATAATTATCAGCAAATTGTTAATGTTTGTATCACAATTGAGTAAACATCACAAATATATTTGTATTTATTTAGGTGTAGTACTGGTATCTGTGTAAAGATAAAATATAAATTGAATTATCAGTAAATATCTTCGTGATAATTACACGTGAACGTAAGTTTTGTGATTCTCAAGACCTTAGATAAATAAAAATTCGTTAATAGATTGGCCCTTCATATTTGTATTTAGTTTTAAATTTGTCATGTGGGGAGCTATTCTACACCTGTTCAAATATGTTTTCAGTTCTTACTCTTGTCATTTTTAGCAAGCGAATCTTTCCTTAACCGGATGCAGATCAGTAGTGTTAGGCCTCAATTTCGTTTTTAATATTGTTTTTTCGTCCATTTCATACTGCTCCGTTACGATAGCAAAAATAATTTAAATCGAGTTTCGAAGTTTCTTAAATAATTGAGTAAAATATATATGGCTACCGAACGCCGTGAACGCTTGAAATTTATTAAAGGAGTGGGCGATTAATTTGAGTATATCTTGGGTTGACCTGTGTATGTGTGTGTGTATAAATTTATCCTCGTTTATCTACAATTTCAACGCTTTTGTCCACAAACAGTGAAAAGTGTTCAAAAGTTAGTTGAATTGTTTTATTTTTAAGAAATAATTATATCTGCGATTTTTTGTACAAATATTAAGCTTAATAAATACTATTTTAAAACCACATCTTGTACAAAAACATTCAAGACGCATATTATATAAAACTACCGCCCTCCTGATTTTCCTGTATGGAAGTCAAATCTGGGTTCTAAAGAAGGAAGACATCACCAGATTAAGAGCTGCAGAAATAAGATTCATACGCCGGACTGCTGGATATACTCTACTTGACCATCAGAGGAATGAATATATTTTAAAGGAATTCCAAATGCAACCTTTAGAAGAAAATATATCCACCTACAGAGACATGGCTGCAACATGAATCCCGAATGTCGACGACGACGCCATGGACATCGACAAAAACGACTTTTAGACCCTGTGTAGTCCGAAACCAGTCAACATTGGTTTATATTCATGAATGATGTATGATGATTATATCTGCATATGTTTATTTGCCATGGGCATGTTTTTATTGATCTCAATAATATTCTATAAGTAAATGTCATTACTTGCCTCATTGATTTCTTAGTGATACGCAATCTATACATAGACCTACAATCCAAGTTTACGACTCATAATATTTGAACATTCAGTATAATATACTTGCTTCTGCGCCGTAACATGTTGTAATAATTTAAGATACATGTGAAGTAAAACTGAAGGCTCATAGTCAGAGGGATCATTTCTCATTACTTTTCAGAAACAAATTTAAAATTAAATATAACGTAGTGAAAACGTATATATTTCAATCCACTTTGGGTTATTTTAGTTTTTTCTTCGTATTTTAAGGTCTCCTTTATAAATGATTTCCATTTTTTTTTACTTGAACATTTTCTTTGGTTAAAAAAGTAATTTTTTAATTATATAATTATTTGTGTATCCTGAAATATATTTTTAGTAGACCAATCTCTGAGTATCCCTAGTTGGAATGACTACTTTTTATCTCGTTCTGCCTCTTTTTTTTCTTCCAGTTTTTCTCTTCATTTGTCTTTGGGGGGGGGGGTTCGAGCATTTGAGAATAATATACTTAGGAAAACTTTTTAAACCAAAGAGGGGCTGACGTGTGTATGGGCAGCGAGTTCCAGTATCTTTATGAGAAACCACATATAATGTCTCATGGGTTACGATGGCCAGATTATGTGAATGAAAAAGAGACATAGAAACTTCGTATAGGAAAACCAGAGAGAAAGCGCTCAGTTGTTAGACCAAGAATGGTTTCAATATTCAGAAATATGCCTGCCTTTTAGTTAACTCTTCAAGCAGATGTGTGAGATGTGATGTATACTATCAAGGCGGGGCGATGTACGTGTGTTAGAAGAAGCAGACTAGAGAGCGGGATGACTTAAGATTGCAGCAACTTTTTTACATGGTTATATGTGACGTAATTGAATTCAAGCCACACTCACCTGCTATCAGTACTGTGCAGTATTATTTTGAACCACGCTCTGCCAAACCATTTTTGTGGCGTCTTATTATTATTTAACCTCGTTCTACTACCATTTTGCACCCACGCAGGGTTATATTGTTGATCACTATTTTGATTGGAAAGCATAGATTGTTCAAATTTGTGACATCTTTTGCCCGGGCCCATAGAGGCAAAGAGGAATTCAACTTTCTTTACTAAATTCTCCCAATATGTAATGTTTACGGAGTATAAAATACAATCGTGGAAGCTTTGGGATAAAGGAACTAACACACGCTTGAGCAAGCTTTTGGAATTTGACTTTGATATCTGACTTATGCTAACTACTGAATGAATAGGCATAGAGTAAGTAAAAAGCACAACTAAAGCTTTTAATGCGAGTCAAAATATAGTCAGATATAATATAAAGATAAATAAATAAATATTCAATTTACAAAGAAAAGAAATCATAATAGATAATCTATACAAAAAGAAAATATGATATAAATCAACATACAAAAATACATACATTATCACTCACTCTAGTCCAGCCTCGGGTTGGGGGAAGTACTGTCCAAGCGTCCCCACCCTGGCTTACTGGACTAAACAAACAAAACCAGCTCTCCTGAGCTGCTCTGACCAAACTCCAACGGTAACTGAGTAGATGATGATTCGATGTTACAAAACACAGCTATTTATGAGAGTTCACAGAGAGGGGGGGAATGCGCGATATCACAGGGTGCGCAATAGGAAAGGAAGGGATAGATAGGAAAGCATTTGGCACTGTTCATAAAGATGGCACTCGAGATGGAGACGCGATGACGTATAGTTTGCGCAGTAAGACGTAATTCCTGTATCGAAATGTCCATTTCGGTACAGTACAACACATCATGTAAGTAATAAGAACTGTGCCCTTACAGGTAGAACACACAGCAGTCAGTTATATGGTTTGTTATGCCGTACAAATCAGTTTTAATAGTTAGCAGACTGTAGTATCAAAGCACTGGTGTATTTACATTGACTATTTAACTCATGCCCCAAATGGGAGTCAATGACCAATAATATTTCAATGATTTTTTATTTATAACGAATCACAGTCGTGTTTCGCCTCGAATTTATCAATGAAAGTTTATCATATTAAAGAAAGCTCCTCCTTTTTAACATTCTGAATAGGTCATAGCATTATTTTGCAGTGACCGATCCCCTAAGAAATACGGCTAGCAGATTGTGTATATAGTGCATGGATGTCAGCAGATAGCGCATGCGGGAGATAATATAAAAACATTTGTAGCAATTTATTATACCACAAAAAACACTATTTGCACTTTCTTAAACGAATTATTTTCCAGGAAATGAGGTTGCAGAAAAATATAATTGACATATTTACATCATAGGACATCAGACAATAATTAATACCTATAATGTTGGTTATAAATTTCTCCACTAGGGTGCATTCTTACAATATTGCAATCCTTTGGCAATAAATAATATGATTGGTTGCAGTGATGAACAAAAGAAGCAAATAAAGCGTGCCAATCGTTTCTCATTTGTTTTCAAACATCGCCGTTTACATTAAACATATAAATATTTTAAAATAACTATAGTTAAATAATGATTTGTGAGTAAACAGCTTAATTTTATTCGTTAGATAGTCGTAATAGTCTGGGCCGTCCTATGAAACGCTGGACGGAAAATTTTCTATAGGATCGTAACAGGCCTTGGCCTAATACTTGGAAGGAAAAAAGAAGAAGAAGAAAAAATATTCCTAACAAATACCACTCTTGATTTCCAAATTCTCTAGATAAATTGGAAATCACTCGTGGCATTACTTATGATATTCTGTTCTCACAGTGCGCTTGAAAGACAGTACAGCAGGGGAGTGTGGGGTACTCGTGAACATGACAGTATTGAATACGAAGGTTCATGTCTACGCGGCCACAAGCTCTCATGCAACCCTCTTCTAAGCTGAAGTTTTTTAATCATCCCTTGTATAATTCACCTCCCTTAAATCATGGCTATTGTACTTTCTACAAAAAAAATCGCCATTGCTCACTCATGTGGGGTAATGCCGCACACTACTGCATTAAAAAATGTTTTTATATAAAATTATGTATAAAACAAACATATTTATAACATATAATTGTTCAGCTTGAAATACTAAAAATATTAATATTAGTTGAACCACATAGTTTATTAAAAATAAGTTAAAATGTAAATATTCCATAAGTGTTCACCTTCACCCCCACTCTCCGCTATATGGGTAGGTAACTTCATAGTTAGTTAACTCATCCCGGTCTCTATTCGTGGTTATAAGCTCTGTGTGTGTGTGTGTGTGTGTGTGTGCGTGTGCGCGCGTGCGTGCGTGCGTTTTCCGGTGTTATCCACTGGATGCTTCGGATTCCATACTAAGGAAATATAAGGCGTTAATGTTTATTATTTTGAATTTTTATACACCACTTTTGCAGACTGTGCTTCGTAGGTGATACTAACTTGTGTACAGAAAAGAGGGTAGGATGAATATAAGTTTAAAGTGATTATGCAGTGTAGGTGTATAGTGTACTATTACATTACTTTATAAGGGAGAGGAAGTGAATTTTAATATTTTCTATAGTTTATAATTTTCTTCAAGATATAAACATAACTATTGTTTTTTTATTAATTTATAATTTTCCTTTTACTTCTTTTTTGGTCGGATGTGCACATCTTTCTACCTTTCCTGGTCTGTACGCTATTACATGGTCATCTTACAATTTTCTTTCTTTTTTTTTCTGTCGAATTATATATGTTTACAATATTAAAATGAGTATGGAAAACGAGCTATTATAGTTCTCAAACCCTTTACGAAAAGCAATTTTCGCCAACATAAAAACTAAAATTTAGCGTGTGGTGGCTCATTTTAACTGAAATCAAATATTAAGAATACTCCGCGCGCGCGTGTGTGTGTATGTATATATATATATATATATATATATATATTATTGTAAGCCCATGTTTTCCCTTTACAGAGATTTAGGCGCTCTCCCCCTACAGGGAAGAATTTGAACCATACTAATTTAGTTACACTTGTTTTCGTATAGATGTCATTTTGAGTGGTCCGTGTTCAGCGTTCCGCCTCACATAGACATCTAGGAAACCAAGGTAGTACTAGGACGGGAAAATTCGGTAAATTTTGCTTAGAGGCCTTTTCATTCAGGCTTAAGGATCTTTTACGAGCCTGAAAATCTTCAGACTCGGGACTCACGGCTTAAAGTCCCTCCCGGAGGACTTGCTCATTGGATTATATATATGTTCAGCACTGTGGTCTCGAGGTAGCGTGCTGCCTTGTCGGGGCAGTTTTTCTCGGTGAGGTTTTTATCGGGGTTTTTCCTCACCTGTAAGACAAATGTCAGGAAAACTTTAAGGCCCAAACGGTCCCCGAAATCATATGATCATCATCATAATCCTTATCATCATCATAATCCTTATCATCATCATCATCCTTCACCGGTGTGGAAAGCAACGGGAAACTACCACACCTACAAATCCCTAGTAAAGCTGCAAGCATAGCATGAAAATGCTATGATTGCAGTGAGAAACCTACCCTCGGGCAGAATTACTATGGATGGATATATATATACGATCTCGAAACGGTAATTTCAGTCCCGTTATATTTAAATAGGCGTTGATTACTCTTAAAACTCATTCACAATACGCTACCATTAATAGAAACCTCTCAATGTACAGAAAACAACTGTACATGCCTCATTGGTAGCATTATTTCGTGAGGAAGAAAATGGAATGTCGCGCGAGACTTATATTTAATAAGATCTGCTGAATATAATAATGCAGTTAAAACATATTAATCTATCCTGGCTTCTTTCAACTTATTTACAATAATTTGCAGAATTTCTCAAACATCACTCAAAGCTTTCTTCACATTCGATATGACATACTAAATGACGGCCTTGAAGTGAACATCACAATGGTACACCCAATGTCTTATTTATACAATATTAATTTTATTAAATGTAAAAAAATAAATAAGTATAAAATAAAATATAGTAGCATGCAAGGATGGAAGACTTTTACATTATTCATTGAACAATTATCCCCTCGTCTATTCACTTGGGATTAAACATTTCAACTCATATGTAGATTATTGTCTTTCACTTTGCATCTTATTACTATTGTGGCTACGTGATAATAATGTATTTTATCTACGTTTGACTATTGAAGAAGCTTACTTTTGAAGCGCAAGCTATGTAGTTATTTAGCTATTTTTCTTCTTTTAGCTTACTATACATATTATATTATTGTTATATTATTATTATTAATTATTATTATTATTATTTATTATTATTATTATTATTATTATTATTATTATTATTAGCTAATTCGCTGGCAGTAATGAAACCGGAAGTTCATAGCTGTGGGGACATAAACTCTCCATACATATCTATTCTGAGTTAATATTTTTAAATAATTCCCTGTATAATTCATTTGGTTCACAGCTTGTTTAATGTTATTCTCCCACCTCGTTCTTGCCTTTTTATTGGGAGTTACCCACCCGGCTTTATACAAGAAGTTTCCAGGCCCCTCTATCATTCCGTATTCGTGCTCCATTTCATGCTCATCGTAGTCTGAGACTTACTTGTTTTTATTATGCCATGTAATAATAATAATAATAATAATAATAATAATAATAATCATAATAATAATATGAGGTAAATTACCTTATAGTTCAGAAGGGATTTCTGATTTTTATTTAGAGATTCTTGAACATTCGAAAATCTATCTAGTTTTGAAGCAACTCATGCGTATGGATGTCATGGAAAAAGCAGAGTTGTTAGGAAGTTTCTAAACAGGGCTTGGGTTAATCCAATTTTCTGCTCCAATTAATGATTCCAGTGAAATTTAAATTACGTACAGCCTGTGATTACATAATACTGGGTCTCTAATTACCTATGTTTATACATAAATTCATGTTTAATGATTTTGTAATGAAGTTTAAATTAATATTTAATATTAATTATTATCTTTTCATGGTATTCAAACATACAATTATGATTAATCCTTCATTTAGTTTGAAAATCGGATTGTCGACCCGTAGTTAGCGAATCCGAAGGAATAAAGCTATAGAAACCGTTCTCACGAAAATATTTTTGAAAAAAAAGTGTACAGTTCTTCATCAAATCTATATAGATAATGAAAATGACCTGATCAAAATAATATATATTATATCCTTTAACGCTTTAGTGGCAGCAATTTCTGTTTCGTTGGAACTAAACTTGACATATAGCAATTAATTTAAAAAGTATGGTCGAATTCGTTAATCAGTAAAATCGGAGCGTTAGGTATAGGAGTTCACCTAAAACTATTTTTTTAATTGCTCTAACGGCCGCAATTTTCGTTGTTTCGCAACGAAACTCTGTATATACTATTAAAATAAACCGAAGGAGGTACCTATTTAATAAAAACATCAGTAAAATCTGGCAATTAGAAATAGGGGTTTATCTGAAACTCGAAATTAAAAAATAACTAGCGCCGCCATGTTTGCTTCATTGCAATGTGTATAATGCAATTTAATTAGCAATGTATCCTATAAGATAGATTAGTTTAATTTATCTAATATTTTAAATATAATAATAGAAATATTAATCACTAGAAATTTATATTTGTGTTAAATTATACAACAGCATTCAATATTCTAAGTAATAAGTTGCAGTTATGATAGATTTATTTTATTTGTATTCCGACACGTTTAAATAAGCTAGTTTAAGAAATTAGTTTATTCAATTTAAACGAAAGAAATACGTATTTCACAAATCAGCTAAATTGGACCATAACTTCGACTTGCTGAGAAATTCGCTTAGTTTACGCAGTTCCCTTTTGTAGGTGCTACGAAATTTTAATACAAAGTTTTGACTTTCTTGACAACTTTTTACCATTTCACAAGATAACAGTCCGTTAACAATTCCTCTTCAAAATACCTCTTTTTTATTCTACTCCTTTCACAGTAACGACTGCCCGCTCCGTTTAATTCCCTCCCAATATATCAAACTCACTTGAACATTTTGAAGTCAAGCTTATACAATTTAGTTAAAGGTTGGATATAATTATTTTTGTCCTTCAAATAGGCCTATTGAAATCTGTTCTAAGTCGTTATTAGTCATTATGTCATTTTCATATGTAATACCACGAGCGATTTCCAATTTATCTAGAGGATTTGGAAATCAAGAGTGGCATTTCTTAAGACTATTTAACGAACAAAATTAAGGTATTTATTCAAAAATGATTATTTAAATTTAGTTACCGGTATTTTAAAATACGCATATATTTAATGTAAACGGCGATGTTCGAAAACAAATCAGAGTTGTGTCGCTATGTTTCATCTGTCATCCACTGCAACTTGATCATATATTATTTATTGCCATCTGGCGTGGGAAACTTTAAATAGGATCGCAATATTGTAAGAATGCACCCTAGTGGAGAAAAAATGAAACACTTTAGACTGCATATTATAACCAAAATTATAAGTTATTAATTTATTTTTTTTTAGTAAACAACTCGATAAAATCATTATTTAAAAACACAATTATTGAACACACAATTATCAAATTTGTAGTTTGAAGGAACCTGTTCATTATTTGTTTTATTCAATGTAGATGATGAAGTAAATATGGCGGCTTTATTGGAGACTCAGTCACCGCAAAATAATGCTCTAACCTGATCAGAATATTAAAAAGGAGGAGCTTTCTTTATTATGATAAACAGAAATCTATAATTATCGAGGTGAAACACGATTTGATTGGTTGTGAAACAAAATTAATTGAAACGTGATTGGTCATTGACTCCCATTTGGGACATGAGTTAAATAGTCACTTCTAATTACACTATCCAACAGTGAAAATATAACTGGAATGAAGTAAATATTTCCTAAGTATATTGACCACACTGATAACGAAAAAAGACAATGAAAAGCTCGGATTAGCTCTCATTTCCAAATTATGATTTTGTTTAGGTTAATTTCTGGCAAGCAGCTACAGCAACAACACTTTATCCTAGGTTCATACTTCGAAACTCATTCTCTTCAGAAAAGAACGATCTTTAAACGGTATCATTCAAATGCCCCTATCATGTACCCGGGGCAAAAAAAAAATTGAGGGAAATTGGGATTTTTTCTGAAAATCCCTTATTTCTAAGTTCGGGCCCCCTGCACCCCCTGTGTTAATGCTTAGATCTCGAAATCAACTGAAATATACTAAGAAGTGCACACAAGCTGTGTGTGCAAAATTTCTATCTTCTATGTGCAAAAGTAAGGCCAAAGTGATGACGTTATTACCCCCTATGTCTCGATGCAGAACATATTACTATACGTAACGTGTTTTACAAGCACCCATGCTTGAAAAAAAAAGTAAAAAGCTATACTAGAACATATTAAAGCCAATACTTACATTACTATATTTTGGGACTAATGGCAGCTATGGGCATTAACTATAAATGTGTTGAGTGGAGGTTGTTAATCGACTCCACCAAAATAAGTCTCAAGTGTGTCCTACTGCATAATGACAATGTGTTACTATCGATTCTAATTGGGTGTGCACCTTACATGAAAGAAACATCTGTTAACATGAAACAATTGTTATTGCGATTGAACTATGACAGATTTACATGGCAGATTTCCGAGGTTCTGAAAATCATAAGCATACTACTTGGGCTAAAACAGGGCTACACCAAGTTCTGTTCCTTCCAATGTTTTTGGGATAACTGCGCCATAGCACTTCATTATAGAAATAAAGATTGGCCTAAGTATTAAACACTTGAACCAGACCTAACAATGTTATGCAAGAAGCACTTGTCGAATCTAAGAATGTAATTCTCCCTGCTCTTCATGTAAAATTTGGCCTAATGAAAAACTTATTTAAGGCCATGGACAAAACTGGAGTAGCATTTTTCTATTTGCGCCAGAAATTTTCACGGCTTAGTGAGTCGAAAAAAAGAGGGGATTTTCATGGGTCCCCAGATACAGCAAATATACAAAGATGAGCATATCAGCACCATCCTGATAAGTAATGGAAAGTTACAAGTAATGGAAAGTTAGCTTGGGATGCCTTTGTTCAAATGTCAACAAACTTGCTAGGAAATAAAATGGCAGAAAACTATAAGGATATCGTGGCAAATCGTCTGCACTGCTACGATAGACTGGGGTGTAACATGTCCTTAAAGGTACATTTCTTAGATTCCCATTTGGACTTTTTTTCTTGACAACTGTGCTGCTGTAAACAAAAAGCACGGGAAACTCATCACCAGCAAATTTCGAACATGAAAATGAGATACCAGGGAAAGTGGAGTCCATCAATGCCGATTACTGCTGGACCCTAATTAGGAAATAACCAGCAGAAAATTTCAAATGCCAGGAAAAGCTATTGCACCTTCCTCCAAGGGATAACAACAAGGTGAATACACGCTTAAGCTCATATGGGCAATAACGTAAAGTTAGTATAAGTTAAAAACGAGAGCTAATCTTGCATTTTCATTGGCATTTTCGTTATCAGTACACCCGATAACATAGAGATTAGCTGTTTCCATCCCAGTTACAGGAAAAAAAAAAGTAAAATTTTGATGGCTAGTGTTATTCTATTATCTGTTTTATTCTATGAGTTACATGTTATATACCAATTGCATTACATGGGTACCTTGTAAAGCATTTATTTTTATTGGTGTAAGAGTCTATAGCGTATATACCTCATATGTCCCACGTGGGTACTCCTAGCGGGAGTTTGGTAACCAAGATAATTTAGTTACACTTATTTACCTACAGTTGCCAACTAGTGACATGTGGTTAGCACATCGCCTCAATGAGACATCTAGTGCCAACTAAATTTTGCACAGAGGCCTTTTTATTCAGGCTTGCGGTTCTTTTACGAGCCTGAAAATATTCAGACTCGAGACCCACGGCATGAAGTCCCTCCCGGAGGACTTGTCCCTTGGATTCTTCCATCCTAAAAATCCATCGACCCCAGCCGGGTTTGAACCCGCGACTCTAGGGACTTGAGGCAAGGATCATAAGCACTAGACCACCGCGGCGGACATTAGCCTCTAGGCTATTGTAAATTTTATCTGGTATACAAGTCTTACGGAAAAGGTAAATACACAAGACCGGGAAGTGTGGAAGAAAAAAGATTGTATATTTTGGTTGAGGATACCTGTGTAAAAAACAGAAACAATTCTGAAATTAAAAAAAAAATAATATTGTTGTTATGTGACGCATTGTTGGGCCGACTTTTGAATTTCACGGGCTGCAAAGAGACTTGCCTTTTAAGGTGAAAGGGGATTCATGCGTTGCGACTTACGAGTCAGAAAAGGCTCGCTTGAAGCTTTCCAGATGCGTCAATGCATCTTTTTCTAGAAGGATCGGCCTTTCGAGGTTTTCATTTGAGAAAGATTAAAACTGAGCTTTCATGACAGTTCAACCTAGAAAATATAAAAGGGATGCGAGTCGACCGACAGTCAGGCTCGAGTAAATCGCGAGAGTCACTTGTGGTCGGGAAGTCGACCCGTAAAGGCGATCTGATAGTGTTATGAGATAGTGCTTTTTCGAATAAGAGTGTATATATATATATATATATATATATATATATATATATATATATATATATATATATATATATATATATTCTTTATTTCATTCACAATATAAATAAATAAATATATATTTTTTTTTGTGAATGAAATAAAGAAGATTGAGGTTTTTTGTGTGTAAACCGGTTCCAACTCCACCGCAACTATAGTCCATTTCTGATAACTGTAGCCGTTCGGTGAAACCAAAGACGCGTGGCAGGAGTGAACATTGCCGAGTGGGGGAGGGATCTAGTAGTCATGCAAAATTATTATTATTATTATTATTATTATTAAAATAGTCCACCGCTGTGGTCTCGAGGTAGCGTGCTGCCTTGTCACGCAGCGGGCCCGGGTTCGATCCCCGGTCGGGGCTGTTTTTCTGGGTGAGGTTTTTATCGGGGTTTTTCCTCACCTGTAAGACAAATGTCAGGAAAACTTTAAGGCCGAAACGATCCCCGAAATCATATGGCCATCACTCTTATCATTATCATCATCATCCTTCACCGGTGTGGAAAGTAACGGGAAACTACCACACCTACAATTCCCTAGTTAAGCTGCAAGCATAGCATGAAAATGCTATGATTGCAGTGAAGGACCTGCCTTCGAGCAGAATTACTATGGATGGATAGTAAAATAAATTGTTATAAAAACAGGGATATGCTATAATTAACACTGTAAACTTATTAGAAAAAAAATTCACTAACACAGAACTAGTAGATAAGAAAACGAAACGTGTAGTAACTATTGTTTTCTAAACTGAGGGTATTAGTTTCTGGCCGTACCTGTAACTCGCCCTTCCCTCTTACTGCACCCTACACCATAGATCCCTCAAAAGCTGCTAAACAAGTCAGAACTGCACAGTAGTGACATTATTGTTATTATTTCATATTTCATATTAATGTAGTTCGGTTATAATCATTATTATAATAATTTTTCAGGGGATGAAGATGATATGAATTATATGATAAATAAACTCACGGAAGAATATAAAAAATGGGGACTGAATATAAATTTACAGAAAACAGAATATTTGTGTTTGGGAAAAGATTTGATGACCTCATACTCCAAACAGGGAAAATAAAAAAAATGTGAATTCTTTTAATATCTTGGGTCAATAATTACAATTTTAGGTACCTGTGAGAGAGATGTACAGACTAAAATTGCAATGGCAAAAAATGCAACTAAAACATTACATGGTATAATTTGGAACAAAAATATCACAAAGGAAACTAAAATGAAAATTTATAAGAGCATAATACAGAATATTTTATCATATGAAAGTGAAACTTGGTATTTGACGGAAGTACAAAAGAATAAAATTAGAACAGTTGAATTTGATTATTGTAGAAGAAGCCTCCAAAAAACAAGACAGGATAAAATAAAAAATTAATTCCTTTGGAAAGAAATTAATGTCGCCACATCGGTTGTTAAGAGGATTGAAAATCAAACTCTTAAATGGTATGGCCATGTACAAAGAATGGAAAATGAAAGATGGCCAAAAAATATATACCAATGGTCATCCCCTGGAAGAAATAAACGTGGCAGATCAAGATGCAAATGGAAAACCTACGTCAGAACTATAATGGAGGATAGGAATTTGCAAGAGGGAGATTGGAATGATAGAGATAAATGGAAACTGAAGACGGCAAACCTATAAGTAGGGGAAAACCGAAGAAGAAGCTCTAAGGATTAGCTAATTGTCGGTTTTGCTGCAGAATACACGAGCTCGGCATTTTCTAGGATCGTCTGACATCATCCTCTTGAACAGGATCTCACCAACAAACTTTTAAGAACGATATGCCACACAGAAATAAAATGCGATTAATGAGAATGCCTATAGAATGTTTTGAAGTATAATTATTATAGGCCTGCATATAAATGGACCAATATACGAAAAAAGAATACGGAAACCCTTAAGGGCTATTTCACTTATTCCTTTTGGGTAATACGACTTTTCGGCCATACACATTTTCTATTAATACATTTCAGTCGATGAGAAATCATAAAATAATGATCCAAATATATTTTAAGAATGTTCATTAATTTAGGCACTATTTCACTGTTGATAGGGGAAGCGTGTTGGTTGAGGGGAGCCTCGATAGTAATAGCTTGAACCCCTGAATTAACAAATTAAGTAATAAATTGATATTTAATGATTTAATTAAATTTAATTGCAGTACTAAATAATCCAAATGTATGAACATAAATATCTTAATGGCATATGATCTGATAAACGCACTCATTTATGGTATTAGTAAAAATTATAGAATTAATTAGCATTTTTAAAAATTTTGTCAAGGTATTTTTATTTAACGACATAGGTCATTAGCGTTGCTCTTTAAATTTGGTCGTAAGAGGTCAATAAATTTTGTTTTTGTGCGATAGTGAGTTTTGTCATACATACAGCAATGGCGACCATGATTGAAAATTCAACTTCCTACATTTCGGGGTTGCCACCTAAATAACTATACTGTAATATTATATATTACAAACACGCGTATGGGAAGTAAAATCACTGCCCTCTATGTATACTACATACAATGTATATACAAAAAAAATATATCCAAAAGGTAGTGTTATTAGTTATTATACATTATACGAAACAAAATCGCTTCATTTTAAATGAACTTAACTTTACTTGAAAGAATATAAAACAATAAATACGTTCTTGCCGCCATTTTATCACTAATTGGTCTGACGGCCTCTTATTTTATCACTAATTGGTCTCACGAGCTCCTGGTGTTTCAAATAATAAACATTGTCCACACTGTTAACGTTAGTCAGTTGTTTATAATGAACGTAAATATTTCCAACAAAGATATTATTTTACTATTATTTATTATTTTAAAAACACCATCGCGCAAAAAAAAAAATAATATACAACGCACGTTTGTGAAGTGTTTTACAGAATTGAGGAAAGTGTTTAAAAACCGAGCTATAGCGAGGTTTTTAATTTCCGAGATTCTGTAAAAAAAAACACTTCCCAACCTCGCATCGTTTTATACTATTATTATAGGTTGGCCTCTTATTATAGGTTGGCTTCAGGTTATTTTATTTTACTTTCCATAAGGTATGACGGGTCCCCGCACCGGTAGCCAAGTACTTATGGCAAGAAGCCTTGGAGTAGAGCCACCGGGACTTGCTCTGGTTCGAGTCTTGGGGGAAGAAATGTTCTCTTGGGATTTCGGCCAGCATCGTGAAGAATTTGGGTAGCTACAATATGTAGCGGCTTCAGGATGAGAACCAGCTATAACGGTTAGGGACCCGAAATTCTGACACGTCACACCTATACTGTTAGGAGGGTCATCTACTTCTGTGATTAAAACACGTAGATGTGAGACCAGCAACCGGTTTAGTAGACCAAGGACATTCTAGGCATAACGCGCCATGTAATTATTTATTTTTTTAAAGAATAATGTAGCATAGTTGGTTAAGAAAACACTTTAGAAGTTATATGTTCTTGGGTTCGATTCCAGATAGACTCAAGATTTTTAAATGAGTCTAAACCTTCTGGCTGCCCCATAATTCTAGGGACACTCAGCCTTTAACGGAAATTAGTATCAGGCGTATATTTTGGGGTAAAAAAGACCGACACGCAGAACTGACAACCTGAGTGACATATCATGCCGTTTTTTTAAACAAGAGCCTTAACCTTTTACTACCCAAAAGGGTTTATAAAGCCTGTAGTGGTATCACCTTAAATCTAAGACGAGAACCCATAGATTTTTTTTCTTTTTTTCTTTCAGAAGTCATTGACCCTGATCGAGTTTGTACCCGTGGAACTCTGGAACCTGATGTGAGCATGATGAATACTAGTCCACCGCGAACGACTTATTGTTATTTATAGTAGCTTCAACTACATTGGTTATGTTACAATTTTTCCATAGGTTGTTGGTGTGTTTCTCTCTCTCTCTCTCTCTCTCTCTCTCTCTCACACACACACACACACACACACACACACACACACTCACCTTAGGGTCTGTCCCAGAGGGCCGCATGCAAATACATTAGTCTCTACTCAAATTACTTCCAATCACTGGTGAGCTGACTCACCGTGAGCAAGTGCAAAGATCGAATTAGCTACCCACAAACTGGTCATGCATGAAAGTCGTCGTTTTCGTAATATTGACAAGAAATTACCCAGAATTCTCAGCGATAAAACCACTTCCGTTATTTTCTTCTGCTATAGAGGAACGCATTTACGCTTGCGTCCCGCAAATAATACCGTATGCAACGACGTCAGCGTCGCGCAATATTACGCTGATTCTCCTGTTCTTCCAGTTGAATTCTTTGGTAGACTCTATCAAATTCCTCTTCTCCGCGTATACCGAAAACATGATCGAACTCTTCAAAGTCCGACATCTTGGATAAAGCGGCAAGGCTTCAAACTACATCGGTTCCCTTCGGGATTCTCACGATAAGTTTCTATCTTAAGCTATGATCTTAAGTTACCTCTTCAGGTAGCTTACGAATTTCAACAATTATTATCGCATGAATAGATTTCTGAGTAAGCAAAATCGTATTAGGATAAAACTTTCTCAGCAGAGGAACGCCTTTTACGGCCTAATCCGTTCAAAGATTCGACCCTTAGTGATTCTTTCCGGCCGGGGCCAATTGGTTTTCAGAGCGGAAAAATCCTGAATATGGCTTCTTTAGAAGTTAAAAAAAAGCAGTGGGTCCCATGTTACAGATTTATAGCAATAAAAGAACCTCAAGCCTGAAATATGAGGCCTTTGAGAAAAAATGTATTTCCACAATCATATTTGAATTGATAAGCTTAGCCTTTAAAGAGCGCCGTGAAATAAAATGCTCCCTCTCTGTCTTTCTGTAGGTACGAGTTAAAATTATGAAATATGAAATATTACAAAGAGAGAAAGAGATGATATGCTTTTCCTTCATTAAGTAATAAATAGTGAAATGCCATTGTTGTAATGCATTCATTCGAAATAAATTATTCCTAGCTGAATTTTAAAGCTATTTTAGTGGTTTATAAAATTTAATTACTTTGCTGATATCAGATTCCAGTAACAAGTAGCCAAATGAATGATTTAATTAATAAAGCTGCGGTATTTTTAATTACATGCGTATAATATAACAATTATAACAACTGTTTCTTAAACGAGTTGTGGAATTATAAAATTTAATAATCGATATATACAACTCTGAAACATTATATTGGAAAATTCCTAAGTGAATGTCATACTTCTCTATCAATTTTAACTGATTTTTCTGATCAAATCTCGTAAAGTAGCGGACAATTAGAATTAGGAAAACGAAACTTGATTTAAGATTATCATTTGGACTTTTTTTTTCACGAATAGATATGTGTAATTTCTTAAAATCCGTTATTAAACTTGATACTTTTTGCCTTATAGACGAGATTTGAGCCTTGCCGCCGCCTGCGAAACTCAGTGGACGATATTTTGAGCAACAGATCAATTATGTGTCACACTTTTTGTTTTTATATTACCATTAAAACAAAATTTGAAAGGACCATGTTAGTCGGTTTTTTTTTTCGAAATGTAGTTTGAGGTGGGATTCGATTCTCCATGGAAAACACTATAATTTTAAAGTGTGAAACAATAGAAGATATGTCATGGGTTTATTTAACTCAAAAGTTTGTAAGTAAGGAAGTATGGATGTTGTACAACTAAAAATACATTTTCTACGTTTCAAGCAAAAAAATCTTACGTGCTTATTTTCCTGTACCCTTCATATTAGTTCTCGGTGTAATAGCCTATTAATTTATTATTATTATTATTATTATTATTATTATTATTATTATTATTTCCTGTTTGTTATTATTTTCATATTATTATTATTATTATTATTATTATTATTATTATTATTATTATTATTATTATTATTATTATTGTTATGTCCCGCGCCGTAGCCGAGCGGTTAAGGTAGGAAGCCTTGGCGCAGAGCTACGGGACTTGCGCTGGTTCGAGTCTCCATGGGGGAAGAAATTTTCTCATGGTATTTCGGCCAGTATGGGACCGGTGCCCACCCAGCATCGTGAGGCAATTGGGTAGCTACAATAAGTAGCGGCTCCAGGTTGAGGAACCAGCTATAACGGCTGGGGGACTCGACATGCTAACCACATGTCACCCCTACACTGGCTGTTGATCATCTATCTCTGTGATTGACACATGTGGATGTGAAGGGCCAGCAGCCGGCTGGTAAAAGGGCAACCGCTGAAAAGTGGAAAGACCCTCAATCGGAAATTATTATTATTATTGCATGATGAGTGGAGTCTTATGGAACAGACATATAATCAGAAAAAAATAAGTTACAAATGTATAATTCAATAGTGAGAAGTATTGTCACATATGGAGCTGAAGTTCGAAAATTCAACAAAACTTATGTCCATGGAAATGGATTTCGTAAGGAGACAGCAAGATGTTCAAAATTAGAAAAAAATAAGAAATGCTGTCATACGAGAAAAAAATGTATATTAGATATTCAATAGTAGATTATATAAGATATCCATCCATCCATAGTAATTCTGTCCGAAGGCAGGTCCTTCACTGCAATCATAGCATTTTCATGCTACGCTTGCAGGTGTGGTAGCTTCCCGTTGCTTTCCACACCGGTGAATGTTGATGGTGATGATGACGATAATGATAAAGATGATGATGATGGCCATATGATTTCGGGGACCTTTTGGGCCTTAAAGTTTTCCTGACATTTATCTTACACGTGAGGAAAAACCCCGATAAAAACCTCACCCAGAAAAACTGCCCCGACCGGGGATCGAACCCGGGCCCACTGCGTGACAAGGCAGCACGCTACCTCTAGACCACAGCGACGGACATATAAGATATAAGCAATTAAATTGGTATGGGCATGTACGACGAATGCAAGAAGAAAGGTTACCCAGAAAAAACATTGGAATCGTGTCCACCTGGAAGAAGAAGGAAAGGAAGACCTCGAAACTCGTGGATACAAGGAATACGAACTGGAATGAGAACAAGAGGACTGGAGAGCATGGAGTGAGTGGGTAGAGGCGAGTGGAGAAGTACAATAAAACTTTAGGCACAGAAATATGTGAACAGATTAAAAAAAAAGTCTGTATATAAATAAATAAAAATTATTATTATTATTATTATTATTATTATTATTATTATTATTATTATTATTATTATTATTATTATTATTATTATTATTATTATTATTATGCAAGCATTACACCAAAGATCAGTTCAGTATTCCCTTAAGATTACAATTCTGATATATTCCAATTCAAAATCCATCTGTAATAAAATAAAATTTTACGAGTTTATTATAGAATTATGGATGGCATGAAAACTTTATAGACTTATAAATAACATGAGAATGTCTGTTCTCATCGGTATTAAACTCGTCTTAGAATCGGATGTTCTGTATATATTTTCCCCTGTGGGTTATATTTTAAAATAGCGTCCGAAAACTAAAATAATGAACTCCGCCTAAGAAAGTTTCAGTTAATGCAGATTTCACGCCACTATATTTTATGCTGACGCCTCTCGAAAGAAACATCAATTAGCATTAATTGCGGTTTTCTTAATGGTTAATTTTTCTCAAGTCAACGCCTCACTGACCACGCTTCGGTGGACTTTTCCTATTCTTTGGTGTAACAATGAATATAATATTGCCCAATTCCACAATTCCATTGAAGCATAGCCACAAGAATTCAGAATTAATATTTTTCTTCCGGAGTTAAGAAGCTACTTTAATTTCAGTTTTTACTCTGAGACATTTGAACACATTTTGCTATATTTGTTCTAGATTAATCGTTGGTCTTTACAACACAGTGACATGGGTGTCAGGTCAGCAAAACTCTGTAGATATCAGAAAACTGTTATTCACTTGCACCATTGAAATAAATTTAGCACTTGACTCCCAACCGACAAAGGTTCACTACGTAATTTCGTATACAAGTTGTACACGTGCGAATTTACTCAAACGGTAGAATTTGAAACATTCGGGAGGTCCCGGGTTCAAATCCCGTTGCCGATCAGTCTGACTGAGGTTTTTTTTCCTGATTTCTCACTCGTCAAGGAAAATCAAGGAAAATTACCATAACTAATTTAATCACATTCGCCATTTTATAACATAATTAAATATAAATAAAAATAATATAATTGAAGTAAATAGGTCTACCGCTGTGGTCACGAGGTAGTGTGCTGCCTTGTCACGCAGCGGGCCCGGGTTCGATCCCCGGTCGGGACACTTTTTCTGGGTGAGGTTTTATATCGGGGTTTTCCTCACCTGTAAGACAAATGTCAGGAATAATTTAAGGCCCAAACGGTCTCCGAAATCATATGGCCATCATCATTATCATCATAATCCTTCACCGGTGTAGAAAGCAACGGGAAGCTATCACACCTACAATTCCCTAGTAAAGCTGCAAAGCATAGCATGAAAATGCTATGATTGCAGTGAAAGACCTGCCCTCGGGCAGAATTACTGTGGATGGATGAAAGTAAATATACTCTATATGAAGTAGATGTTAAAGGCGTCTTTAGATAAGAGGTTATATTTTCACTTACAGTACATCCATTTTACTCGATTTTCATTAACTTTTTAATAAATTACTGTGGATTCTAGCGTGAATGCTAATTCTACTGTAATTCGAAGAAAAATATTTTACAAATGGACACATTATTGTAGGAGTATGAGAATAACGACTTTTGGAATATATATGATTATGGAGGTGTGTTTTGTCCGAAAAAGTTAGTATGAAAATATCAGAAAATTGAATGAGAAATTGAGATAGAAATAAAAAAAACGCCATATTAATAGAAGCGAGTGTGTTTCGCTTGACCGCACGACATCCTCGCTAAACATATTCATCGGTTGGTATTCTTCGTCTCCAAAGTGTGTACCCTTGACGTGGAAATGGCTAATACACTCACCTTAAGACACGCGTTGTGGAGAACTAACAATATATATCCATCCATCCATAGTAATTCTGCCCGAAGGCAGGTCCTTCACTGCAATCATAGCATTTTCATGCTATGCTTGCAGCTTTACTAGGGAATTGTGTAGGTGTGGTAGGATGATGATGATGATAATAAGGATGATAATGATAAGGATGATGGGCCATATGATTTCGGGGACCGTTTGGGCCTTAAAGTTTTCCTGACATTTGTCTTAAAGGTGAGGAAAAACCCCGATAAAAACCTCACCCAGAAAAACTGCCCCGACCGGGGATCGAACCCGGGCCCGCTGCGTGACAAAGCAGCACGCTACCTCGAGACTACAGTGGTGGACAACAATATATATATATATATATATATATATATGTGTGTGAATCAACTAGTTAATACCCGGCGTGCGCTGCTATGCCTAAATAAATTAAAATTAATGTGCTTTTATGTTTAGTTGAATAAGTGAAAGGCAAACTGATGATAAATTTACATTTTTAGGTACCTCATACTGATTACCCGGCACTGCCCGAGAATCTACTTATCCCGATCTTCTTGACATAAATGAGCTGAAATACGAAAAATTAATGTGTTTTATGTTTAGTTAAATAGGTGGAAGGCAAAATTTATATCGTCATTATTTTTAGATACCCCGTTCTGTTTACCCGGCGTTGTCCGGAAATCTACTCATCCTGATTTTCTTGGCATAAATGAGCTGAAAGACGAAAATTAATGTGCTTCTTATGATTAGTTGAATAAGTAAAATGGAAAATAATTATAAATGTATATCGTAATTATTTTAAGATTCCCCGTGCTGATTACACGGTGTTTCCCGGGAATCTACTTATCTCGATCTTCTTGGCTAAAAGACAAAAATCGTTATTGTGAGTTATCCGTAAAATAATACCCGCCATGTGCTGCTTTTATTTGCACAGGATTCTACGTATTTGTCTTCTCTTCTTGGCATCAATGAAAAATAAATGGTTATTGTGAGTTATCCGTAAGAGATAAACTTATGCTGTCGCGGACTTTTTTGTAGAGATTTTTGAGATACCGGTATTCAATTCTGTGTACATTAATTTTGTGTATTTGTTATGGTTTAAGCAGCCTAAGCCATTTAAGCGTCCAAAGAGCTACATTTTTCACGTTTTCCACTACAAAGGGCGATTTTTAAGGGCGTTGGAGTTAAGGATCACAACTCTCTTATAGCCTATGTTCATCCCGGGAATCTCCTGAAAATTTTGCAAAAAGCTCCATCAAAATCGGATCAACGGTATGGCCGCGCATAAAGTACGAACATACAAACAAACATTCATTTTTATATATTAGATTATATATTTATCGTTTTGCTTGACATTTACGAAATAAATAAATAAAATGTATGTAATGTTGGAAGATAGCTATACATTATGGGTAAAAACTAAAGTAATATATTAGCCTTAAACTTAAAAACCTAATCAAGTAACGCACTTCTAACCTTATATGTTCCATTTTATATACCATAATGTTATTGTTAACAGCTATTCCAAGATTCATATACTCGTTTGCGCTAGAGTAGTCAATTGTTTATTATAAAAACTCTCATGATATCATTCAGTTCACTCTGACCTATCTAATCTATCTTTCTATTTTTAATGGCGTAAGTCCATTGTTGATCCATAGCCTCTCCTTTGTAAGGAGTTAATAGACCAAATTAATTTTTAGTTACCTTATTTGCTCATAGGTGCCATGGATGGCATGCGGTCAACACACTGACCCAATGATACATCTCATAGGCAACTAAGGTATTACTAGGACTTTTGGGTCAGTAAATTTTGTTTAGAGACCTTTTTATTCAGGCTTAAGGATATTTTACGAGCCTGAAAATCTTCAGTTCGCTCTAACGTAGTGGTCTATAGTGCAGGGGTCGGCAACTTACGGGATATTAAAATATTCATTCTACTTGTTTTTATTTAGGAATACGCTCTTAATACAAATTTAGTGCATGGTAAGTTCTTCAAATGGGACTGGTGTTTAAAGTGCTCTTTCCTTAATTAAGGTTGCTGATCCGTACTCTTCCCTCATGCATTCTTTGGCGTCATATGATACCTCAGAGAGAATGTCGAACACTGCTATTTTTAAAAGACTTCCAGTATCGTTGAGGGAACTTAAAGTAACACAATGCTACTACAACCCCAAGTTACATTCAACATTCCAGATTTGTCAAACTATGATTTCTAGGCTACCAACTAGCTAATTAACTCACTGGCACTATCGAACCCGTAAGTTTATGGCCGCGCGGACATAAGCTCTCCAACAATCCCTATCCTGAATTAAAGTTTTCCAATCATCCCATGTACAATCTTTCCTCAAATCATGGTTAATATTATTCTCCCACCTCATTCTTGGTCTAGGCTACTAGAATTATAAATTAAAATATTTCCATAATTGTTTTATTTTCATTACCTGGAAAAATCTACGTGTGGATATGATAACAGAGAGACTCAACTTATATAACCATAAAATTAAATTATACTTATGCGATAACAATGAAAATAATATATGTGTGTGTGTGTGTGTGTGTGTGTGTGTGATTGTGTGTGTATGTTTGTGTGATTGTGTATGTGTTTGTGTGCGTGGTTGTGTGTGTGTTTGTGTGGTTGTGTGTGTGTTTTTTGTATATGTGCTTGTGTGTGTGAGCGTGTGTGGTCTTGTGTGTGCGTGTGTTTGTGTGTGTGTAGACGTAAATTAGTGTTCCACATCCAGCTCTCCATAACCCTTTATGATTATATGCCTACTGGCACAGTGTGTGTGTGTTTGTGCTTTTTGTGTTTTTGTGCGTTTGTTGTGTGTGTGTTTGAGTGTTTGTGCTTGTATGTGTGTGTGTGTTTTTGTGTGTGAGAAAAAGTCGAAATATTTACTTCTAGAGTAGGTTAGAAATCAGAGTTCGACAAATATGAAATTTTTAATGTAACATCAGGAAGCAGAAAGCTAGTGGCCAATGAGAAACTCGTACTCGATAACGTCAAGGCGGTATAGAAGCAAGGATTCGTTATCAAATGGGCCGTGCCATAACTTGATTTTCTCGTTACAGATAAATGATAACGCTGTATTTTGTAACTATATTCTGTTTAGATAAAAAAAAGTTTGTAAATCAGTATCATAATCGTCATTGCTTTCTTCGGAAACTTGAAACGTATTTGATACCATTATTATCCTGACATCAATCAAGTTTCCGATAACATTTATCGTATTAATTTAATAATATGTAGTCAAGGAGAAAAAACTTAAAACTTCTACAGAGTAACAATTAGTGAATGACATCTATAGAAGAGCCAGATATTACGAGAATTTCATAGACGCTAGAAGATTTGACACCAAATGCGTCTCAAAATAAAAAACAAGTTTTTGAAGATTGCTACCGTGATTGTTATACGTTTGTCACTTTCTTATTTGTCGTAACAGGCTTTAGTTACAGCGTTTTTTAGACGCCATTAACATCGTAGCCCATATAGGGTCTATTTACTTTTTTTTGTACTTTTAGTCTACTGTATTTATATTGAATTATATTATGAAATTGTGAATTTGATGAATTGAGTCCTGGTAATGAAATTCCAACCTAGCATTTGCTTTGGTGATTGAGGGAAACCAGGTAAAAAACTTAGGTTGGTCGGCACCGGGATTCGAACCTGGGGCCTTCCGATTACGAGTCCCAAGCTTTCATTTAAGTCAACTCGCTAGGTAATACAGCGTTACCAGCAAGGAAGAATAAAGTTGAAGAACAGTGACTGTCAAATGTGATAGTATACTTTAATATGTTGGAAGAGAATAATCGAAATTAAAAGTTATATAGGCTATGTCGTTTAAGATTGTGCGGGTTAGAACCACGCTGACTGCGACCATTATTGGTGCCGGATCGTGTTTTGTTGCTGTTGCCTCTATTAGCGTAGATCTGATTACCTCCAAGGTTATTAATCACAAAATTACTTGCCTCGGGCCCATGGAAGGCAAGGATTGATTCATCTTTCTTTCCTAGATATATTAACATAAATAAATAATGATTCTCAAATCCACAGAGTGACTGAAAATGATGGTTTTCACAATAATTATCAATCAGGAAAGCTAGAGAGCAAAAGTAAGGGAGCTGGAAATGATTTCCTAAGTGAGTGAATTTCCGTATAGGATATCTAAACAGCTACGTGCACATAAATCAGATAGCAGATGAATTATATAAAAGATGATATTTAATGCAAACAAGTTGTCTGAAGTAAAAACAAAATCAAGAAAAACATTTGGATCATTCAAGAAAGAAAAACAATATAAAGTGAATAAATAAATAATAGTATTTCTACAAGACAAAAAACCACATCGTACCACATACCACACTCATGCTAGAGTCCAAGCCAGGGGCGGCTTCTTCCCTGGTCTACAGGACCAACTAAAACTATGCCGCTTCTCGGCTTCAGACGACCTTGTCCATATTAGGGTTCCAATCCCATCTCGGACTGGATCGATGATTCAAACATTGAATGCTGAATGAATGATCTGCTTGAATGATAACGTTCTGCCTGTGCACCACGTATATGAAGGTTCCGAGGTAGAGGGGAGATGCGCCGTAGACACAGCGCGGCAGGAAGGGTAAAGAGGGAGAGTGGGGGTAGATGCAAGGAGAAAGGAATATTGGCATAGTTCATGAATCTCACAGTCTAGGGAGGAGAACGACGCTGCAGTAATGAGCCGAAAAACGCACTTTCGGTTCAAGATCGTAAAACTTTTTAATATTAATGTTTTTCCTAGCATCAAATTATTACAAAATAAGAATAATTTGTTATATAATACAATTTTGATTTTAATGAAATAAACTATTGTATAGCTGACTTAACTTGGCAAAGAGAGAAATGGAGATACAAACTGCAGCCACTGATTCTCCGGCCTTGACGTTTTCACTACAGTGTTGCCGATATGGATATTCAGTGGAAGTAGCCGCTTTATGTATGCGGTTAGCAGACATACAGCTGACAGCATCTCAGCAATTTCAAACCTTACAAGCGCGCTATAGCTGCGTGAAGAGCAGTGATTGGTTGTGGCAAACGTTCACTTCCACAACAACAATTTTGTTATTGGCAGTAGAGGGCGAGTTCTCCCTTTACCTCTCGTACAACCTAAACTTCAGAGCCGGAGAATCGGCGGCTCGGGTATAGTTGACCACTTTAGTCCAGATACAAATGGAAGAGCCCACCCTGTTGTCAGTTTTCCTCTTCCCCCTTACCCTTATCAACACCGATAACACTTGTGCGAGTAAGTGAGGTGAATACAGTTGTCTCATTATACAAATTTCTCGTAAAATTAAACCAGAGAAACTATAGGAAGTGAAGCAGCCACAGGTGTACGTGTAGATACCAATCCAAAGCAATAAAATGTGTTCAATCCAGTTTATTTACCTCGTGCGTACACACAAGGTACTACAGTTTATTCGTGCTAATGATTCAGTAACGATCGCAAGTGTACCACAGTATTCCCTGCAGTAAATATGAGGCATCGGAGATCAGAAACTACAGAAGATATAAGAAAATTCATCATAAGGTTACATAAAATCAATTCAATTAAAACTCATAAAATTTCAGAAATTGTTAACATTCCTCGATCAACAATTCAAGGAATTATTGATAGATAATAGTAGTTCAGAATCTCTCGTAAATCATTCTGAAAATCAACTCCGTTATACACCGAAAATTTAAGTTTGAATTATGATTTTGTACTAATGCAAGACAACGACCCCCAAATATACAGCTCTGATTATTAGGATTTGAATTATTTACAATATACCAAAATATAAGAAAGTTCCACCTCAATCTTGTGACTTTAATCAATTAATGCACGTTTGGGATTATATTAAAAAGAAAATTCGAGAAAGGCCTATATCCTCCAAGCAGGAATTGAAGACAACTCTAATGGAAAAATGGCGCCAAATCTGTTCTAATTTTACTCCGAAGTTGGTGAGTTCTATGTCCCGCTTTAATCTGTTTTTTTTTTTTTTCATTTGAGGTTTTTATAAAAATGTTCAGAAAATTATATTATTATTGTTAATTTTATATAAAATGTGTTTATTTTATTCAAATATGTTAAAAGAATATAGTTTATTTTCTATAACATTTATTACAGAAACAAATAGAATAATTAAATTTTATTCTGAGTTGGAATTAATTATGTGTACTATCACTTTTGACGCTCACTTATAGCATATAATTATTATAATCTTAAAGCTTATAGGCTATATTGTGGGCCTACTGTTATTTGCGGCTCACTCTAATGAAATGTAGTCTAGTGTAACTACAGCTCTTTCGGACTGGGCTAGCCGCTTCAATGGGCGTAATTTGGCAGTGTTATCATGACAACTGATGGGGATATTTAACCCTTTGTTTACCTATTTTTTAAATTATGCGGAAAAAATGTTGGGTGCATTTTTTTATAATGGCGTAGGCCTATATAGTTGTGATATATTTAATTTTATAACTTTCGAAGTTATTAATTAGGACACATTTCTTCCAATCAACACTGGTAAAAAAAAAGTTAAAAGTAGCTTATCAGAAAATAACCAATCAAAGCCATCATGCTTCTAAGTAACGCTAGTAAAGCGTTAATCGCCAGCGGGGGCTAGTTCTGTAGTATCGCGACAATCTATTTTCTATTATTTTGTGGAATGTGCCCAGAATACGAGTTTATCTTCTTTCTGAGGAAGATAAGTAATATCCTTGCTATTTTTAGTGTAAAAAAATTGCGCCTAGAGCATAGTTTCATTTTGTACTAGAGCATGTCATTAAATGTTTAGAGAATGAGGAAGGCTTACAACTCAATGGTATTAATAAGCTGTTAGTTTATGCTGATGATGTAGTATTATTGACCGATAGCGAGGAGATACTAAAGGACAACACGCACACACTATTGAGTAACACTAAGAAATTAGGACTGGAAGTAAATATCAATAAAACTAAATATATGGTCACACGTAGAAATTCATTATATAATGGAAATGGACAGCTAATGACAAATGAGGGGAATTTTGAGGAAGTGGCTGAATTCAAATACCTAGGAACAATAATCACGAATAGGAATGAGATGCACAAAGAAATTAAACATAGGCTCAATTCTTGAAATGCGTGCTATTATGCATTGCAGAGACTCTTGATGTCCCAACTCCTTTCAAAAAACGTTAAACTGAAAATATATAAAACTATTATTCTACCAGTTATATTATATGGGTGTAAAACATGGACTCTTACTTTAAGGGAGAAAAGGAGATTACAAGTATTTGAGAATAAAGTACTTAGGAAAATTTTTGGACCAAATAGAGATGAACAGACAGGTGAATTGAGAAGACTACAAAACAATGAACTACATGGTCTTTATAGGAAGCCAGATATGATAAGAACAGTTAAGTATCGTAGACTGCGATGGGCAGGACATGTTGCACGTATGGGAAATGAAAGACTTGCATGGAAGCTTCTTGTAGGAAAGCCAGAAATAAAACGCCCAGTTGGTAGACCAAGAATGAGGTGGGAGAATAACATTAACTATGATTTGATGGAAGTAGATTATACAGGGAATGATTGGAAAGCATTAGCTCTGAATAGGGATGTATGGAGAGCTTATGTCCGCGCGGCCATAAATGTTTTATGATTTGGTGCTTTCTTTTAATTTTATTTCTTTCAACTTTTAATGTAACTCTTTATAATTACCTTGATTCAATATTGAGTATAGTTCAGTTCTGGCTTTTTAACTGCATTTGAAGGGTCTATGTTGTATGGTGCGGCAAGAGGGGAGGGCGAGTTGCCAGCAACTGCACTCAGTTTTGAAAACATAATAGTTACTATATATTGAATTTATCTACTAGTTCTGTGTTAGTGAATACTTATGTTTTCTCATATGTTTGGAGAGTTCATTATATAATAGTGTTCTTTTTATAACAATTGAGGCTTTGACATGGAAATCATATCTCAGGGGTCCTCATCTAGGGGATATGTGGATGGCGACCACAAGGTGCCCAAGCTGAGCAAAACATTTCTTCCACTTACTTGTGTTTTGCACTCTTTTAACTTTACTATCTAACCTCTCTTGGTTAACTCTTGTTTTTTCCGACCCCGACGCTGTTAGGGCATCCGAGGGCTAGGGAGTCTTTCCTTTCTTCCATTTCTTCTTTCCTTTATTTTGTTTTCTTCTCCAGAAAAGCCTGACCAGAGGCTATAAGATGGCAGCCCCATCACTGCTCTTGCCTTCCTTTGGCCAGCAAACCAATAGAAGGTACTATTATTATGCTTTCAAGTCTTATACGAGAATTTTCCGGAAGGATCAAACTAATGACGACCAAAGCATGAAAAAGGATCACTGGGCCGTACTATGAAACGCTGGAGGGAAAATTTTCTATAAGATCGTAACAGCCCTTGGCCTAATACTTGGAAGGAAGTAGACATGGAAAGCAAAAAACAATTTTCCCAATATTAATTTTAATATAATTTTGACACTATTATACAAGAAATCTTATTTGCATAATAGTTACAAAATATCCATATCAGCTTTACAAAATAGATTTAAATTTAAAAGTATCAAAATTGTTCTTTTGCTTCCCCTGTAAAATTTTATTTTCATGACTTGCTACCTTTCCCATGTCAACGCCTCAATTTATTTTATTATTGTCATAATAAGAAAGCAAATTTTAACAGGGGAAGCAAAAAAATAATTTTTCCCAACAGTAATTTTAATATAATTTTGACACTACTATACAAGAAATTGTATTTGCAAAATAGTTACAAAATATCCATATTAGCTTTATAAAATATATTTAAATTTAAAAGTGTCAATCGAGGGTGTTTTTTGCATGGCTACTACTTCCCTTCCCCAGTCGGCAACGTTTCCTCCTGCCACGCGACTTACAGTTTCCAGTACTGGTAATGTGGTTTGTTTTCTTCCGTGCAATTGTGAACATGACGGGAACACTTGATTCAGTTGTTTCCAATACCAGCTTATGCCAAACCATTGCATTACATCATGGGTAAATTTTAACATATGATTATAGTGAATTATTTTTTAACAACATCGTATGGTATGTTACGTTTTCATGAGTGATTAGTGTGTTGTAATTTAACCGATGGGTCCCATGAAGTTTAACATCCTTCAAGTTGGGAACCACTGGCTTAGAGTAAAAAATAAATGAATATCCAAAGCAGGAAGTTACGAACTGATGTATATTAGTGAGATGTAATCTAAAACGCATATTAACGTTATATCCATGTATAGTGTGCTCCATATAATACACGATGTGGGCACCATTATGAAGATAGTGTCTGCTTGAGGAACTGGTAATAATTATGTTTTTAATGACTAAGTTATGCAGGTACACTCATTTCGTGCAATGAAACCTACAGTAGATTATCTATAGGTGAGTTTCTCAGTCAATTTGTCTCTGTCCAATTTGTTATTGGCTATTCAGCTGCATTAAGTGCGCAGTACATTAAAAAGCAATTAAACCTTTTGATAAACTCTTAATTTCTTATCAATTCTGTTTGTTATAAATGCATGTCAGAATCAAGAAAAGTGTCAAGATACAAATATCTTTTTTATTTGAATTTCATTTTGTGATGTTTCAACACGTTTGATCATATCAAATAATATATCCCTGAATACATCAATAGATTGTATGGGCTACTTCGGTTATACGAATATAGGCTTTATCTATTGTGCATATTCGTGTGTCTTGTGCAAATGTATTAAAACAGTGACTGTTTCAAACTGTAGTCTGATAGGGATGTATGGAGAGCATATGTCCGAGCGGCCATGAACCTAGGGGTTTGATAGTGCAAGTGAGTGAGTGAGTTAGTACATAGGGAATTAACTTCACATGAGAAATACGTGGATAAAAAATTAAAGTCAACTTTAATACAGTTGGTTATGTATAATTAATTACAGCAGGCTTTTTAAAGAAAGGCAAGGCCTATCTATTGATTATTAACAGTAGGCTTTGTTTGATGGTATTAATATTAGTTTCAAGTGTCCACCGGTATAGAGATAGCGTGCTGCCTTGTCATGCAGTGGGCCCGGGTTCGATCCCCGGTCGGGACAGTTTCCTGGGTGAGGTTTTTATCGGAGTTTTTCCTCGCCTGTAAGACAAATGTCAGGAAACTTAAGGCCTAAACGAACCCCGAACATCATATGGCCATCGCAATCAACATCATTCATATTATTATTAGATTAAGCTTAGGATTAAGCACTCTCCTGGCGCACCACCATCATCATCATAATCACCCATCATATCATCGAGGCAACGTAACCCTGCCTTCCAGGCGCCCCAACTTCAGAAGTGGGTTACAATTACTCCAATGCCAGGAGAGAATACCAGAAATGTCAAAATAGGACAACCTCGGGCATTAAAAAAATATATATTAGTTTCAAGTTAAGTTCTGAAAATTTTATTCTATTTATTTTATTTTGTCGTTGGTTCCTTTTTTTTATTTTCTTTAATACTCAAATAAACAACAATATTTTAGTCATACTTTTAAATTCAAAATAGGCTACATACCTACATCAAATCTCTTACATATTGATCTAAGGGTTTAATTGTGTTATTTCATATCAGAATTCGCCATATGTTAGAATAAACCACCATCTGCAACATGACAGTAACCTATGCGATTGTAGGTAGAATTCTCTTCCGACACTGGCTACCTAATTTCTTGTAACTGTGTCGGATGGCTGAACAGTAGTTTCCTATAGAACTTTAATGTTTGGGTGGCGTTGTTCATTAGCACTCAATTGAGATTGAGTGTCCTGTTAAAAACAAATAGTTGGGAGCAAGATCGGGTGATCGTGGAGGACATCCAATACTACCACCTCGCCCTCTCCATTGACCTGATAAGATATTCACGAACAATGCGGCTATTATGTACGGGACATCTATCATGCTGAAACCAAAGTTCTACTTAAATTCTTTAATTAACGTTCCATCAACGAAATAGGACCTATAATTTTCTCCCAGCCTACAAAATTACACACACTCGCTGCTGATTTTTAGTGCAAAAATTCAATTTAAAATTTCTGCGTCTCCAGTATCTGAAGTTTTGGACGTTTGATTTTCCTTCAGTGGTAAATCATGTTTCGGCAGAAAACGAATAAATGACGGGAAATATATGTTGTTCTAAGGGCCTACTATTTCAGCATCTTTCAGTTCTTGAGTTTTTTTGTACATTTGAATTATTTATATTTAGGCTATATTTCTTCAATGCCCTATGGATTCTCCTTTGTGAAGAATTGACCTCCTTAGCAATTATTCGAGTGCTTATCGTTTTGTTTAAATAATCCTCAATTAGTTTTCCACTTCTCTACGATTTCATGAAATATTTATATGTCTTGCATTTTTTTCGCACCTGCATGGTTTGTTCACACTAAAAGTATTTGCAGAGCCTAATCACAATACGAATCATATTGTGCCCTGGAAATCTTCTATCAGTTTAAATGTCCAGCAAATATATCTTACCTCTCTCTAAGAATCGTATGCATAATATATTCGAGTAAGTAAAAGATTTTCCTCTGTTATTACTGTATAATGCTCCATTGTTTGAATGTTAATGTCGTCAAACATAATTTTTATTGGCAGTAATCAGTAGATTTTTTAAGCGTACAGGAAAGTACCGCTTTTGGATTAGTTAAATTCAGTGAACTAAAATATAAACATTATTTAGGTTATTCTAGTGACGTCACTTATTATGAACTATTCTTCAAGTTTTAATAAATAACCATTTTTCAAGAACAAGGCATCTTAGAAGCTAACAGACCGAAATTCAACTTATATAATACGCTAGACAATTATAAGGTTAGTGAGAGTCATTTTAGTTAGTTTTTAAATTTATCTTTGAAGTGAGACTCAACATAATATGTGTAAATAGGTGAAATTAAATTTCTTGGAATGAGGTAATCTTGAAATAGTTCACTAAATTTAATTAATTCAAAATCAGTCCAAACAATTGTCCTTTTTTATGAAAAAACTCCGTGGCTCGGCATGCATAGTTAGCCTCGCATCCACATTAATAGAATCAATCAACCATTATAGAGGTAACATGTCAGCATGTCGAGTCGCCCAGCCGATATAGCAGGTTTTCCTCAACCTGGAGCCACATTGTAACCACCCAAATTCCTAATGATACTGAGTGGGCAGGGGCACGCCGTAGCGTAGTGGTTAAGGCACTGAGCTACAAGCCGGAGGGTCGAGGGTTCAAGTCCCGTTGGGGTCAGGATTTTTAAACTGACCCAAACCCTCTGGCGGCACCATGGCCCTGGGGTCGACTCAGCCTCTAACGGAAATGAGTACCAGACGCTTGTTCTGGGGGTAAAGGCGGCCGTCACGCAGGGCTGACAACCCGGCTGACATAAAGTGCCGATTGTCTAGAAAAAGTGGGAGCCTTAACCTCCCACTACCCCAAGGGCCTCCGGGTCTGTTGTGGGATCACTTTACTTTACTGAGTGGGCACCAGTCCCATACTGGTTGAAATTCCATGAGAAAATGTCTTCCTCCATGGGAATTCGATCAGCATATGTCCCGTAGCTTTGCGCCAAGGCCTGCTGACTTTTTTCCTATAAGATCTAGTCTAATTTATTACATATATCCAACAACATAACATTTACTTTCAATTTTCAATTGTGTATGCTTGTATTTATTATGACAATGTTAATTCCCTCTCTACTCAGATTGAAATAAATAAGATAAATGTACAGTCCTACGTATGAAATAAAAAAAATTAAACTCCCTCCGGAAACTTTGGTATTCGCAATCTAAACATTTACCATAATATATAACATCTAATAAAATTTACGCTAGTCAACACGACATTTGCAGTAGGGATGCCAATGTGTGAATTTTACATGATTTTTCACGCTAAATTAAGATCTGGAATCCCCCTTTTTTCCCATCACGCAAGGATTTTGTGGTGCACTAAAAAGTTATCACTATTTTTTATGATCTTGACATATTTCACCACACAGTAGAGGGCACAAAATAATAATTTGACAAGATCCCTTGTGTATTCTTAAAGTATTTTCAACACTTAATTCAGATACGAAACTTTTTTCTTCACGTCTGTGTTTCTCAGAAACTTTGTTGTTGTTGTTATTATTATTATTATTATTATTATTATTATTATATTATTATTATTATTATTATTATTATTATTATTATTATTATTTTTGCATTATGATTTCAATGTTTTCTGGTTAATCCGCATGAAGTCACTGTTGAGTAAGGATAGTTATTCCATAAACATGCCTAAATTCATACTATTTCATTAAAATTCAATGATTGACCTTTATATAATCCTCGAGGAAGGATCTGTTCTCATGGACTAGTCGGTACCACACTCACAATTGGTTACGAGATTTCCAGGTTCATACCCTGCTGTAAAAAATGCTCAGCATGGCTTCTTTCGGAAGTAAAATAAAAAGCGTGGATCCCGTGTCCTAGATTTACAGCACATATAAAAACTGCAAACCCGAAATAAGTTGTTCCCAGCAACATTTATTCAGATGTGAATTTGTACTCTAATGACCTTAGGTATTGAAGAGCGCAGTTAAACAAAAACAGCAATACTAAAACACACCAAATGTTACTTACTTTAGGCTCCACGTGATAATGTCACGCAACAAGTGATATTATATAGTGTCACTTGAAGCCAGAATGAACACCCGTAGATACAATGTGCCTCAAACCTTTAGGGTCAGTATTATCATCATCATCATCAACAACACCAACGCTTAGGCCGTCTGGCCCGTTCCAACTTCAAGAGATTTCGTCTTTCCATCTAGCAAATGGTCTTCCATGACTCCTAGATCCTGTGGGTCTGTAGTTTAAAATCATTTTAGAAGGTCCATCATCTGGAATTCTTAGTAGATATTCGTACCAATTTTGTCTTTGTTTGTCAATTTTATCCGTCAATTTAAACATATTTAATTGATATCTTCTCTCAGAACTTCTTTTCTGGTCCATAAGAATGTAGCCTGCCGTTGGCCTTAAAAATATCATCTCCGCTACCCCTATTTTTTTTCTTATCTGTATGAGTCAAAGCCCAATTTTCACTGCCATAGATAATAGTAGGAACAGCCATGACTTTATAAAATTTCAATTGAGTATCCTGTATTTTTATATTTATATCTTCATTATTGAACAGGTGTCTAGTTTCAAATATTTGGGCTGTGATGTTGGCTACAATGTGGAAAGAGATATTGACTCCAAAATAAATAAATTTCAGACGGTGTGTGGAACAATACAGAGAACATTCAAAAATAAAATTAGAAAAGAAACCAAGATAAAAATGTATAATGTTATGGCGGTTCCCACAATATTGTATGGATGTGAAACTTGGGCTCCAGTGAAAAGACAGAAGGATAGAATACAGACGGCAGAGATGCGGTTCCTAAGACAAGTAAAAGGATGTACAAGACTTGATAGGATAAGAAATGAGGATATAAGAGAAGAATTGAAAGTACAGCCTTTATTGGATAAAGTCACGAATTACAGACAGAAATGGATTGATCACATGGATGGAATGAGTAAGGAGAGATATCCATTGTTAGCCAGAAATTATCAAGCAAGAGGAAGGCGTGATGTTGGAAGACCTAGAAGACGTTGGGCTGATGCAATATGAAGTCGGAATGGGCAATTGCCTAATCCCTGGAGTGATGATGATGATGATGATATCTTCATTATTATTATTATTATTATTATTATTATTATTATTATTATTATTATTATTATTATTATTATTATATAAATGTTAAAGAACCGAGTCCTTTGAGATGGGTAACTCATGATTTTTCTTATATTTATGTTATTTTTGTATATTTTCAGGTTGTTTGGATCGACAGCTGGATAATTAGCCTGTTCACATTTGATCTCATGTCTCTGCTACAAGCAAATCGTCTTTGTTTCTGTCTTCACGGCAAAATTAGTAACAAGTGGATAGCTTTCATGCAAACAAGTAAGTATATTTGTATTAAGTGAAACTATTAAGAATTAGATACTAGTTTGCAGGACATCATGCGATATGTTAAGAGAGATAAATTGTATAGTATCCTGCTGGAATTCGAAATTCCTAAAAAAAAAAGTACTTACAAGAGAACTGTTAACCATTGCATGTCGAAATCTTCCTTGAAATTACTCCGAGATTGTGTACCAAGCCAGTGAATCGAAGCCAGAATCCAGCAATGTCAACCCACTGTACGGAGTAGATGGATTCCCTGTAGAGTAAGAGCGGAGTGTAGTGAAGCGGGAAGCGGCGTGGAGGGCTTGTAGTTAGGGTTATCCAATTTACCAATTCCGGTGTTGCATTACTTTCCTGTAGTTTAAATGAGAGATTTGGCACTGAATTTTAGTGCCTTGCAGTTAAAAATGGTAGATAAATTTTAGGCACTGCCTTTATACATTACAACGCTTCTCTGGAAGGTACATTTCGGCATGTAATAGTTGCCGGTTCCCATATTAGATTTATTCGAAAGCGTCAATGTGGCATAATGAGTTCGGTGCGAGTAGGAAAACAATTTTCAGATACTTTTGAAACATACAATGGATTAAAGAAAGGAGATGCACTATATATTCCACTATTCAATTTTGTACTAGAACATTCAATCAAATACAGTATTTAGCGGAAAAAAGAGCTTACAACTCAATGGTATTAATCGGCTGTTAGTATGATATTTGCTGATTATGTGTTACTATATAGGCGATAGCGTGAAAATACTAAAAGCCAACACACACACACACACACACACACATTCTATTAAGTATCACAAAGAAACTGAATCAATACTAATAAAATGCATATCAAATTCCGTTGAGGTGAATAGTCATAAGATAAAAGTTAAAAATTAAAATGTACCCGTTGACAGGTGCCGTCGTCCTCAACTTTGTTAAAATGGTGTATATAAAATTAACTGGAGGCCTTTCAGAAGTTAACCTCCATCATCAGCAGGTTGAGCTTCTGCTACTAGTTGTTGTTGTTTACGATGATGTATATTTCAAGTGTTTGTAGTATGGGTTTGACTGGGGTGCGTTCTCATTAGGAAGTAAGTTGTTGTTTATTTCCTTTATAATTTCGAGGTCTTCAAATATGTTCACAGAGAAAACATTCCAGCAAAGATAAACATATTTGAAGACCTCGAAATTATAAAGGAAATAAACAACACATTACTTCTTAATGAGAACGCACCCCAGTCGAACCCATTCTACTAGATCGTCAAAAACAAGTCAGTTGCTGCTACAAACACTTGGAGTATACATCATCGTAAACAACAACTAGTAGCAGAAGCTCAACCGGCTGATGATGAAAGTTAACTTCCGAAAGGCCTCCAGTATAATTGTATATAGGCCTATACCATTTTAACAAAGTTGAGGACGACGGCACCTGCCAACAGGTACATTTTAATTTTCAACTTTTATATTCTGGGCCTTGAAATCAATATCAATAAAACATACATATGGTTACAAGTAGAAACTTTTGTATACAATGGAAATGACACTTAAAAACAAATAAGGGGATTTTTGAAGAAGTGGCTCAATTTAAATTCCTAAGAACAATAATTAATTACAAACATGAATGAGGTGCAGAAATAAATTAAACATAGACCCAGCTCTGGAAACGCATGCTATTGTGGATTGTTACAGGACCTCTTGTCATCTCCATCTCTTTCAAAATTTTATATCTAAAAATATATAAAACGATTATTCTTCCAGTTATGTGGATGCGAAATATGGTATCTTATTTTAAGGGAGAGTAATAAATTACGAGCATATGAGAATAAACCTCGTAGGGAATTGTTTCGACCAATGAGATATTATATACTGGTGAATGGAGAAGACTACACTTCCTGTAGGAAAATCAGAGATCTCCCAGTTGGTAGGACAAGAATGAGATGGAAGTATATAATTAACCATGATTTGAGAGAGGTGAATTATACAAGGAATTATTGGAAAACAGTAGCTCGGAATATGGATATGTGGAGATCTTATGTTCGCAAGTACTGTATATTGAAATATCAATTCATATGAATTGTCATAGAACATCTCATCGTACTTCTTTTACTATTTCACTTTCCTGATAGTGGGATTTACTGTCAGTAAAAGATAGGAATTGTTGATCGTAGTTTTTGCAAACAAACATTGGCATAATTTCTGAAAGCTCTACTCTAGTGTTACTCTTTATTGCAATATCATTGAGTTATTTGAAAAATTACATTTTTTGGACATTTTCTGGTGTTCTCTTATGGCATTGGCGTAATTGATGTTGGGTCGCCTGGAAGGCGGGGTTACGTTGCCCCGATGATATGATGGGTGGTGATGATGATAGTGGTGCTCCAGGAGAGTTCTTAATCATCATCATCAACGACAAGGATTAAGCCTAATGGCCTTTTCCGATCTCATTATAGGTCGAATTGGTCCTTCCATCTCTTCAATGGTCTTCCCAACAATCTTCTCCCTTTTGGTTTATAATTATACATTCTTCTTGGTATGCGCTGTTCATTCATTCGTAATACGTGCTGAAGGTAAGCATTTTGATAGTATTTTATTCTTTCACAGAGATGAAATATATTAAGTTCTGTTCTTATATCTTCGTTTTTCTTTTCATCGGTCCTTTGGTATCCTGCTATTGCTCTCAACATCTTCATTTCTGCATCCTCTATTTGTTTACTATTTGCCTTTGTTAATGTCCAGGTTTCACATCCATAGATCGGATATGGAACTGCCAATACTTTGTAAAATTTTAGAATAGTTTCTTTCCTAGTTTTATTCAATAAAGTACGTTTAATTGTGCCACATAGATAATTGAATCGTTGTATTTTAGTGTGTTTATCTAAATTTCTGCCATTACCTAAATGACATCCCAAATAATTAAAATTCTGAACTTGGTCTATAATTACAGTGTTTATCACTATTTTTGTTCTTATTGAATATGAATGATGATGTTTGCGATGGCCATAAGATGTTCGGGGACCGTTTGGGCCTTAAAGTTTCCTGACATTTGTCTTACAGGTGAGGAAAACCCCGATAAAACCCTCAGCCAGGAAACTGTCCCGACCGGGGATCGAACCCGGGCCCGCTGCGTGACAAGGTAGCACGCTATCTCGAGACCACAGCGGTGGACTGAAATTACAAATTATTTAAACGTGAATTTTAACTATCATAGTATCTAAAGCTAAATTATATTTTAGAAGTGCTATTTTATGTTACTGGGGGCACGCCGTAGCGTAGTGGTTAAGGCACTGAGCTACAAGCCGGAGGGTCGAGGGTTCAAGTCCCGTTGGGGTCAGGATTTTTAAACTGACCCAAACCCTCTAGCGGCACTATGACCCTGGGGTCGACTCAGCCTCTAACGAAAATGAGTACCAGACGCTTGTTCTGGGGGTAAAGGCGGCCGTCACGCAGGGCTGACATAAAGTGCCGATTGTCTAGAAAAAGTGGGAGCCTTAACCACCTACTACCCCAAGGGCCTCCTGAGGCCTGTTGTGGGATCACTTTACTTTTTACTTTTTTATTTCATGTTAGTAGTAGGCCTACTAGTAGTTATGTTACTTTAAAGTTGTTGTATAAAGGTATTTTCTATTGCATATTATACTTTACTGGTTGACTGTCCGTTTAAATATACCTATATTACGATGAGAGGTTGGGAAGTGGTTTTTACAGAATCGAGGAAAAATGTTTAAAAGCCTAGCGATAGCGTTGTACAATATTTTTGCGCGATGGTGTTTTCAAAATAATAAATAATAGTAAAACAATAACATCTTTGTTGGAAGTATATGCATTCACTATAAACAATTGACTAACGTTAACAGTGTGGACAATGTTTATTAGTTGAAACAACAGGAGGCCTTGAGAACAATTGATAACATGGCCAGAAGTACGTATTTATTGTTTTATATTGTTTCAAATAAAGTTCAGTTCATTTAAAATGCAGTGATTTGTTCCGTATATTACCTTTGGGTAATATTACAGTATAGTTATTTAGGTTGGCAACCCCGAAATGTAGGAAGTTGGAACTTTCAATAATGGTCGCCATTGCTGGTAAGTACGACAAAACGCACTATCGCGCAAAAAAGTTTTATGTTTATTATTATTATTATTATTATTATTATTATTATTATTATAATTATCATCATTAGGTCCTATTTATTTACTCATTTATTTATTTTAATCGCTGTGCTGTAACCTAAGGACAATATCGTTGCCTCGTACACAGCGGGCTCGGATAAGATCCCCAGTCGGGACAAGTTTCCTAGGCTACGTTTGTTCGGGATTTTTATTCACCTGTAAGACAAATGTCGGGAACTTTTAAGGCTCAAATGGTCCCTGAACATCATCTGGCCATCATAATCACTCATATCATATTCGCCTTGTTTAGTATGAAAGAATGAGTGAATGATGTGTTTTGTCTTATATGTTCGTGTTCTCTTTGAGGTAGCATTGGCATTGAGCTCTCATCCAGGAAGGCCTTAAGTGCCATTGTACGATAAAAAACAAAAGGATGTTCATGATCCAAAGTTGAAACAAAAAGCCTCTCCCGACAGGTTGTATCGCTGTAAGTTCCTGGTTGCGTAGGGCATGCAAACGTACCTACAAGGAGAGAGGTTAAACTAACGTAAAGAGGGAGATTATTTATTTATTTACTATTCCACCATCATAGTAGCGGTTGCATCGTTGCCTGTGATGCAGTGTGCCCGGATTCGATCCCCGATCGGGACAATTTTCTTGGCTGAAGTTTTACCGGAGTTTTCCTTGTTTGTAAGACAAATTACAGGAAACGATAAGGTCCTAATAGTTCCCGAACATCATCTGGTCATCATAATCACAGTATTATTATAGTCACCCTTTTGGTATAAATGTGTGAGTTAATGGTCTGTCTTGCCCTAAATGTTTGTGTTGCCCCCCCCAACAAGTGAGTCCGATGATCTTCTTCTTCTTCTTCACTTCACGGGCTAGGCAAAATGCCTGTTCCGCCTCACAGTTGTTCTGTCCATCTTTCCACTGGCCTTCCTACATTCCTTGAACCTCTTGGCTTGTAGTTAAATGCTGCTTTTGGTAATCTTGTTACGTTCATTCTTTCTACGTGTCTAAACCATTTTTCTCTATATCCTTTGATTTTATCATTTAATGGATATATATTTAACTCTGTTCTTATATCTTCATTTTTTAACCGATCCATTCTTGTGCAGCCGTTTGTTCTAAGAAAGTTCATTTCTACATTTTGTATTATACTTTGTAATTTTTTGGTCATTACCCAAGTTTCACTCCCATAAAGTAATGCAGGAACTGCCAATGTTTTATAAAACTTCAATCTAGTATCTCTTCTTGTTTTGTTCTTTAATGTTTTATATATAGTTCCACATATCATTTGAAATCTTGACAGTTTCACATTTACGTCTCTTTCAGTTTTTGTGTTTATAGTAAAATTACAACCCAAATAATTAAAATTTGTTACTTGTTCCATAGGTTTGTTGTCTATTATGATGTTTGATCTTATATGTTCACTTCCCCAAAATGCTATTATTTTAGTTTTTTCCTTTGATATTTTAAAATTATTCTTGGCATAACTGATTTGATATAAAGAGTACTGTAAATTATTTTCATTTTCTTCTTGAATAATAAACCATTATCGTCAGCATACAATTAAAACATTTAAATATTTTAAAAATGGTCCATCTTATACCTACATGAACATTGCTTTTCCAATTTTGGATGGTGTCATTAACCTTATTGAACATACTAAATATTTAATTGTAGTTAAAGTGCCAACAGATTGTGCCAAAGCTCTGAATAAATTCGTAACTAATGTATGAGTGTGGGATGGGAATAGACCCGGTTAGTATTATAAAAACAGTCTTCGTTAGACCAATTGTGTATTGGCAGTGAGATACGTACGTTGACTAAAATAATGGAATAGTACGTAATGGCATGGGAAAGAAAAGTGTTGAGAAATATTTATGGACCAAAATTTGAAAATTCTAAATTGAGGATAAGATATAATTCTGAGTTGGAACGTAGCTGAGATCAAGGCACGAAGATTGGAATGGTATGGGGATGTTAGAATGGAAGATGATCGGAGTCCAAAATTAACTGTCAATTTAAAACCCGAAGGCAGACGTAATGTGGGAAGGCAAAAGTTAAGATGGTTGAGTATAATTATGATTATTAGAGGTTAAATCTCCTTTACATATTTTGTAAATCCTGTTGTCTGTAATAATAAATATTGGGAGGAAGCCTTCGAAAAGGGCTAAGTTGGGGTGTAACCTTATTCTATCTATTTTGATAATTTTTAATTTTATTTACGAACTCTGGAGGTCAGGAGATGGAGAGTCATGGCTCAGGATAGAAAGAAGTGGTTGATGTTACTAGGTCGGCTAAGGCTAGACTTTAAAAGTCGTGAAACCTAAGAAGAGTTTTTCCTTTTTTACTTTACATTTTAATTTCGCACAAAAAAGTCTCATGACTCATTTTGATAAAACGCACAGATTTACAGATAAGTTATTTAACATTTTACGAGCCCAGTCTTGGTCAAAACTAACTTTGTAGGTATACAGATTGAACGTTGGTTTATGTGGTTACGAAAATTGCGCCGTCATAATTGTCTTTCAATAGTATTAAATAATATTACATTTTTTATGAATAGAAAATTCGTAATGGAAACATTTAAAACGGTAATTAGTGACTAAAATATTACATCATCATCATCATCATAGTACATTCACGAATTTAGGTCATTTGTTGACCTATTTCGGCGTCAAGAGAAACACCATCCAGAAGTCTTTTGAGTGGACGTCCTGGTCTTCTTCTTCCTGCAGGTTGATATCTTAACATTTGTTTGGGTATCCTGTGGTCTTCCATTCGATGAACGTGTTGCATCCATCTTGACTTATAATCAGATATTTTGTTTTCTAAAGGTGCCATGTGTAATTCTTCTAAGATGTCTTTTTTTTTTTTTTTTTTTTTTGTGATCTAGTAGTGTGTATCCTGCAGTCCTCCGAAGGTATCTCATTTCAGCAGATCTAAGACTCTGTATGTACTTCTGTTTCAACGTCCATACTTCGCTACCATACAAAAGAGTTGGAAGAGCCAGTGTTTTGTATACTTTTAGTCTTGAATGTTTTTGGACTAACTGTGGCTTGAAGGTAGAATTTATTACATCAGAAATCATAAAAAAGTATTGTTACCTAGTCTCACTTTTAGTTGCACAATCTGATAACATTAACCACTTTGTTTTTAATTAACGTTCATTATTGACTTCACGATCGTTATACCATATCTACAGAAAAAAAAATCGGCAAGTATTTAATCCCAACAACACATACTATGCAGCTAAATGAATTTGTGAAATCGACAAATTTGAATACGTTTCCCTTACTGCAATTCTAACAGGCCTAGTTTATAAATAACTAGAAAACGAAATATGCTAAAAACAGTAATATTTTTTTTTGAAGAGAAAAATTATACGCTCAGACCGGGACTTGAACCTGGGACCCTTGGTTCTCTAGACCAAGTGCTCTACCAACTGAGCTACCTGAGCAAGTACCGATCTAAACGCAAATCTTTCTCTATATACATTGTAATTCCCGTCCACCAAATGCTATGAAGCCATGCTTCTATCTTGCAAATGGGGGCTCCTTTATTAAGAAGACATATTTGGGAATTATACATTACAGCCAGTACGGCTTTTTCCATGTTATTATTATTGATTTCTTACATCTCAATGATGGATAAATCATGTTTAAATTATGATTTATCCATCATTGAGATGTAAGAAATCAATAATAATAACATGGAAAAAGCCGTACTGGATGTAATGTATAATTCCCAAATATGTCTTCTTAATAAAGGAGCCCCCATTTGCAAGATAGAAGCATGGCTTCATAGCATTTGGTGGACGGGAATTACAATGTATATAGAGAAAGATTTGCGTTTAGATCGGTACTTGCTCAGGTAGCTCAGTTGGTAGAGCACTTGGTCTAGAGAACCAAGGGTCCCGGGTTCAAGTCCCGGTCTGAGCGTATAATTTTTCTCTTCAAATATGATTTATCCATAATTGAGATGTAAGAAATCAATAATAATAGTAATATATTTGTTTCCGATATATTTTTTTTATTGGCTGTCAAACCGACTTTTTCCGGATTCCAAAACGGACAAAATTTCTTCTAGGTCGGGCATTGCTCCCACTCTCTCTCGGATACTATCCTACACGATCACTGCCCCAGTTAGTCTTTACACCACTTATAATAAAGCCGCTTCCTGAGTGAAAATAGCAATGAATTTCATCAATGAATTAAAAATACATTACCGAATTACCCAAGATACGATGAGTAGCTTGGGCAGGGCAACATGTGACATGTAAGTCCGAATGGAAACCAGTATTGTTCAGTGATGGGGAAAAAATCAATTTAGATGCCCCGGGTGGGGCAGCCTATTATTGGCATGATTTGCGGAAATAAAAGTAGATATTTTCAAAACGTCAACAAGGAGGTAAGTCACTAATGGTAATGGACTGGGTTTGGTTATGGCGACCTAACAATTTTACCCATCCCCACGTGCTGAATGAATGCAACTGACTATTCAAGATATACTAGATATTCACCTTTTATCTATTGAGGGGCTGTTTTGAGTATCCCAACAGAATAATGATTATATTCATGTTGCAAACTTCACATGGGAATACTTTCTGCAGAATGGGAAGCATGTATTGGAGTGGCCCTCAAATTCTCCTGGTCTAAATCCTAAGAAGAACCTCTGGGGTATTTTGTGTCGTACTGTATATGCTGATGGAAAACGGTACACTACTATACATGAGTTGCAGAAAGCAGTCATCTATCTTTGCAAGGAAAAATATGGAGGTGTCTATGCTGCAGAAACTTGTAAAAAGCATGCGTAATCGTGTTTTTAAAGTGGTATTGTTTGTAAAGAACCATGCACATTGTGCGCATTTCCTATTATTATTATTAAAGTGGTATTGAAACATGGCTCCTTCATTGGCTATTAGGTCCAATTATTGTTATAATTTTGCAACACAAAAATAGTCTACATAAATTTTGGTTTACTTTATCCAGGTACTCTTTATTAAGTTTCATTTTAAGGTTAAATTCAGTTATAGTTTTTGACAGACATACATCATAATATATAAGGTATTTCCAAATAAAGTTTCTTATTATGTATATATGTGTTATTTATAATGTGTCTTGTTATTAGTATGGTGGTTGTATCATTTTGCAACACACTTGAAGTAGGATCTATGAAGATTTGTTTGTATGTATGTATGTATGTATGTATGTATGTATGTATGTATGTATGTATGTATGTATGTATGTATATATATATATATACACACACACACACACACATATACTAACGGACCCGAAAGTTCAATTTTTGTGTTATGGCCGGACGATACAAATATAAGTTATTTTTTTACCATAAAATTGACTAACTGATAAGTTCGCAAGTAAACTCATCACTACCATCTGTTGTGGCTCAAGAAGCGTGCATTTTGACGTCACATTGTTGTCGCGCGGGATATCGGTAATGCAGATGACTACAAGTCTGGCATAAAATAAATTCTTATAACCCGATAGAGACACAGGGAAAAAATCATCAAAATCGGTCCAGTCGTTTAGGAGGAATAGAGTGACAAACAGTCATACTAAAGATATATATATATATATATATATATATGTGTGTGTGTGTGTGTGTGTGTGTGTGTGTGCGTGTTTTTTAATATTTTCATGAGAGCAACATCAATAGCTTCATACCTTCAGAATTAGCTAAAACTGTAGGCCTAATACTGGAGTTTCGTGTCACAAGATCTTCATACATCCCTAAATTGAGTTAATACTTTCCATTCATTATTTGTATATTACACCTCCCTGAAATCATGGTTAATGTTATTCCCCCATCTCATTGTTGGCCTATCTTCTGGATTCTTTCCCTCTGGCTTTCTTACAGAACATTTCGTTTCATTCCCATCGTTTCACATAACCTGCTCATCTGAAATTATTTATCATCACCAAAAAATGTATTAATTGTATTACAGATTCTCGGAAATAGAAAAGACGCGACTGCTTATCTAATAAAATCACGTTACTGCCATCATATCGCAGTATAAAAAGGTTGTAAAGTTGACGTCAATTATTATTCTAGAGCGTCTGTAAAATGACTGTAAAACAAATTTGTGATAACAATCCGTGATAAGAATTATCTGTTATAGGAATGAATCAGTATGAATCTGAGCTACGGTCACAATATTTTTTTTTTGCATTTTTTCATTGTTGCTTTAAAAAAACTGAATATCATGGATGACAATTGTAAAAACAAATTTGGAACTACGACCATGATTTTTTAACAATTATATGATTAATATAACTGGAGAGGGGGGGGGGGGAGATCCACATGAACCAGGATTTTAACCCAAGATCTGCAGCTTTATGCGCTTTCGCTCTACTATTAAGTTACTTACGAACCGTGATGAAAGACTATAAACTTGTAGAAATCTATACATAGTTTTCTGCCCAAGGAATTTTTTTTTCATAGCACACCCAGCATTTTCCAATCGTTTTTGTCATATTTTTATCTTCGTATCTGCATATGATCAAATACTTCATTATGTCTATATATGTCCACCGCTGTGGTCTCGAGATAGCGTGCTGCCTTGTCACGCAGCGGGCCCGGGTTCGATCCTCGGTCGGGGCAGTTTTTCTGGATGAGATTTTTATCGGGGTTTTTCCTCGCTTGTAAGACAAATATCAGAAAAACTTTAAGGCCCAAACGGTCCCCGAAATCATATGACCATCATCTTCATCCTTACCATTATCATATCATCATCATCATCATCCTTCACCGGTGTGGAAAGTAACGGGAAGCTACCACACCTACAATTCCCTAGTAAAGCTGCAAAGCATAGCATGAAATTGCTATGATTGCAGTGAAAGACCTGCCCTTGGGCAGAATTACTATGGATGGATGGATGTCTATATTTTATTTAAAATTGTATTTAATGGTCCTCTTTAACAGTTAAGGTAATTAGCGTATTCAGCCGCGGTGGACTAGTGATTATGCTCCTTGCCTCTGGTCCCGAGGGTCGCGGGTTCAAACTCGGCCGGGGTTGATGGATTTTTTAGAATGGAAAAATCCAAGGAGCAAGTCCTCCGGGAGGGACTTTAAGCCGTGGGTCCCGAGTCTGAAGATTTTCTTCTTCTCCTTCTTCCTTCCAAGTATTAGGCCAAGGCCTGTTACGATCCCATAGAAAGTTTTCCCTCCAGCGTTTCATAGGACGGCCCATTGCTCTTCGTCCTCTTGGTATATAATTATAAACAGCATTGGGGATCCGATTTGAACTCATTCTTTCAAGATGGTGTTTCCAATTTAGTTGGTACTGTTTAATATATTCCAAAATTGGCGTAGTCTTCAGTTCTTTTAAGATATCGGTGTTCCTTTTCTGATCCCATCTGGTGTAACCCGCTGTTCTGCGCATGAATCTCATTTTACAAGCCGTTATTCTGCTTTCATGTTGTCTTTTTAGTTGTCTGAAGATTTTCAGGCTCGTAAAAGATCCTTAAGCCTGAATGAAAAGGCGCCTAAGCAAAATTTACCCAATTTTCCCGTCCTAGCACTGCCTTGATTTCCTAGATGTCAGTATGAGGCGGAACGCTGACCACGGACCACTCAAATGACATTTATACGAAAACAATTGTAACTAAATTAGTTTCTTCTCTGTAGGGGGAGAGCGGCTAAATCTCTGTTAAGGGAAACATGAGCTTACAAGATACGAGAAGAAGGTAATTAGCGTTCCAATTAAAATCTGATCATGAAAGTGATGATAAATTTTCCTTGTGGTCTTTAGGGGCATGAAAATACAAAGCACTACTTTCTTCGGAAAGGAAAGGAAAATAATGTCAAGGACCCTGTGTCATGCAATTATGTCTCTAAAAAGAACCAACCCTGTGCCTGAAATAAGAGGCCTCTAAGCAAAATATATCGGCCCTTTCACACCCATATTTAAATGTCGATACCACAGCTGTTCATGAGCGTTTTTAATTAAATTAAGAGCGTTTATACACGTTGGACTGTGTGCCTACTTATCATTTTCATACATAGCTTGGGAGTGACAAAATGCAGTCGTGCTGCGCATGCGCTTGAATTCTATATGAATATTTGTCTGGAATTCAATTCCAGTCACGTGCTGGGATTTCCCCTTTATTACTTGATTTATTCGTAAGCTACGAAGGAGTTTAATTGCGCCATCATCGTTAATGACTATTATAATATATCATTGTTTTACTGGTAATATCAATTTCAGGTCAAGCGATACGGGTGTTGACGCTGGTTGGTTCATAAACAGGGGTAGATAAACTCTCACTAGAAACAGCCCTACAACTTTTTGAACTTAAAGTTGATCCCGTTGCAACATATGGGTTAGAGAATATATGGGTCCATTTAAAGAAAACGTACCTAGAAAAATTAGAGAAACTGAAAGCCACATACCTAAAAAGGGTGCTCTGTCTCTCCAGATACACGCCCTCAGGACTTGTATATGAACTCTCCAGAGAACCATTCTACATAGAAGAGCTGAGGCTAAAGTTCCTACTACCAGTGACACCAGTTTACCAGGACCTCCACGAGAAAAAACGCAACATATGGGACGAATTCTATATTACTGACGCCATGACAAACCGTGAATGGACTCAGGGAGGATATGAATTGCGCCACACAGTGACCAGATTCGCTGTGCATGGATTTCACCACAAGCTGTGCTGCAACCAGAGATTCCACGAGCCCAGCCCAGACTGCATGTGTGCATGATGTGGCGAACAGTGCGAGAAATATCATGTTAAACTGTAGGATGAGATCAGAATCATTGTTGAAACTCTGCAGTGACTGAGAACAATCTTCTTTGCACGTTGTGCGCACTTCTTATTTTATTATAAAGAGGGGTAGAGGAGAACACAGACATAATTGGTGAGAGATGTACGTTCAATGCAAGAATATATTAGCAATGTATTATGTTCGCTGCCAAGTTAGAGTCTATATTATTTAGTTAAACGCAAGATATGAATGAAGTAACAAAGAAATACATTTATGTTTAATACGAGCACAGTGAATAGTCAGTTTATTTATCCACTTATTTTATACATTAGTCGATAGTTGTCCCATTTTTTCATCAAGGTCTCAGACCAACCGAATCGCAAAGTATTTAACTTAATAGATATCCGTCGCTGTGGCGTAGTCGGTAGAGTCCCCTACCTTCCACTCCGGCGACCCGTTTAGATTCCTGACGGGGTAGGGGATTTTAAATCTCCACCCTGGGTCTGGGTGTGTGTGTTCTGTCCTTGTGTATATGTGAGGATAAAAGAAAGTTAACAAAAACAGGTAAAAAAACTATCATAACGCATAAATATAAACAGTGTTGCCGATTGACAGATCACCAGTTTGTGTTTATATTCTTAAGAAGTATTCTTATCTCTCGGCTTAAGTGCCCTCAGGCAGACTTTGGAGAGCGCTCGCACACAGCTCCATTCGCATTAAAACGTTTTATATTTCCCGTTGATGATTATGGACGATGAGATTCTTAACATACGCACAAGTGTCTTCCATTGAAATAAAATGAGGAAGGTTTTCTCCGAAAATCAGCTAAATTGTTCTATCTGAAGCGGGGGTTTACCTGAAAGTCGAAATTTAAAAATTAATCTAGATGTCGCCATTTTTATTTTTTCTTAGGAACGAAACTGGGATTTAACATATAAATACCAAAAGTATTCGCTAATCATCAAAATCCCTCCATGGTATCTTTACCTTGTCGTGGTGGAGTGGCTTGTGTGCTTAAATGATCCTGAGAGCTATGCCGGCGGTAGCATTGCTGCCGATAGGGTTACCCATGCCGGACTGGTCGAAGGTGATAAGCCAGACGAAATAAGTACCTTGGTCGAAAGAGTGACGATCTTTCACCGTAAAAATACAACCGTCAAGAAATGCGGACATGGGTTCTACTGGGGTAAAATTTTCCGGTCAAATAGTCCCCCATTCGGTTCTCCGGGCGGGGACTACTTCAGGGAACCCATGCCAAAAGCTCAAAAACAGGGACATGTTCCTAGGAACATGGAATGTTAGGACTTTATACAACAGACAGGTGAATGGAGAAGACTACATAACAATGAACTACATGGTCTTTATAGGAAGCCAGATATAATAAGAACAGTTAAGTCCCGTAGACTGCGATGGGCAGGACATGTTGCGCGTATGGGGAATGAAAGACGTGCATGGAAATTTCTTGTAGGAAAGCCAGAAGGAAAACGCCCAGTTGGTAGACCAAGAATGAGGTAGGAGAACAACATTAACTATGATTTGAGGGAAGTAGATTATACAGAGAATGATTGGAAAGCATTAGCTCAGGATAGGGATGTATGGAGAGCTTATGTCCGTGCGGCCATGAACCTACGGGTTCGATAGTGCCAGTGAGTAAGTAAGTAAGTAAGTAATCATCAAAATTGGACCATTAACTCATTCGCTTTTAAAGACGTATATGTTAAGGTCTTCAATTCAGAACATAAGCAAAATTCAATAAATCTGCATACATTTCTGTAACTTTTGTACATTTCTTCAGAATTAACATATTTGGACCCGGTGGACCATAAAAGAAACGAGGAAATTATGGAAGAGTTGGATGTAGAACCCATTCTTCACCACATACAAAACTACCAGAACAACTGCTAAAGCCCATCTTCAACGAATGCCATCTCAAAGAATTCCAAAAGCCATGCTTCGTTACTGCCCCCAAGCCAAAAGATCGCTGGGACGTCCAAAAAAGTGCTGGATGGAAAACTCCTCTTTGAGACCGTAACAGGCCACATGGCATAATACATGCATGGATGATGATGATGGACCCGGTGGACTAGTGGTTATCATGCTCGCCTAGGTTCGGGGTTCAACAGGAATATTCTCCCGGGGACGAAGGATTTCAGAAGACGTAAAAATCACGAGTATGGTTTCCTTACGAAGGAAAATAAAGCCATGTGTCCTGTATCGCAGATTATGGCACATTAAAGAACTCCAGGCCTGAGATAAGACACCCGTGAGCAAGATTTGTCAGCCTTTTCACTCCCACGTTTGAATTGCAACACTAATGACCTGCGCTGTTAAAAAAAAATATTAAAAAAAGCACTGAACTAGTACAACAGGCGGCTTGGACTTTACTCTCTATGTTAAGTAGAGCATATAGTGTTTTTAAAATAAGGAGAATTCAAAATACCATATTTTCCCATTTTCAATGAAGAAATTATAGGATATTTAAATCTAAGGCGAACGGGTTAAGATTGTGGGTTAACCTGAAAACTGAAATTTTAGTGTGAACATTTTCAACGCTCTGACCGCTGTAAAATTTGTTTTCTCGCAACGAAAACAATTATCAAAAGATGCATATTTTTTAAACTAGCAAAGTCGGTTCTATAAGAATGGAGATTTACCTGGAAATAAAAATTTTTAAAATTGCTGTAGCGGACTCAATTTCAGTTTCATTGCAACGAAACTTGATACCTTAGATCTAACTAATAAAAGGATATATACCGTAAACCAGCAAAATCGGATCATAAATTCAACTTGCTGAAGAATTCGCTTAGATTATGCAGCCCCTGCATGACGGACTTTTTTGAAAGCTGTGTATTGCGCTTTATTGTTGAAGAATTACTCCCTTCTCACGCCCAGTTCCTTCAATATAAAAGCTAAAATAAGGCTGAAAATTAAAAGTGTGATAAAGGGAATTGAATGTTCAATGTAAAAAAGGTCCGCCGTTCTAACTCAGGTGGTAGGACTAGCAGAACCAGGTTCGATACCCGGCAGATTTACAAAATGTAATTGTTAAATTAATTTAATTACAACATTTCCAATCTCGGGGTCAGGAGAGGTGGAAGTATACACTTTTTTTATTGATAGATTGTGATCAGATCCCTGCATTAAATTGCAAATCTCTCCGCAGTACACATGTTCAGAAAGCATATGGTATTGTTGATACCGATTCATCTGTCGGATGGGGACGTTAAGCCTGTCGAACCCCTTGGTGCTTTTCTTTAGGTGTAGGCTACGTTCCGGCACCGGGTTTCACCTTCTCCCTTCTCTTCATCATTCATTATAAACAGCACACTTTACATTAAACAAACACATAAACATACCTTCATCCTACACTGTTCTGTATACAATACAATAATAATTAATCTACGAAAAATGATCTGCCGATGTGGTGCGTAAATCGAAAATAGACCACATTCACGCCAATTATACATCCAGCGCGGAACCCGAAGCAGATAAAGTGCAGTGGATGGCATTAGAACACATGCACATACACACATGTTTAATGTAAATAAGTATTCTCTTAGCAAACAAGATTAACAGTTATATAAATTCCTGATAAGACAATGTTCTGATTAACTAAATATGATATTTGTAACTATTGTTCACACAGTAAGTGACGAGATACGGTGAAGGAAGATACTATTCCAAACTCGTATCAGCACTGGTATAAGCAGGTATTATTTTTATTCTCATTACGATTTGACATCTAAGGTCATGTCGGGTTTATTTTATTTGCTTATTTGATAATAAAGCGATTAGGAAAAATTTTGGAGCAAAAAGAGACAAACAAATATGTGAATAAAAAAAGAGTTACATTAGATAGTTACATGTGATGGGTCTAACTGCAAAATTCACATTCTCCACTTTTGGGCGAAATCCATTTTTTGTTGTATCCCTGCTCCAAATGTTGATATCCATGTGAATCAAGTCAAATTATATAGATAAATTCATGAAAATTACAGAATAAGTTCAAATTAATATTTATTTTAATTGGTAAGAGCTTTTTGCTGTTTACTTGGAATTTTAAAAAGTGGAGAATATGACTCATGTTATTTATACGCAACCATGCATTAAGAACATTTTAAGTCTCGGAGTCTGCGGAGTGTGTCACCAAGTTGATTGGCATAAATGTATACGCAGGCAATGTTAAGGCAATCACCTTTTCATTTCTCTTTTTAATTATCATCCTTCATATAATACACCACTACACACAAACACTTAAACATATACTCTTTCTAACACTCCTAATCTAAGTTCATGGCATGATAGTCAAGATTTTTAAAATACATTACAAACTCCGTTGAGGCCATTATGTTAAAATTTTAAGAAATATAAAACAGTACCTGAGATCTCAGTCGTCCTCATTAATCAGCAGTGTAGTTTTGTAAGAGACCTTTCGAAAACTTAAGTTTCATCTTCTGCTTTCAGTTTAGTACTGGCTGTTGCTGGTAATGATTTTGATAGTACAAAATCATTACCAGCAACAATCAGTACCAATCTGAAAGCAGAAGATGAAACTTAAGTTTTCGAAAGGCCTCCTACAAAACTACACTGCTGAATATTGTGGACGACTGAGATCCCAGGTACTTTTTTATTTTCTTAAAATTTTAATGGCGTGATATGCCTAAGAGACTCTTGGCCCACCAGCAGTTGCTGGCCTCACATCCACATTTAAACACAGATATGGACATCATCTAGCTAGTATAGATGTGACATGTGGTTAGCATATCAGGTCCCCCAGTCACTATAGCTGATTTTATGGATCTGTTTCTACACTCTTCTGCACACATGTACACAATATATGTTAAGTGATCTGCCGAAATAGTGCCTAAATTGAGACTAGATCACATGAACACCACATATTCGCCTAATACGGAATCCAAAGCACGACAAATGCAGTCGATGTGATTGGAACACACATATTGTAACATTTGTAGAAATACCGTTTATAAGGATGTGTTCAATAGAGTCAGTGGGATTGAAACAACGTGACCTGTTCTAGCTCGTGTTAAGGATGTATATTGTATGTATTTGGATATATTCCCTGCCATTTTCTCAAATTCTCTTCCCCAAACTCATGCTCCCAAAAGAAAACGAGGTGCTCTAAAAAAATGTTCAAATATGTACACTTGTGATGGCGTGCAAAAATTGGATTTCCCCAATTTTTTAGGAAACTAACCCGAACTAAGTGACCACACAATTTCACTGTTTCTTCTTCTTTTATGTGTATTTGAGAATGAAGTGGTTTGGAAAAAAATTGGACCAAGGAGAGAGAAGCAGAAAGGTGAATGGAGAAAACTACACGGCAATAAGCTCTATGGTCGTATGGGAAAGTGGATGTGAAAGAATAGTTAAATCTCGCAGACTGTGATTGGCAGAATATTGTCGCAGATGACCGGGAAGGGGGCTCTTCCTCACGTAGTTTTAGCGTAAATAATCACATACAGACGTCTATTAAAATCTCACAAATCACTTGATTTACTTCTAGTAACTTCAATAACAGTTTGTTCACACTTTCCACTAACAATTTATCTTGATTCAAAGTTTATCTGTTTCACAATTATTTTACAGTCGCATATGAGTTCACTCACTGTAATTTCTCTCTCGCTCTGTTCGCTATACTGCTACAAAAACTTAACTGGCCTCCATCCTCGCCACATTTTATATAGACGGGGCGGAACTTTCTAGGCGTAGGTTCAAGACACTTTGGAACATGGAAGCCTCTGGCCACCGATTTTTCCCGTCTGGAATTACAGCCCAGACATTTCGATGGTTTGCGCGGGTATTTCGACTCGAAAATCTATTCCGATCAATGCGATGCCACTATGCTCGCTTTGCCTGCGAAATTTTAAACGTCGCTATTAAGACGCTCCACAATATGATGATATGAATGAGGGAATGAAAGAGGGTCATGGAAACTTATTGTAGGAAAACTAGACAGAAAGCTCCCAGTATGCAGAGCAGGATTGAGATAAGAAAGTAACATTAACAATGATTTGAGGAAATGAATTATACAGGGAATGTATTGGAAACTTATGTCCATGCAAACATGTAGTACATCCATATTCCATAGTGCCAATGAGTTAGTTAAAGTGTATGATGTTTGTGTTGCAGTGCAGTAATGCTGATGTGCCATGCGTTGCCGATGCCTGTCCGCATGGAACAGGTGTACACAGCCATGTCTCCGCCTGCGTTCACACATCTTGAAGGTGGTGTTGGCACTGGTAGCTCTTCTCGCCTTGCAGTATGCACTCAGCAATATCTTCGAAGCACGTCAACTAGAACCTCTCTTCACTGTGAATTTCAGTCACTCCAGAGGACACAGCCATTCGAGTTCAAGTTCTCATTCCCGTGGGCTTCTTTTTCCAAATCACACGATTGCAAATGGAAGCATGCACACTCTGATAGACAAACTAACTGCTAATCTAAACATTTCTCTAGAAATAAAAAACGCTTCAATTCATGCAACATATGAAAGTTTTAGTGGAAATACTTCCAATTTAAATAATGTCTCGAATTCTTCAGGCGTTAATCAAACTATAGTTTCAACTGCAGCTGTTCCTGTTACAGGAAAAGTAGTCTGTCCACCTGTACCTCCAAATTTAAGTAAGTACCATTATCTTACAAAGAGTAAAAAAGAATTATTAGAACAAAATTGTCACTGCTATCCTCTCTATAATAAATTATGTGTGGTCTCGAGGTAATGTGCTGCCTTATCACTCTGCAGACCCAGGTTTGATCCCCGGTTGGGACAAGTTTCCTGAGTGGGGTTTTTCCTCATCTGGAGACAAATGTCAAGAAACTTTAAGATCCAAACAGTCCCCTAACACCATTTGGCCATCATTATCATATTCATTTTATTAGATTAAGTTTATCAACTTTTATAAGATTCATGATGTGTTCCATTGAGGTATTATTCAAAATTAAAATATAAGCGCTACAGTTAAATAAATAATTAACTTGAAGTGTTACAGGTGAATATTCCATAATTTTATATTTTAATTTTAGATTAAGTTTAGTTTAAGGCATCTCCTGGTGCATCATTATCATCACCTCTCATATCATCAGGGCAGCATAACCCCACATTTCAGGTGCCTGAACCTCAAAAGTGGGTTACAAATATGCCATGCCATTTCTGGTAATGTAATGACAACCTGATGGCATTGGTCAAATATATACAGTGGACACTTTTTAATTCAAACTCAAGGGGGAATTTTAAAAAATTTGAATTATTGAAACTTCAAGTTAACAAAAGACATTTTATTTTACATAGTACTATACCTTGAAATAAAATTATTTAATTCAAATACTGCAATTAACATGCTCTGTAACTCACCCTTTTAATTTCCATGTTCTGTCATAAAATATGTAGCACACTCACCGCACATATTTTTAAATGAAATGCCATTTCTTTCCTGAAAACCACTGTACCAATCTCCACTAGCTTTTAAATTTTTAATGCCCAACTTTTCTGTAAATTCTTTGGCCTTGGCATGCAATAATGGGCCACTCAATGGTATGTTACGATCATGCGATTGTTTGAACCATTTGAACACACACTCATCAACTTCAAGAAATTCACCTCCTCTTATGCGTTTCCTACTTCCACCACTTTGTAGGTTCCAACTCTCCATTATTTTTTCTTTATTCTTTATGTAGGTGGATAAAGTGTTCGGCAGTATTCCATATTCTTTGGCAATATCACACTTCTTCTTTGTTCCTTTTTCTACTTCCCTGAGCACTTCAACTTTTTTTTCATAATGTTAAACTGATGGTCACTCCGCGTTTTGACATTGTGAATTGAGTCACTTAACACATTCGTACTGACTGAAATTTTTTACTGTACTGTATTGTATGTGTACATGTACCTGTACTGTAAAAGTAAGGGAGGGTACATGCATTATTCTCAGTTTTTGGGGTATGAGTGAGGAGTGGGTGTCTAAGTACTGCACCCGATGACACAAAGCGCTGGATAATATGGTCCAGTTCACTTGCCATCTAACGGGACTTTAACAATAAGCAACTAAAAATATGGGGACTAGATGAATTCTTGGAATTTTTCAACCATATTTCAACTTTTATAGAATTCATATTACTTTTTTTCATTGTTAATAAATTGAATTGTGGCTTCGAATTATCCAAATGTTGACTTCAAAATGTCAAATTAAACATGGATTTTAACATTATTTTAAATAGGAGTTTCAAGGGGATTGTACTTATAATTGAATTACCCAATATTTGAATTATCGAGTGTCGAATTAATCTATCCACTGTATATATTTATGTTAATTTTTTTTAGTTAATGTTTCCTGTAATAGTAAGTAAACAGACCCTCTACTCATGTCCAGCATAATGCCAGGTCAAGGGATGAGATGAAGTGAAGTCTGTATTATTGAATATTTGTGATAAGCAATGATGCCATCTAATTGGCGGTCACATCATCACAAGGGTAGATGAATGGAATGGATGAAATAAAAGAATAAACCTCTTAATTAATAGTGAGTGGAGAACATATTTTAATTGACTCACCTCATACATTTTCAAACTTCTTTGATACCGACTGTTTCAGACAATATCATGTCCTTCTTCAGTCATGGCTTCCACTGATTAAATTCCGTGATTGTTGATTTCTTTAGTGACATCACCTCTTGTGCTGCCATCTTTCGTTGGGATTATAAACTTTGTAATTAAATTTTTATCCACCAGAATATCGAAATTCATAGATCGATATTTATTCTTCTGAATGAGTATCATTTCGCAAATTGTCAATTGCAACAGTTTATCCAATTGTTTCAAAAGTTTTGCTTCTTTTTCAATTTTATGATGTTCTAGTAAACTATGTGCAGCAATTGCTGATTTTTCAATTTTACAATTTTTAATATTTCTAAAATGTTCTTTAGTGCGTGTTTCTAAATTCCTTTTTGCTTTTCCTATGTATACTTTGCTACAATCATTTTGTAAATGTATGAGGTGAGTCGATTAAAATATGTTCTCCACTCACTATTAATGATATAACCTCATGATGTTTACTTCCCAATATTAATTTAAATAAACCTCGTAATACCTGTTATAAATTGTATGCTAAAAAATTAACAAAAAGGTAATACGTATTGTTGAAACTAGTTTATTAGAGGAAAAGGGAAACGTGGTAGACCAAAGTCAACATGGATAAAGGGAATTCAAGACAACATGAAGAAGAGAAATATGACAGAAGTAGACACGCAAAACCGGGAAGTGTGGAAGAAAAAAATTGTATCTTTTGGTTGAGGATACCTGTGTAAATAACAGATACAATTCTGAAATAAAAAAAAAAAGTTTATTAGAAACTCAACAGGATTCAGGAAATGTAAAACTTGTGAAGATTGCATTTTTGCTCTGACATAATTATTAGACAAGAGAAGAAAATTCAGTCTACCTACATGTTATGTATTTATTGATTATGAAAATTGTTTGACAGAGTTAAAAGAAAACTGGGAAATACTTTACAATATGTGACAAGATTACTTTTTCTATGTTCCAACCAAACACCATGTGCATGCGCCAACAGGTGTGAAGTGGTTTACACTATGGAGTCACGGGATGCAGCCAAACTTATACACAATATTTGAACTCGTGTTGCCAACCAACTTAAAATCTAATATAATGCAACTTAAGTACTTTGAGCTGTGAAAGAATGCATGCTGATTTTATTTAATGTAAATTAATTAGTACAGACTCTATGTTCGCTGCACTGGAACACAGAATATTAGTTAAAATCAATATGGCTGCCACGTCTTTATGTAGTTCAGTATCATGAAAAAATATATTCAAATAATCATTAGAACATGTAAAAATTTTTGTAAATGGTGGCAAATAATTTGAAAAATTAAACCTTACGAATAAAATTTGACAGGGGTTTATGGAGTAATTTAAAAAGTCATATCACATGTTGGAAAGTTTACCCGAAAACCATTATGGGGAAATTAAGAGGTATTAAGGTCCCAGCATACTTAATAGCAGTGATTATGGAACTGATGAAAAAATTTCAGAAACTGGTCTAAGAAGAATATGAGGTGAATTGATAAATTTTACTTAAATAATACCTCATAGTGTTAATTCTTAAAAAAGTAAAATGTTCTTAATGTGTTAATACTTCCAGAAACAAATCAGAATCTATGTGTTATGATGTAATTTTTAATGTATTTTAGTTGGTCCAATCAAAGTAGCAAAAGAATCTCCATCTTTAGAAGAATTGGAGAAGAAGTTCCCACTGCTGGAACCAGGAGGGCGGTATAGACCTCGTGAATGCCAAGCACGAGACCGGGTAGCGATCATTGTGCCATATCGAGACCGTGCTCAACATCTCAGCACTCTTTTGTTAAACTTACATCCTCTTCTGCAGCGTCAGCAGCTCGACTATGGAATCTATGTAGTGGAACAAGCAGGCAAGTTACTTCATCTCATTAAAATTTTGTTTTAGTTCATTAATCACACATTTCTAGGACACAGTTTAATCTGCTGAGAATGGCCAGAAGTGTTCCATTTTTCCTCATCATTAAGGAATGGATATATATGGGTTATTCAAGTCTAAACCAATTATATAATGGTTTTATTCATTTGACTATTATTTTAATATAAACTAACAATTAAACATTGCCAATTAACCCATCTTCCTTGTAATTTCATCAATTACACCTTATTGCACAAAATAGTGTTTGCTTAATAAACCATCTTTCAATTCTGATATGTACCATAAACATTTTCATAAGTAATGTGCCATGAGTGATTTCCAATTTATCTAGATAATTTGGAAATCAAGAGTGGCATTTGTTAGGACTATTTAACGAATAAAATTAAGCCGTTTACTCACAAATCATTATTTAAATATACTTATTTTAAAAATATTTATATATTTAATGTAAACGGCGATGTTTGAAAACAAATGAGAAATGATTGGTATGCTTCATTTGTTTCTTTTGTTTGTCACTGCAACCAGATCATATTATTTATTGCCAAAGGAATGCAATATTGTAAGAATGCACTCTAGTGGAGAGAAAATGAAACTCATCAAACTGTATATTAATTCATTTCTGATATCCTATGATGTAAATATAATTATATTTTTCTGAAATGTTATTACCTGGGAAAAAATACATTTAAGAAAGTGCAAACAGTGGTTTCTTTTTTTGGTGGTATAATCAATTGCTACAAATGTTTTTATATTAACTCCCGCATGGGATATGTGTTGACATTCTTGTACTATATATACAATCTGGTAGCCGTATTTCTTGGAGAGTCAGTCATTGCAAAAATAATGCTATGACCTATTCAGAATGTTAGAAAGGAGCTGCTTTCTTTAGTATGATAAACTTTAGTTGGTAAATTTTAAGCGAAACAAGACTGTGATTGGTTGTAAATAAAAAATCATTGAAATGTGATTGGTCATTGAGTCCCATTTGGGGTATGAGTTAAATAATCATTTTAAACAGGTTGACTGTACTGTTTTTACTGTATTATAACAGATCACCATATTTACTCTATTCAATGAATTTTATGTACAATGGAAAATTCTATAAACATAATTACTTAAAATTTCTTCCCCATGGGAACTCGAAACACAAGTCCCATAGTTCTGCACCAAGGCATGTTGCCTTAAATCACTTGGCTAAGGCATGGGACCACACATCTCAAGACTGAAAGAAATTGGTTAATATTAGCCTGTTTGCATAGAATGTATGAACTGAAAAATATTACAATTAATCATATGGCAGGAATGCTTAAAAGAGTGAAATATTAACTGGATCCTTAGAAGTATTTATATTTTAGAAAAATCAACATATGTTTAATAATATTAAATTAATGTCGGGAAGTAAACATTATGAGGTATAATCATTAAAATTCATCGGAGAACATTTTGTTTAAACAACTCACCTCATAGGATTCATGCTTCCATGATATTGCGATTTCAAACACAGTCGTGTTCATCTTCAGCCATAACTCCGACTGACGAAATTCTTCGCCTGTCAATTGTTCTTTTGTCGCCATCTATGATTGAATTTATGAACTTCAAAATCAAAGTAATTTCGTTAGGGATATCAAAATTCATTGATCTATCTTTGTTTTTCTGAATGTATAAAACATGTAGAGAAACCTGTGAAATTGACAGTTTGGGAAAAAATATACATTCAGAAAAACAAAGATAGATCAATTAATTTTGATATCCCTAACGAAATTACTTTGATTTTGAAGTTCATAAATTCAACCATAGATGGCAGCACTGAATATGGCGACAATAGAACAGTTAACGGCCGAAGAATTTCGTCAGTCGGAGTATTGGCTGAAGACGAACACGACTGTTTTTGAAATCGCGATATCATGGAAGCATGAATCCTATGAGGTGAGTTGTTTAAACAAAATGTTCTCCGATGAATTTTATATGTTTAATATTTGTGGGAAATAACACTATGAGGTTTGTTTTAATTATTATGAGTTAGTTATTTTTACTCACCTCATATTTGTTTTTATATTTTGCAGACTATAGTTTTGTTGCATCTATGTGACATTGTTGATGCATTCTAACTGTTGCATTTGCAGTTGTCGGTCTTGTAGGTTGATTTCTGCTCCCTCTGTTGGCTGACCGATAAACTTCCAAATCAATTTTTTTTTATTCCCAGGGAAAAGGAATAAATTTGATTTGGAAGTTCATTGGTCAGCCAACAGAGGGAGCAGAAATCAACTATCGGACTGACAACCGCAAATACAACAGTTAGAATGCATCGACAATGTCGCATAAATAACTAACTCATAATAATCAACATATGTGTTTAGTCATTGACTTCATTTATGAGTTCTAAGGATTAAATGGTACCTCTATAAAGAAACAGTCACTGCTAAGACAAATGCGGCCACAGAATAGGTATTATTCATTTCATCAATACAGTAAACGCTCCTTTTTCGCAGGGGATATGTTCTGCAAATATGCTGCGAATAATGGTAATTTGTATGGGTATATAGGGTATATGTTCAAGGTTCCGAAATAAAATAAAAATTATCAAAATAAAATCAATTAATGAGAGATTTTGAACAATTTATATTAATTATTATTGTCAAAGTTTAGGCAAGGGCTAAAAGAACTTAGTAATTTTTTTCTGTTTTGCCACTTTTATAAGGTCTTTCAATTCTGATTAATATTCAGCTGTGGATTCAGTGATATAATTCCTTATTTTGTCTTTGGATTTCTTGATGAATCGTACAGTTGATTCATTAACATTGAAACAGCTTGATATAGATGCAAACGACTCGCCCACACAGAAACGGTAAAACATTTCTATTTTTACTTTAAGCGTAAACACTACTTTTTTCTGTTTTAAAACTAATTTTCTTTCCTTTTACTCTACAACATACATTGGCAACAAAGCAGAAGAGACACATGTTATTCAATCAAAATTATTGCAATGAATGACAAGTTGAAACAATAAAACATTGATCGTGGCGGGGGCGACATTTATCAGTGGACATAGCTGCACATGAATTATGGCAGCGGTGGCTTTTAAGAACGAATTTTATGTTTAGTGACAATAAGGCTTGTTTTACTTTGATATTAATTTGTGTATTTGGTTTGAATCGCTCCTTGTAAAAGCTGCCTTGGCTCGTGCCTGCAGTAAAAAAAGTTGCCGATAGTTAATAAAGGATACTAATCCTTGTAAAATACTGACTGGATCTGTAAATAAAGAAATTTTTTTGCCGCAAATACTGGAACTGTGTCACAATTTTTTAACCCGCGAGTAAGAGAACTGCAAATAAAGAGCTTGTGTTAAAATCATCATCATCATGATGAACATTTTAGTAGGATATAGAAAATAATATTGTCACTGATAGTGCGGGATTTTCCTTTAACTTATTTGGACTTAAATAAGTGCACAGTAGCTATGTACATTTTTTCTTTTAACTTTATTTCCTTCTCCACAATTATCACTAAATCTTCAAAACAATTTGATTTAACAACTATTATTTTTATAACGTTAATCAGATAATCACTTATAACACAGTTGCAGACACAATCCTTCCTCACCATTACACGCACAATTTAACTTCTCACCGTTCGACACAAGACTGACTGGGGGTCGCCCCGCTCTCACCACATATTTATAGGTGAGTAGACGGAAATTTCCAGGTCCATGAACGAGATGTTTCTACATGGATCCCTCCTGTCCTCCGATGTTTCTCGAATGGGGGAACAGATGTTCCTAGTACTCTCTAGCTCATCAGCTCAGAAATATCAGTGGACCCAGATTCGCGATTGGTTACCCACCAATGCAAGGTTTCTCTCACCGGCCCGTGCATTTTAAATGACGCTACTACAATGTGTCACAGTATTTTATCTTTAGAAACATTGATTTTTTAAGTTATGAAATTTTGTCTGGGTATAGTAATATTTCAATTTCTGCACTCTGAGTGGCAGACTGCTAGGTTTGTTGCTTAAGCATGTTTGGCTGCATGAGAGGCACATGAACTAAGTTGTAAAACAGGGATAATAAAGATTAAAGTGTAACTTATAAATGCTCTTGGCTTATATAAGGTGTGTTGTTGTGTGTTGCAGGTGATGGTCCATTCAACAGGGCCATGCTTATGAACGTAGGGTTTGTTGAGGCTCTCAAATTGTACAACTATGACTGTTTCATCTTTCACGATGTTGATCTCCTTCCTGAGGATGACAGGAACCTGTACACGTGTCCTGAGCAACCTAGGCACATGTCAGTAGCTGTCGACGTTCTCAGATACAAGTAAGTTCAGTATCTATGTTACAAGCCTTCCCAATTAAATTTGAAATTGCTATTAATATTAATTTTACAGTTGTAGAAAGTTTACAAGGGCCAAGATTTAGAACCCCTTTATAATTTTTCCCCCAGAAATTTGTGAAAGTTATGTTTATAGTGACATAATTAATTATTTAATATCCTGAAATAAGAATACAAGTTTTTTTTTAATAGATCAACAGGTTTATTGTTTGAAAATACAATAGGAAGTAATATCATGAGGTTTTATATTTAAAAGAATAAATATTGATCAATCAACTTCGATATTCCTGTAGAAAAAAATTTAATTTCATTTATAAACCCAACCAAAGATTGCAGCACTAGAGGTGACCATAGAGAAATCAACAATCAGAGAATTTCAACATTTGAAATCATGACTGAAGATGAACAAAAGGTCGTTTGAAACCAATGGTCTCGAAGAAATTTGAAATTGTATGAGGTGAGCTATTAAAAACATGTTCTCGACTCATTATTAATATGAGGTTTTACTTAATAAATAAATTTGTTCTGTACTATTCTTACCTCATATAGTTGTTTCTGTTAGACATATGTTTCAAGGCATTGTGTGCCCCATGTCAGTTCTAAGGTTAGAAATAGAAAATCGTGAAGAAAGATTGTGAGAAGATTTTAGACAAAATTGAAAATACCACAAAAAACAAAATGTGCCATAAAGATATGAAAATACTCAAAAACATTAACAATAAAAAATGTATTTTTAATGTTTTTATTTAAATTAGCATTTTCCAATCCTGGGTTGAAATCCAATTTAAGAAAGAAAAATTAATATTTGAACCTTGGATCTGTCTTTCTCCATACGAGTGTGCTGTTCAATTACACCATTTAAACGATACAAACATTAACATTTCTTTCAACTTACACAATTCTACTTCATCCGAAGGCTAATAGCTGTCGCTACCATCATGCCAACTGATGGCTTCTATTCAGAAGTATTTTTATTGAGAATTTATACATTACTTTTTAGTGGTAAAGCTTCATATTTTCGATGGAAGAACTATTAAAAGAAGACAAATAAGAAAACATTCCCAACATTAATTTAATATAAAGAAAACATTAAGTTTGTTTCCATTCCAAAAAACAGTCAAAAAAAGTAGAAAACAGCTTGAAGTCTATAAAAAAATTCTAACAGAAAAAGAGAATAAATGAGTCTGTACAAACTTAAGATGCCTTGAAACATACGTCTAACAGAATCAACTATATGAGGTAAGAATAGTACAGAACAAATTTATTTATTAGGTTTATTGTTGATTGTACACTAACAGAAATGAGCACTTTCTTTTATTTTCGAATTATTTTAAAATTTTACTTAAGGAAATACATAATTTTAAAATTATACTTAAGGAAATACATAATTTTAAGTTGTTAACATACTGACCTTTTTAAAAAAGTGGCGTATATTTTTTCCATAGTTGAGTTCATAATAATTGTTGAGAGAAATTTGAGTAGATTTTTCCTAAACAACTTTTGTTTTAGATCTTGAAAAAAACTAGTTGCATTGAATTTCTCTTACAGAACCAAGTTTACCCATACATTATAAGCATTCTAATGGCAAAGTTTGGAAACTCATTTGATTTGCTTGGTTCAATCTAAATTTTTTATTGTTCATTGACACTTAACTTCACATTTCTAATTTAAATTTCACTTTGAAGAATCAACTTTAAGCTAATGCAAAAATTTGTATGTGATACATGTATCGATGGTGGGCAATGAAAACCTCGTAACTCCATATTGGTAAATTTTACAGGAGAAACAAATAACTGTTTTAAATAATTATGAAAATTTATAACAGCAATAGTTCCCATGTATTTTACTACAGAATACAAGTCAAGTTATTAATAAATTTGAAGTGCGTGTTCTCTAAAGGTTACGCATCACATATTTCTGTGCTGGTTACTGGAGTTAGTGGTTTTCAATGCCTGATGGAGTTACGAGGTTTTCATTGCCTACCGTCGATATATATGAAGGCTTCAAAGAAACTGAAAGTGGTGATTTTTTTCCCTTCAGTATTCTTGAATCTTAAAGTAAACTCATATTTAATCTTATTTAAGTGCTAAGTAACCTCTCCCTTTATTAATTCTTTGTCCAAAGTGGGTTCATCTGCTTCCATTTCAAATATTTTTAACGTGTAAGGAAAAATAAGGAAAAAGATCCTAATGTGACATGATACAAGTGTTACTAATACCATCCTCAAGGTATGTAGAAATTTAATAAAGAAAATCTAGCAATTTCTTCAAAACATTCATAATATTTAATAAATGTTTACATATGGATTGTTTTGATCGTTGGCAATAAAAATGTGCATGCAAGCTGCCTATTGAGGAGGTTGTGCACTGCTCAAAACAATTAGAGGAACACTATGAAATATGCAAATATTTTTTCATTGGATAAAGGTACAAACATGAAATTAATAAAGTACATTATTTGTGGTTATTTATTTATTTATTTATTTATTTATTTATTTATTTATTTATTTATTGCTCATGTCAGTAAAAACAAATAAATAACGCTGACAATTAACTTTTCAAATAATTCCGCTATGTAAGCAATTGAATCTTGTGCTTATTTTTCAAAGTTAAACACTCGTTATATAGAGTTAGTATCGTGTATGGCCTCCACGACATTCGATGACAGTTTGGCACCTTTGTGGCATGCTCCCAATAAGATTCTGGATTTCCTCTTGCGGGATATTCTCCCATTCCTCCTTCAGAGCATCTCCAAGTTGCTGCAGAGTTTGTGGAGCTTGATGTCGGTTCCTGACCTTCCTGTCTAGAAGATCCCACAAGTGTTCAATAGGGTTGAGGTCTGGGCTGACCGCTGGCCACTCCATTACCTCAATTTCATTCCTCCTCAGGAAATCCCTGGTGACAGCCGCAGAATGTGCCCTGGCATTATCCTGCATAAACAGAAATCCAGGGCCTACTCCAATGGCAGCAGGTACTACATGCTCTTCCAGAACGTGCTCGATATACCGGACAGCATTCAGTCGCTGGGGAACAAGTACAAGGTCCGTACGATTGTTGTACATAACTCCGGCCCACACCATTATGGAACCTCCTCCGAATCTATCAATTTCCTGTACAGCCTCTGCAGAAAATCTTTCTCCTGGCCGTCCCCACACCCTCAATCGACCATCACAACGTGTAAGACGATACCTGGATTCGTCCGAGAAGAGCACAGACTCCCACTGGTTCAGGTTCCAATCACCATGGTTTTCAGCATACGTACGTCTTGCTGCCTTATGCCCATTTGTTAAGCGTGGTTTTTTAACGGGCCTTTTTGGACGAATATTCTCTTTCCTTAATCTGTTCCTTATGGTTTGGTCTGAAACCCGGATTCCGGAAGCCATATGAAGGTCATTCTGCAGGTCTTTTGCAGTTTTTGTACGCTGTCGAAGAGCAGAAAGAACAACGTATCTGTCATCCTGGGGGCTTGTTTTAAATTTACGGCCCTGGCCACGTCTTCTACAATACTGACCTGTCTCTCTGTGCCTGTTGCGTAACCTGGACACCACGGAAGGAGAAACCCCAAGCTCTCTAGCCACTTGTCGCAGAGATTGACCTTGTCGTAAAAGATGTAGAGCATGATACACTTCAAACTCATTTAAATGCCTCATTTTGTCAGAGACTTCAATAAACAAGGCAATAATCAACATTCGTCACTATAGCAACATCAGGAAGCTTAGCAATTAGAAGTGGCCAGTGCCTTCCAAAATAAAAAATTTCTCTATATTTGTTATTTGAGGTAATTTCTCTGTATTTAGGCCATGGATCTTTAAAATTTGTATCCAATGATAAAATGAATAATTTAATTTATATATTGTCCAACTTTCAGCATCACAGCTTTAAAAAACAATTACTTACTCAATTTATTACAAGTGTTCCTCTAATTGTTTTGAGCAGTGTATTTATAGTAACCACCTCCAAGCCCTATGGAACCGGCAGATACATGCTGCCTTCACTAAGGCACTTAGTTCCTGTCCTCTGCCAACTGAATCCATTTCATATCTCCAATAAACAGTGTCCTAAGATCCATCTGAATATTATCCATACACCTATACCTAGGCCTTCTTAATGATCTTAATCCCAAGACTGTCAATAACTACTGTAAACCTTGATAACCTAACATTCATAAAAGTTTGAATAACTCTGTAATTGTCAATTTCCGGACTCATGTTGTAGTACACTTTTTTTATTCTCTCCATATGAGGAACTCATTCCTGACAGCAGATTACAATCAACAGAAAACATTATCAATAACTACGTAAACCTTAATAACCTAACATTCATAAAAGTTTGAATAACTCTGTAATTATCAATTTCTGGACCTATGTTGTAATACACTTTTTTTATTCTCTCCATATGAGGAACTCATTCCTGAAATTTTGCCGTTGAGTTATGTTACACTCTGTATATAAATAAAATATGTTTAAAATTATGGTGAAGAATCTATGGATAAGGAGTAAAAGTGGAGAGGAACAAAAAAATAATGTTTAAAAACGAATAATAAAAACATTGAAAGAAGCACTACTGGCTTCATCCAATCCGATTGAGGGTCTTTCCACTTTTCAGCGGTTGCCCTTTTACCAGCCGGCTGCTGGCCCTTCACATCCACATGTGTCAATCACAGAGGTAGATGATCAACAGCCAGTGTAGGGGTGACATGTGGTTAGCATGTCGAGTCCCCCAACCGTTATAGCTGGTTCCTCAACCTGGAGCCGCCACTTATTGTAGCTACCCAATTGCCTCAGATGCTGGGTGGGCACCGGTCCCATACTGGCCAAAATACCATGAGAAAATTTCTTCCCCCATGGAGACTCGAACCAGCGCAAGTCCCATAGCTCTGCGCCAAGGCTTCCAACCTTAACCGCTCGGCTATGGCGCGTGACTACTACTGGCTTTATAAGTAATGTTTAAATTCCCAATAAAAGTCATCTTAATAAAGAAGCTGCCATTTGCAAAAATCGTAGCAATTGCTCATAGCATTTGGGGTTTGGGAATTAACTGTGTATAAGAGAAAAATACATGTTTAGATTGGAGGTCTAGGTAGCTCACTTGGATAGAGCATAGACATAGAGAGTCAAAAGTCCTGGGTTCAAACCCCAGTCTAGGTGTATATTTTTCTTTTCAAATGTAAAAAAAAAAATAGTTACTCTAAACATTGATCCAGTGAGATCTCATGTTTTTGTTAGTTGGGCTCATTGAATAGTAAGTACCAATTTCAACAAATCCTGTAACAGTTTTATTTAATATATCAATCATAAGACTTCACAGGATTCAAGTGCTAATGTATACAACCACAAAAACTTCAATAAAATTAGTCTGCGAGTTAACTGTTAACCTGATAAGTTAGTACCTCAACCATAAAGTTTTGGGAATGACTCCAGATTTGTTTACCCATGTGCAGTAACTTCCCCTTCCTGTCTTGCCATTGCTTTTGTTCATTGTTTTTTGCTTTCATTAGTATCATAATTATTGGTATTCATTAAGTGTTTCTATTATAATATTATTGTTAGTGATTATGCCTCTTTCTACTATTTATGATGACATTTTAACACGTCTGAATAGCAAATTCTGATGAGCTGATGCTTCCTTAACCATCATGCTGTGTAAGAGTGAGAACATTGTACCCCTCCTCAGAAGTCCAAAGATCTATTAATTCTATTTAATTAATGTTGGGAAGTAAACATTATGAGGTATAATCATTAAAATTCATTGGAGAACATATTGTTTAAACAACTCACCTCATAGGATTCATGCTTCCATGATATCGCGATTTCAAACATAGTCATGTTCATCGTCAGCCATTACTCCGACTGACGAAATTCTTCGGCCGTCAACTATTCTATTGTCGCCATCTTCAGTGCTGCCATCTATGGTTGAATTTATGAACTTCAAAATCAATGTAATTTCATTAGGGATATCAAAATTCATTGATCTATTTTTGTTTTTCTGAATGTATATTTTTTCCCAAACTGTCAATTCCAAAGGTTTCTCTACTTGTTTTAAAAGTTTAGCTTCTCTTCCAATTTTATGATGTTCTAATAAACTATGTGCAGCAATTGCAGATTTTTCAATTTTCTGCAATTGCTGCACATAGTTTATTAGAACATTATAAAATTGGAAGAGAAGTAGAGAAACCTTTGGAATTGACAGTTTGGGAAAAAATATACATTCAGAAAAACAAAAATAGATCAATGAATTTTGATATCCCTAACGAAATTACATTGATTTCGAAGTTCATAAATTCAACCATAGATGGCAGCACTGAAGATGGCGACAATAGAATAGTTGACAGCCGAAGAATTTTGTCAGTCGGAGTAATGGCTGACGATGAACATGACAATGTTTGAAATCGCGATATCATGGAAGCATGAATCCTATGAGGTGAGTTGTTTAAACAATATGTTCTCCGATGAATTTTAATCTATTAATTCCACTGTAAATCAATAACGCACATGAAAAGAACAAATTATATTAAAATAATAATAATATAAATGTTATATTTTGGAAGTAACAGTATGAGGTTTTATATAATAATAATTAAAGGAATCAAAATTTACATCCCATCTCATATTTTTGTATAAACTCAGGAGCGGTTTCAGTCAGATGTTAGTTGATATAGAACAAAAGGAATTTACATTCAAAACTGGTCCTGAGTTTATATAAAAAATGAGGTGAGGTATAAAATCTGAAACATTTAATTACTATTAAATAATAATATAAACCTAGAACTAGATTAAATTGTCTTGATTTTGAAAGTAATATACAATAAGATTTAAATTAAAATTTTGTATACTTCACCTCTGTCCACCAACAGAGGGAATAAAAAGCAGTTCCCCTGAACGACATAACATAGTTTTTTTTTAACTTTTATAGGAATTAATCACTATGAGGTTTAATTTATGGTGAAATTAAATGTTTATTACCTCTCCTCATATAAATTTTCTAAATAGATCGCGATTTCGAGACCACAATGGTCTCATCTTCAGCACTTTCCTGGCGACTGATGTTATGTCGATCGGAAACTCTTCTTCTTCCCTCTATTGGTGGACCGATGAACCTCTGGATCAGGTCAAAATTTTTGGGAATTTCAAAGTTCATAATTTTTCTTTTGTTTTTCTGAATGTGAATCTTTTCCCAAACTGTGAGTTCCTTTTGTTTGTCTATTTGTTTAATTAGACTGGCTTTTGATTCAATTAAATGTTTTTCGGACCAAGCATGAGCAGCTACTGCTGACTTTTCCACTTCTCCATTTTTGATGTTTCTAAGATGTTCTTTCACCCTTGTTTTCAAATTTCTTTTCGTTTTTCCAATATAAATTTTGTCACAATCCCTGCATTTGATCTGATAAATTCCTGATTTGTTTTTATTTTCAATTCTTTCATTTTTATTGGTTTTAATTTTCCTATTAAGGCTGTATTCATTCTTTGATGCTAATCTTATATTAAACTTTTTTAATTTTTTTTTAAATTTATAGTGTTTCAATGGATGGTAAGTGAATTTCTTGAATTTTATTTTTTCTGTTTCTTTTATAAGTGTGCTTTCATTTATTAATTTTTGTCTTTTAAATTTATTTATTTTCTTGTGTACCATATTTTCTTCATAACCATTATCTATTGCAACATTAATTATGTGTCCTTTTTCTTTTTCATAGTTTTCTTTGCTCATAGGTGTATTTATCAATCTATGTGTCAAACTATTGAATACTGCCTCTTTGTGAGCAAAATGGTTGAATCCTGAAGCTTTAATATAGTTGTCAATATGTGTATGCTTTCTATAAATTCCAAATTCTATCTTGTTTTCTTCATTTCTTCTTAAAGTGACATCTAAAAATGGTATTTGTCTTTCATTTTCAGTTTCCATTGTAAATTTTATAGTTCTACTCTGAATATTCAACAACTTTAAAACATCCTCTATTTGCTTGTGATTCACAATAGCAATTATGTCGTCAACGTATCTACTTCTTGCATAACCATTTTGATATTAGGTATGTAGGTGACCTTATACTGTTGATAATGAGGCCCATTATCAACAGTACAAGGTTATCTATTGATAGGTTATCAAATTCTTCCATTTTCTTGTATTTCTTGCTTAACCATTTTGATATTAGGTATGTAGGTGACCTTATACTGTTGATAATGAGGCCCATTATCAACAGTATAAGGTCACCTACATACCAAATATCAAAATGGTTATGCAATGAATACAAGAAAATGGAAGAATTTGATAACCTATCAATAGATAACTCGTTTTAACTAATAGAAAAATTAGAGAACACACAAATAGAACCAACAGACAGATTAGTGTCGTTTGACGTAGTTTCATTGTTTCCCAGTATCCCTAGAGAAACCACTCTTGAAATTTTGGAAAAATGGTTAAATAAAAACAAATTAGAAAAATAATTTATAATTCTAACTAAATTGTGCATTGAACAAATGTTTTTTACATGTAACGGAAAATTTTTCAAATACAATTCTGGGCTTTCTATGGGAAATCACCCTTTTTGGCCAATTTATTTATGGGAAGTTTTGAGCAGAAAATAACAAGTGGACATCCTTTGATTTTCAAATTTTGAAGTAGATACGTTGACGACATAATTGCTATTGCGAATCACAAGCAAATAGAGGATGCTTTAAAGCTGTTGAATATTCAGAGTAGAACTATAAAATTTACCATGGAAACTGAAAATGAAAGACAAATACCATTTTTAGATGTCATTTTAAGAAGAAATGAAGAAAACAAGATAGAATTTGGAATTTATAGAAAGCATACACATATTGACAACTATATTAAAGCTTCAGGATTCAACCATTTTGCTCACAAAGAGGCAGTATTCAATAGTTTGACACATAGATTGGTAAATACACCTATGAGCAAAGAAAACTATGAAAAAGAAAAAGGACACATAATTAATGTTGCAATAGATAATGGTTATGAAGAAAATATGGTACACAAGAAAATAAATAAATTTAAAAGACAAAAATCAATAAATGAAAGCACACTTATAAAAGAAACAGAAAAAATAAAATTCAAGAAATTCACTTACCATCCATTGAAACACTATAAATTAAAAAAAAAAAAACAAAAAGTTTAATATAAGATTAGCACCAAAGAATGAATACAGCCTTAATAGGAAAATTAAAACTAATAAAAATGAAAGAATTGAAAATAAAAACAAATCAGGAATTTATCAGATCAAATGCAGGGATTATGACAAAATTTATATTGGAAAAACGAAAAGAAATTTGAAAACAAGGGTGAAAGAACATCTTAGAAACATCAAAAATGGAGAAGTGGAAAAGTCAGCAGTAGCTGCTCATGCTTGGTCCGAAAAACATTTAATTGAATCAAAAGCCAGTCTAATTAAACAAATAGACAAACAAAAGGAACTCACAGTTTGGGAAAAGATTCACATTCAGAAAAACAAAAGAAAACTTATGAACTTTGAAATTCCCAAAAATTTTGACCTTATCCAGAGGTTCATCGGTCCACCAATAGAGGGAAGAAGAAGAGTTTCCGATCGACATAACATCAGTCACCAGGAAAGTGCTGAAGATGAGACCATTGTGGTCTCAAAATCGCGATCTACTTAGAAAATTTATATGAGGAGAGGTAAGAAACATTTAATTTCACCATCGACATATCATAGATCGAGATATTTCTGAAGATGAAATGACTTAGGTTTTGTAAACTGATTTAATTAGAAGACGGATATGAGATGAGGGGTAAAGAATTTTAATTTGAATCTTAAATTAAACCTCATAGTGATTTTTTCTATAAATTTCAGTTCAGCATAAAATAATAATAATAAAAGTATGTCATGTAGAAATTGTGTAAACTAACTGAATTACTCACCAATTCAAGCTTATGGTTCAATATTGCTGGTTTAAGATTTATATATATATATATATATATATATATATTAAGTTATGTAGATAGGAAATAACACTATGAGGTTTTTTAATATTGTTTATTTTTTATTTCACTCACCTCATACTTCATAACTCCTCGCAAACCCAGGATTTCGTCACATCGTTTGTGACATTCTCAATGCTGTGTCACGTTCACAAAAGAATTGAGTGAGTGAAATAAAAAATAAACAATTATATATATATATATATATATATATATATATATATATATATTTCTATTGTTAACCCTTAAATTGGCAAAATGCCAGTTATTTAAAGGTGTCACATCACAGTGAAAACAAAGAGCAGTTTTTAAATTTTGGGTTTCAGGTAAACTCCTACTTCTAAGGTCAGATTTCACTGATTATTGGGGAATATGTTCCTCATTTCATATCAATAGTATATACTGAGCTCTGTTTAAATGTTCAAAACTGCAGCAACTAGAGCAATTTTAAAATTTTTGTCTCCAGTGAACTCCTATCTCTAATGGTCGGTTTTGCTGGTTAATGAACTGAACCATACATTTTTAATTGACTGCTATACCACTGTGGTCTCAAGGTAGTGTGCTGCCTTGTCATGCAGCGGGCTGGGTTCGATCCCCGGTTGGGACAGTTTTTATCGGGGTTTTTCCTCACCTGTAAGACAAATGTCAGGAAAGCTTTTAAGGCCCAAACTGTCCCCGAAATCATATGGCCATCATCATCATCCCTATCCTTATCATCATCATCCTTCACCGGTGTGGAAAGCAACGGGAAGCTACCACACGTACAATTCCCTAGTAAAGCTGCCTTCGGGCAGAATTACTATGGATGGATGGATGCTGAGTTTGGTACCAAAAAAAGATAAATCATAGCTGCTAGAGTATTAATATAAAGGGTGCAGCATAAGTCAGTTAACCAAAAATGCAAATATATTATTTTCTGTAGCTTACAACATTTATACAAAAGTCCATCGCTGTGATCTCAAGGTAGCGTGCTGCCTTGTCATGCAGTGGGGGCCAGGTTCGATCCTCGGTTGGGACAAGTCTCGTGGGTGAGGTTTTTTCTGGGCGTTTTCCTCACTGTAAGACAAATATCAGGAAACTTTAAGGCCCAAACAATCCCCGAACACCACCTGGCCATCATTATCATCTATATCATATTCACCAAATTAGCTTAAGTTTAGTTTAAGGCTTCTCCTGGTGCATCATTACCATCATCTTCAACTCTCATATCATTGGGGCAGCGTAACTCCGCCTTCCAGGCGCCTCAACCTCAGGAGTGGGTTACAGTATGCCATGCCAGGAGAGAACACCAGAAATGTCGAAATGACAACCTGGGGCATTGGGGAAAGAAAGAAAGAAGAAAACACATCTATACAAAAAACATCCACTGAAATTGTTCCCTAATTAAGCAAATTACCTCAAACAGTAGTGTTTGAGATTATATAGTGAACGTCCCGTATTCAAATCCCAGGTTCAACCAATCTGATTTATTTTTCCTTGCAACCATGTGCAGTGAGTGGTTATGCTGCACGCTGTATATAAATAAATTTTTGTCATGGTCATTTTCGGTATCTACTAGGTAGAATCAATGAAGATATGTAAACATTTTACTTTTTTTTTTCCCCCATGTGAACTATCACAATAGCTTCATTCCTTCAGAATTTGCTAATATTTCTAGAACTTGGTTATGTATTACAGTGTCTAAGAAAGTGTACAATAATTTTGTTTTTAAATTAATTTAAAAGAGAAAAATTTTTCGCAGACCGAGACTCGAACCCGGGACCTTTGGTTTTCCATACCAAATGCTCTACCGACTGAGCTACCGGAGCAAGTTCCAATCTAGATGCATATTTTTCTCTTACATTGTAATTCCCGTGCAACAAATGCTTGAAGCCTTGGCTTCTATCTATGCAAATGGCGGCTTCTTAGTTAAGAAGACCTTTATTGGGAATTAAACACTAGTTTTAAAAGCCAGTATGGCTTCTATTGAAGTTTTCATTCTCACTGAAGGACAAATTAAATTTGAAGAGAAAATGTTCCTCCCAGACCAAGACTCGAACCTGGGACCTTTGGTTTTCCATACCAAATGCTCTACCAACAAAATTGTTCTCTTCAAATTAATTTATCCTTAAGTGAAAAGTGTTAAATTAATAATGAAAACTTCAATAGAAGCCCTACTGGCTTTTAAAAGTGGTGTTTAAATTTCCAATAAATGTCTTCTAAGAAGCTGCCATTTGCATAGATAGAAGCCAAGGCTTTCAAGCATTTGGTGCACGGGAATTACAATGTATGTAAGAGAAAAATTTGCATCTAGATTGGAACTTGCCCCGGTAGCTCAGTCGGTAGAGTATTTGGTACAGAAAACCAAAGGTCCTGGGTTCAAGTCTCAGTCTGGGCAAAAAATTTTCTCTACAAATTTAATTTATCCTTCAGTGAGAAGTGTTAAGTTAATAATTAAAACATCAATACAAGCCCTACTGGCTTTTAAAAGTAGTGTTTAAATTCCCAATAAATGTCTTCTTTACTAAGAAGCCACCATAGATAGAAGCCAAGGCTTCAAGCATTTGGTGCACGGAAATTACAACGTATATAAGAGAAAAATTTGCTTCTAGTTTGGAACTTGCCCCAGTAGCTCAGTTGGTAGAGCATTTGGTACGGAAAACCAAAGGTCCTGGGTTCGAGTCTCAGTCTGGGCGAAAATTTTTCTCTTCAAATATAATTTATTCTTCAGTGAGAAGTGTTAATCTAATAATGAAAACTTGTTTTTAAATGTTTTTGAGTTGGGCAGTCCTTGATATTAGAGGTTTAGGAATTTTGGAGATAGGTAGCTGAAATATTTTATAATATCGAGCAAGTATGATTGCAACATTGATGAAATGTCTATTGTGGTTGATGATGTACAGCTTATCCTTAAAATAAAAATCTGCATTTGAGTTTATGATAGCTGTTTGGCTAGCTGTTAAATCAGACATTTGCCAGAATGCAAAGATGGTCTGGCCCATTGCCAGAGTTATGCAGTTTAATGTTATCATAACTTGCCTCTTCAAGATATATAGCAAAATAATATTACCCTTTCTTTTTCCATCGTACATTCATGCATTATGACTTCCTCCATCCATGTTTCGCCACAATTCTATGTAATCCTATCTTCACCACGTCTCTAAGAACTTATGGTGAAATTAAATGTTTCTTACCTCTCCTCATATAAATCTTCTAAGTAGATCGCAATTTCAAGATCATAACGGTCTCATCTTCAATACTTTTTTGGCGACTGATGTTATGTCAATCGGAAGAAACTCTTCTTCTTCCCTCTGTTGGTGGACCGATGAACCTCTGGATTAGGTCAAAATTTGCGGGAATTTCAAAGTTCATAAGTTTTCCTTTGTTTTTCTGAATGTGGATCTTTTCCCAAACCGTGAGTTCCTTTTGTTTGTCTATTTGTTTAATTAGTCTGGCTCTAAGAACTTTCCTGACTTCATATTACTAAGAAAGTCTTCAGTTATATTTGAAGAGAAAATATATATCATATTTGAAGAGAAAAATGATACGTTCAGACCGGGACTTGAACCCGGGACCCTTGGTTTTCTAGTCCAAGTGCTCTACCATTTGAGCTACCTGAGCAAGTAGCGATCTAAACACAAATTTTTTAGATCGGTACTTGCTCAGGTAGCTCAAATGGTAGAGCACTTGGACTAGAAAACCAAGGGTCTCAGGTTCAAGTCCCGGTCTGAGCGTATAATTTTTCTCTTCAAATATGATTTATCCATCATTGAGATGTATGAAATTAATAATAAGAACATCAGAAAAATATATGTTCTGTCTGGGACTTGAACCCAGGACCTTTTGCTCTACCAACTTAGCTATCTGAGAATCTCCAATCTAAATGAAAATTTTTCTCTTATATACACACTGTTAATTCCCGAGCACCAAATGCTACGAAACTGTAGCTTCGATCGCAAATGGCGGCTTCTTTATTAAGTAGATCTTTTTATTGGGAATTTTACATTAGAAAGCCAGTACAGCCTGTTCCAATGCATTCATTATTCATTTCATACATCTCAATGATGGATATATTATATTTGAAGAGAAAAATATATGCTCAGACTGGGGTTTGAACCTAGGACTTTTTGCACTCTGGGCAAATGCTCTACCAACTGAGCTACCTGAGAAACTCCAATCTAAATGCAAATCTTTCTCTTATATATGCTGTTAAGTCCTGGGTTCAAACCCTAGTCTGAGCGTATATTTTTTCTCCAGATATAATTTATCCATCATTGAGATGTATAAAATGAATTAAAAAAAACACAAAAAAATATATGCTCAGTCTGGGGTTTGATCCCACAACCTTCCACTTTCTATGTGAATGCTCTACCAACTGAGCTATCTGAAAAACCCAATTTAAACAAAAAATTTTCTCTTATATACACTGTTAATTCCTTAGCACCAAATGCTATGAAACCATTGCTTCCTTGTAAATGGCGGCTTCTTTATTAAGACCTTTTACTTGGGAATTTTACATTACATTATAAAGCCAGTATGGCCTCTTTCAAAGTTTTTATTATTCATTTCATACATCTTAATGGTGGATAAATTATATTTGAAGGGAAAAGTATGCACTCAGACTGGGGTTTGAACCCAGGTAGCTCAGTAGGTAGACCATTCACATAGAAAGCGAAAGGTCCTGGGTTCAAACCCTAATCAGAGCATATATTTTTCTCTTCAAATATGATTTATCCATCATTGAGATGTATGACATAAATAATAAAAACATTGAAAGTCTTGAGTGTTGGCTCAGAGGTTAGCATGTTTGCTTCCTAACTAGTGAGACCGGATTCTATACCCAGCAGTGTTGAAAATTGGAGCCAGGATCAGTGTTGCAGTATCCTTTTTCATTCCCTCATGAGTTATATTTTGAACTTATGGATTCCCATCTTTATATCCAAAGAATATTTCTGACTAATATTTTATGTGAATGATAAATTTAAAATAAAAACATTGAAAATATAAGCTTTTCTGGCTATAATAGTTGTGTTAAAATCTAATTAAAAAGTCTTCTTGAATAAGAAGCTGCTAGATGGCATTGGGAATGAATGTTCTCTGCCTTGTGCGATCGGGGATTATATAAGAAAGAGAAAAATTTCCACTTGAATTGAGATGCCTGAATATCACAAAGATACTGGTGTGTAAAACCAGATGTCTCAGTTCTGGCATAAATTATTCTCTTCAAATATTAATTTGTTCTTCAGTATGAGTGATAAATTTAAAATAAAAACATTAAAATATTTCTGACCCTTAAAACTCTCTTTCTTGTATTATTAATATAATTTTCCTATTTTACATCCACATGCTTTTGGGTGCTCTATAATATTTTTTAGTTACGGTTTCCAATTACTGAAAATATATAAGACTGTTATTCTCCCAGTTATATTATATGGATGTGAAACATGGACTTTTACTTTAAGGGAGGAAAGCAGATTATGAGTATTTGAGAATAAAGTTCTCAGGAAGATTTTTGGACCAAAAAAGAGATGAACAGACAGGTAAATGGAGAAAACTACATAATGGTGGATACATGGTATGTATAGGAAGCCAGATATAATAAAAATAGTTAGTCTCATAGACTGCGATGGGCAGGACATGTGGCATGAATGGGGAATGAAAGAGATGCATGGAAGCTTCTTGTAAGTAAACCAGAGGGAAAACGCCCAGTTAGTAGACCAAGAATGAGGTGGGAGAATAACATCCATGATTTGAGGGAAGTAGATTATGCAGGGGACGATTGGAAAGCATTAGCTCAGGATAGAGATATATAGAGAGCTTATGTCCATGTGGCCATGATCCTACAGGTTCAATTGAGCCAGTGAGTTAGAGTTAGTTATGGTTTGCAATTTTTATATCAAAAAATGTATCTGGCTGCTCCATAAAATTTTCTTGTGTTTCGAACTAATGATTTTGTATGAAAATACATTAAGAAGTAACATTATGAGGTTCTTGCTAAATAAATAAATTTGGTCTGTCTTCATCTATTTATGAGGTAAGATGAAAACAGACCAAATTTATTTATTATAAATATGTTCCATAAAATTTTCTTCCTTATAATGTTGAGTAATTCCGGGCTATGTGGCCATAATCCATTACTGGTGTTCCTACCAGATGTTTCTCCCTCACCTCGGAGGGCATCTTCAGTGGTGACTACTTCTAGGTGTTGATGTTTTTATTATTAATCTAACACTTCTATCGGAAGGATAAATTATATTTGAAGAGAAAAATTTTCGCCTAGACCGAGACTCTAACCCGGGACCTTTGGCTTTCCGGGCCAAATGCTGTACCAACTGAGCTACTGAGGCGAGTTGCAATCTAGATGCAAATTTTTCTCTTTATATGTTGTATAAAAAAAATTTATTTTCAAATATAATTTATCCTTCAGTGAGAAGTGTTAAATTAATAATAAAAACATCAATAGAAGCCCTGCTGGCTTTATAAAGTAGTGTGAAAAATTTGTGTCTAGATCGCAACTCGCCTCGGTAACTCAGTTGGTAGGGCATTTGGCCCGGAAAGCCAAAGCTCCCAGGTTCAAGTCTTGGTCTAGGTGAAAATTTTTCTCTTCAAATATAATTTATCCTTCAGTGAGAAGTGTTAAATTAATAATAAAAACATCAATAGAAGCCCTACTGGCTTTATAAAGTAGTGTTAAATTCCCAATTAATGTCTTCTTAACTAAGAGGCCGCCATATGCAAAGATAGAAGCAACGGTTTTAAAGCATTTGGCATGAGGGAATTACAAACGTATAAAGAGAAAAATTTGCATCTAGATCGCAACTCACCTTGGTAGCTCAGTTGGTAGAGCATTTGGCCCGAAAAGCCAAAGGTCCCGGGTTCGAGTCTCGATCTAGGCAAAAAATGTTTTCTTCAAATGTACTTCTAGGTGTTGCTTCCTGGTCGGAGGCTCGACTCATTCACAGTCGAGCCTCCGACCAGGAAACAACACCTAGAAGTACTCACCACTGAAGATGCCCTCTGCAGTTGAGGGAAAAATGTCTGGTAGGAACACCAGTAATGGATCACAGCCACATGGCCCGGAATTACTCAACATTTTGATTACTGGCCATGAAAACCTACATTCAACTATTTTCTTCCTTGTGTTTTGAACTTATGATTTCATATGAAAGTACATTAGGAAGTAACATTATGAAGTTCTTATTAATAAATAAATTTGGTCTGTCTTTATCTTACCTCATAAATAGTTTATGAGGTAAGATGAAAATGGACCAAATTTATTTATTTATGATTTTGTACTTTTGTATCCACATAAAAATTCCATAGATTATTCTGACTGCTCCACATACTGTTTCTCCATGTTTGATTCACCTGAAATCTCATGTTTTATTCTTCCATCTATATAATTTTACTTCTTAACAAAATTGTTTCGTCCACCATTTTGAAATTACAATTTGCTGTCTCTATATCCACATACGTATGTTTTTTTTGTGACAGGCTGCCATATCCCAGTATATTTGGCGGTGTGTCAGCTATGACAAAAATGCAGTTCCAGAAAGTGAATGGTTTCAGCAACATGTTCTGGGGTTGGGGGGGAGAAGATGATGATATGTCTAATAGAGTGAGACATCACGGCTACCACATCTCGCGCTACCCTGCCAATGTTGCTCGCTACAAAATGCTTACACATCGTAAGCAACATGCTAATCCAAAGCGGTATGAGTTCCTCAACACAGGAAGGAAACGGTTCAAGACCGACGGCCTTACCAGCTTACAGTACGAGAGAAAGGAACTGAATTTAGGTAAACTCTATACCAGAGTACTGGTTGAACTTGCTACTCCCAGCTGATGGAGCGCCTTTGCCAGACTCTGGCGTGGTAAGTGAACCGCCTGGGTTCTGGCATTGCATCACAACTGAGAATCACCGCTAAATTAGGACATTTGGCACTTTAAAGTTTTTACTACAGAGAAAAGTAAAAATCTGCAATTCTTGAGAATTAAAATACAACACCTAAGAATTCAAATATTTACAAAGTCTTTAAGAAAGAGAAATGAGTTTTTAAATATGTTTTCTTCTTTCTACAAAGTGTCCAAGCTATATGTATCATGAAACAATTTGTGTATAATTTAATAACCAGAAAACACATTTTATGTGCTAAAAGTCAAAATTGCAACATAGTATACATTTTTTTTTTAATCAATTGAATAACTTATATTTAAATTAATATCGGGAAGTAAACATTATGAGGTTATATCATTAATAGTGAGTGGAGAACATATTTTAATCGACTCACCTCATACATTTTCAAACTTCCTTGATACCGACGTTTTCAGACAATATCATGGCGTCCATGACTGATGAAGGACATGATATTGTCTGAAAACGTCGGTATCAAAGAAGTTTGAAAATGTATGAGGTGAGTCGATTAAAATATGTTCTCCACTCACTATTAATTGAATAACTTGTTTACAGTTTTATAAATATAACTAACAAGTTCAATAATTTTTGTGGTATCTAGCAATATTATGTTGATATTACACATTATTATCGCCTCACTCTGATGGTTGTCTATATAAAAGCGGGTCTCGCACGACAATGCTCAACAATGATTAACATGCAGAATTATTATAGTGGCGATAGTCGGCATCGGTATTTAATTATATATGACAGCTGTGCGGGAACAAAGCGAGCTGCTGGACAACCATCATAGTGAGGTGATAATGCCTATGCATTAGAAAATAAATTATATTCCATTTACATTAGCATTATACTAATCTATGTTGCAATCTTAATTTTTTGTATGTAAAATTTCTTTAATCAATGGAGTTGGTGTTTACTTGATGAAAATCCATATTTATTAATTAAATAAAAATAAAACGTAGTTTTATTTGATTTTCATATTTATTATATAATTCAGTGACAGCTGTTTCGGTACACTGTACCTTCTTCAGAGATGTTAACAAATTACGAATTGTGTTCCAACTGATCTAAGCAACAATACAACAATATTTATGTAAATTTTTTAATTTAACAAAGGGGATTCATTCAAATCAAGTTGAGAATTTAACAGTTTTTTTACTACTTTTAAATTTATTAATTTATACAGCCTCCAAAAGATCTAACTTCCTACCCTTATCACAAATATGTAAAATTTCAAAATTTGGTTGGTTGGTTGGTATCTAATGTCGAGCACTTGATAATGAAATCATTCGCTCTCTTGCACTCCAATATTTAGCAGAAAGGCTGGTCTCTTCTACAAAAGCTGGACAATGGAGGAGATGGTTTCTTTCCATATCTTCATTTAAATTGCAAAAAGGGCATTTAGGTGAATCTGTTATGCCAATTCTGTGTAGGTGTTTATTCAAGCAGTCATGTCTCGTTAGCAGTCTGAATGTTGCTACTGCAGATTTTCTTTGTAATGTAGTAATGTCATAAGCTTGTAGATTTTCCCATTCCTTTCCAGATGTTTTGGTGGTGTATTCTTCTCTAAGTATTTCAAAATTTCAATTCATAATTTGTTAACATGTCTGAAGAAGGTACAGTGTACCGAAACAGCTGTCACTGAATTATATAATAAATATGAAAATCAAATAAAACTATGTTTTATTTTTATTTAATTAATAAAATTTCTTTCACCATTAATAATAATAATAGGAAATGTTATTATTATACATATGGCACAGGATGATTTTATCCTTATAATAGTGTTAGAATTCTATAGAACAAATTAAGAAAATTTAAGAAGTTTTCATTAAATCTATTATGCCATAGCATAGTTAGTTAAGACAATATACTACAAGATGATTCAAGTTGTGTGGGATCAGAATTTTTAAGCTGACATAAACTCTCTCATGGCACCATGGGCCCATGGTCAACTCAGTCTCTAATGGAAATGACTTCTAGTCACTTGTTCTGGGAGTAATATAATAAATATTGGGTGGGTATGTAAAGAGAGATATGTCCATCTCAGGTGGGTGAGTAAAAAGAGATATCTCCAAAATTGTGAAAAATCAGTTAGAAAGAGTGGCCTTTTTTTTTTCTCTGTCATAAAAAAGAAAATATTGATATTGTAGGACAGAGCAATACCTTAGAGTGACAATGGTGATTATTTTGCATCATAGTAACTCATAATTTTGGATTCTTGGTGTGTAAAAAGGTAAAATTAGGATGGAGATACAGTAAAAGCTCCTTATTCACAGTTCTGTTATTTGCGTTTTCATTATTTTCGGGTTAAAAATTGCGGCACAATTCCTGTATTCAGACTAATCATTTCTTTATTCATGGTGCAGCAGGCTCTAGTGAGCACGAGGGTCTCTTCAGGGTGTTTTTTAGATTAAGCTTATTTCTGGGTTCTACCGGTGTGAAGGACAAGGAATTCGATGATCAGTAACAATGAGTTGTGTAATTAATTAAAAAAGGTTTATTTTGTTAACCTCTCATGAACAACACAATATTCACAACAAATTACTAATATCTTGTAAACTACTTGAGCAAATCTAGACTTTCCTAGTATATTTACGTATGATAGGTCACACTTTTAGGTAATAATATGGGAGCAACTGGCTCCTCTGAATACTCGTAATATGATAAACTAGCCCACTCTGTTTTCATAAGGGACCTACTGGCCCCACTCTGTGATCGTATGAGAGCAACTGGCTCCTTTCTGTATGTACTCGTATGGAAACTACTGGCTACAGTCTGTTAACAATAACATTTCTTGGCCTATTATAATTATTTCCCAAGGAAGTTTTAAAATTGGCTCAAGTATTCTCTTTTAACAAAATGTATTGTTTTGCAAATATGACCATATTCAACCCGTCAGTCAGGCTTAAAACCTTTTCTAAATGAATACACATTTTATAAGCATTAATTTCGCTTCGCTAGGTACATGTACCTGCCAACCCTTGAGTTACCGTTAACCACTGTATAACAACAGCTTATTGTGTGGTCCCAAATAAATTTTTAATCTAGGAATTACCCCTGCTGCAGTGGATCCAGTAGTTATATTAGAAAGATTAATATCCTTTATTACTGCAGACACGTGCCAAGGCAGCTTTTACAAAGATTGATTCGAATCAAATGGACAAATAAATACCAAAGTAAAACAAACCTTATTGTCACTAAGCCTAAAGTTCATTGTTAAAAGTCGCCACCGCCCTATATCATGTGCCACTATGTCCGTAGATAAATGCCGTCCTTGCCATGATCGGTGTTTTATTGTTTCAACTTGTCATTCATTGCAATAATTTTGATTGAATAACATGTGTCTCTTTTGCTTTATTCCCAATTTATAATGTCGAGTAAAAGGAAAGAAAAATTAATTCTGAAGTGGGAAAAAAAGTAGTGTTACTGCTTAAAGTAAAAATAGAAATGCTTGACCACTTATGCATTGGCGAGTCGTTTGCATCCATATCACCCTATTTCAATGTTAATGAATCAACTGTATGATTATCATGAAATCCATAGACAAAATAAGGAATTCTATCGCTGAATTCACAGCTGAATATCAATCTCGATTGAAAAACCTTTTAAAAGCGGCAATAAGTCCTTGCCTAAGCCTGACAATAATAATTTATAGAAATTGTTCAAAATCTCTCATTAAATTGATTTTATTTTGATAATGTTTATTTTATTTTGGAACCTTGAAATGTAGCCTCTATATACCCATGCAAATTACCATTCCATATTCACAGTTTCTGCATTTGCAGCATATTTATGGAACATATCCCCGCGAATAAGGAGCTTTTACTGTATATATCTTTATGCGCCCACCCGAGAAATAATACATGGTTTGCTACCACCAGCTTGGGAATTTCTATTTACAGTATGGAGCAAAACATAATAATAATATAATAATTTATTTAAACTGACAGCATTATGATCATAAGGCCTTATCTTCCACTTGACCACAGAGAAAAATATTTAGGTAGAGAAGAACATATCGTAAAAAATAATTATAAATAAGTATCGTTCTTCCATGTGTTAGTCCTTCAAGAAGTGTTATGATCAGAATGAAAGATCAATATTTTCAAGCAATCTATTCCTCTGACAGTCTAAGGAAGACTCTTGTTCATGGTTGATTCAGACTTGAAAGTATATCAGTTTTCGTTTCAATCAGCTGTTGGTGAGAACAACCACCAAACATTTAATTTCTCTTTTAATACACAAGTGATCTTCTTGGTGATAAAATATTAAAAATATATTGACTGCATATATATTTTAATTTAATTTCTCATATCTAACAACATTTAATCTCTCTGAATATAAGAAAAGGCAGAGATGAAGTATATCCCCTTTCAACTCCTCAATTGATGATATCCATGTAAATTAAAAGATATGGCTGGTCTAGAGTGAAAATCCATTGACATGTGTTGAGACAGAAACTAGTCCCACAGTATGGCAACAAAACCAAACTTTCATCCCTAGTTCTTGTTTTACTAGATTCAGTGCTTCAAGATAAGAGACTTCCAGTCTATCTCTGTACATATATAGATTGGGTCTATTTTAAATTCTTTGAGAATGAATTAATTTCTTTTGTGATTGAGAAAATAGTTAATAAGCAGTTCTCTTGAGACCTATCTCACATGTTTCAAGTCTACTTATGTCTTCCATTCTGATGGTCCAGGCCTAGCTTCAATACATAAGAACTGGTTGAGCATGAGTTATGAAGATCTTAAGTCTGGTATGTTAATCTTTTATGGTATGTTGTTTAATTTTTTTACATTCAGGATCTTTGTTAAATTTGAAAATTTTAATTTTCATGTCTTTATTACTCTTGTGTTTGAGGAGGGTGGTGGTGTAATCTGATTCTCCTACTGGCATCAAGTAAAAACCATAAACTGTGTAATATTTGGTGCCCTGTGTTACGAACTTCTTCTGCTTTGCACTGATGTAAAATCTGCAAATGCAACAGAAATGTACAGTGAATTTTCAATTTTTTCTGTAATTCATGCTGTTACCTGATGAAAAATTACAAACTTTGTTATATGTACAGATCCATTAACATTTGAAAAAAAGTGATTATAGATTTGAAATCAGCATGAATAACCAATCCAGAATTGATTAAAATTTCAAGAGAAATATTTAGATGGCTAACTGATATAAATCTTAATGTTATAGAGGGTGTGTAGTACTCCCAGAGCCATAATCAATTCATCTTATTTGCATCCCTGGTGGGAAAATGGTCCATGTACAGCCTTTGAAAAAAAATGATGGCACAACTCTTGACGGTGGAAATTTAAAGTTTTGAAAAGTGATTCACACTAGTAAGTTGTTATGTGTGCTGTCTCCTTTGAGATCAAATCCACCGGAGTAAGTCTTTCTTCATGCAGAATTTGTATCATTCGCTTTCGTAGAGCAGTTGGTAAGATACTCTCTTGCAACAAAGCAGGCCCAGGTTCGATCCTGGTCAGGAATTTTTTTTAATAATGTTGTTAATTTTTATAATGCCTACATGTTAACCAGGCTTCATTATATAAATAAATTTGTATATGGTGAAAATAATGTTTCTTACCTCTCCTCATATAATTCTTCTAAGTAGATCGCGATTTCGAGACCACAACTGTCTCATCTTCAGTACTTTCTTGGCAACTGATGTTATGTCAATCGGAAGAAACTTCTTCTGATCGACATAACATCAGTCGCTAAGAAAGTTCTTCCGATCGAAATAATATCAGTCGCCAATAAAGTACTGAAGATGAGACAGTTGTGGTCTCGAAATCGCGATCTACTTAGAAGATTTATATGAGGAGAGGTAAGAAACATTTAATTTCACCATAAATTAAACCTCATAGTGATTAATTCCTATAAAAGTTGAATTTGTATATATATATATATATATATAGGGAATTAATTAATTAAAGGAAACAGCTCATAAATATAGAAAATGAATAACGATTGTAATGTCTCATTAATTTGTTTACAAAACACAACAAGATTGTTTATTTCCACAACTAATGCAAAATGCGTCTGATTAATTTAAATTAAATCAAGTTAATATCTAATTTCATTATACAAGTAAGTCCTGGAGTATTGCATCACTTCATACAGACTGTTTCTAGCAGGGACGGAAGGATCTTCTGTTTCCCATGCATAAGGTCGCGTGTTCAATATGGTTGCAGAAGAAAATGTATTAAAAAAACTCATTTCTTATTCTTGAAAACTTTGCAAAATCAAAATATTTCTCAGGTGTATGTTCCAAAAGCAGTGGCATCTTATGACATAAAATTTGATTGGGCTACCTGCCAATCCTCGCCTATTCAAGCAACTAGCCCCAGTCAGAAAGATGGCAACAGTTACACTACCATTCTTTGATGTAACTTGCAAATAATATCAATAACATAATACATTATAAGCTTTAAGATTATAATCATTGTGTTGAGACCATTTTTCTTTTGGAGCTAAACCATGGAACTCCCAAAGGAAGAGATGCCACTGCCAGAAAATTATTCTGTAAAAAAAACTAAAACATAAAAAGTTATATCAGTAAATGGACTTAATGTTTTACAAACATGTTTTATAGAGAAAAATGGAGAAAGACTCTGACATGAGTTTGAAGTGTTGTTTCCAGAACTGTAAACCAGTTTGAAGTATTGGCCTCACATAACTAAGGGTTTGTATACAGTATTCCGTACAGCCAATTAAATTCTAGTCTTTTTGAAAAAAATGAATGTTTATGAATGATCCAAGTAATACTCTTATGTTATTCGTGTAATTTAGCATTTGTATTGTTGAGAGAGTATTAATGGAATTGTTTATATTTGTGAATGTAATGTTGGTATGCTGTAGGTACAGAACGTTCTACATTTCCGCCATGTTTGATAATGAACTAATGCCATAGGTAACATATTTTATTTTTTATGTTTATGAATGTTTACAAAATAATGAAACATAGTAATATAATAATTTTTGAGGGTACTATCTAAGATATTATCATGTATCCCTTGAATTAATTTTTTAATTGTATGCAAAGATACATTTGAAGGGATCATTACAGAAAGAAAATGAGATTAATAAATTTTTAAGAAATTCTGAAAACTTAATAGGTATTTAATGAGACTCAAATGGAGAAAATAGTTTATTTATTTATCTATTATATTATTTTTAGTCTGATCATCTTACCTCAATATTAATGTTGATTTGTTCTTGAACATGTTTCAAAACAATTCTATTTTATCATCAGCTTTTCCAGACTAATTTCCAAAACAGAATTGTTTTGAAACATGTTTAAGAACAAATCAACATTAATATTGAGGTAAGATGTTCAGACTAAAAATAATATAATTAAAATAACCTCAAAATATAACTTCCTAAAATTAAATATTATTTATCTATTGTTTATTAATTTCCAACAAAAAAAGAAAATGCATAAAATCTAGACAAGATTAGATCAACAAATTTGAAATAAATTTTTAAAAATGTTAGCTGTAAAAAGACAAAATAGAAAAAATAAGACAAGCCGCTCTTATTTCTGGCAATGAATCACATGACATCTTTTGGTCAGCTAACTAGCTTCTTCTCTGACAGTGGTTGTCATCAAGACATGTCACATTTATGGAGAATATTACTGTATTGCCAAGTCTACCTTCGTACTACAGGTCCATCATTGCGAAGAGAACAGTCTAAAGTAAAACAAAAGTCAGTCCTGTAATATATATAGTGGGTGTCACAAGTATTCATTCACATAATTTGGTAGAACTATTTTTATTGTGTAAAACCTGAAAATTTTTGAATATTCAATTTTTCAAAACATTTTCAATAACGAAAATCAACTCTTTTTTTTTCTCAAAACTTTCTTTAAAATCTCTATTTATACGATTTCATTTCATTTATTTTTCTGTCAGTTCAAATTAAATTTCTATCAATAAAATTAACTCTACTAAATGATCATGAGCTAATTTTACCAGTGCATTTTCTAATGCTTCACATAAAATGAAAATGAAAATTCAATTTTTTTTAATCATAAAAATGATAAAATGATGAACTTTGTAAAAGCCAAAAAAAAATAAAACTGTGTTTTAAATTTATAAATGAGTTGAATGAAATGTTTTTACATCTTACCTCATGAAGTACTGAGTTTTCAGAACTTTATGAGGTGAGATGTAAAAGTATTTTATCCAACTTATTTATAAATTAAAATTACCTCATAGTTAAATTTGAGTTGTATTTTGACTCACCTCGTATTTCTTCACAACTCAAATTTAATTTAATTAAAATTAGTGTTACTTCCCACTGTAATTTTGATTAAAAATATAAACTGTATTATTGCTTGTAATGTCTGCACAATAAAAATGAGTTTTCTTTCTATCAATAAGGGTCTTAAAACTTTTTCAAGTTGTCAATAATACTTTTGACACTTCGTATATACTTGGATTTCAGATTATTTTAAATAGTGATTTTCATAAGTAAAGAAACAAAATTAGAAATTACTGAAATGGAGAAACCTGGAAAACAGGATATAACGTATAAATAACGTTTTAATATTAATTAATAACTAAAGTACTTGCTTACCATTCATAGTTAAATATGGGAAGTAACATTATGAGGTGCTTACCATTATTTCAATTTAGAAGTCCTGTGCCTAGATTGCTATAATCATTGCTGGTTCCTGCCATCATATGCTCATGTTTATGATCATCTTCACTGTTGCTGGAAAAGGAATTTTCTTCTAAATTAATGACTAACTCTTCAACTTCTTTCTCCTTCGCTTTTTAGTAATAAAATATTCATCTGGCCGCCTTATAAGGGCTGCGCAGATATAGTTGGGTGGTGGGATTGCCACCTTACAGCCTCCCAACTTGCTTCAGCTTTGTTTTTAGGGTGCTTTCCCTTAGGTAGATTGCCTTCTCTTCGGCTCTGAGCTCTACCTGCCCATTATAGCTGTCCAATCTGGAACAGACGCTATGCTGATTTTGGTTCACCCCGGGTATTTCATTTCCCCAGTACCACCTATTTAGGAGGCATTCCCCTATCCACCACCTGGGGAGGCGCCCGATGGGGGATCAGCAACCCCTCACTTTTTCCTCTGTAACATCTTCTTGCTCCCAATCTACATTTATAAACTCCCATGTGTTGTACATCATGCCAATTTCCTGGAATCGCCTATGATACAGTTTCTTCAATCAACTTCAGTATTTTTTGCAAGAGGAATGGTGGTATGGTACTGTTTTTTTCTTGAAATTCCTTTCACTTCCACTCATCAATTCAATTGCATTGTATTAACAGTGATAAGGCTGCAAATGAACAACGATATGTCCCACCTCTTTAGCAAGGAGGTCAATTGTTTATATTGGAGACTTAGGTTTGTGTATTTTCACCAATTCCAGTAATTCACTTTTTTTTTAAATCGGTGGTACAGGGTACATTATTCTTCAAAAGCTAATTGTTAATGTCTCCTTTTCTATTTGCACTCGTTGGTGGTTTCATGGAGTGATCAGGAGATTACCAGTAAAAATTGTTTGAGAGGGGAGATGTTGGGCAACAGTTTCTCCTTAAACTATGAGATATATTGCTTAGCATCCATATCTCATAATCACCAGTCTTCATAGAATGAAATGCACCTTCCACGAACCCATGAAAAGAATCTGCATGGCACATGATGATACAACCTCCTTTCCTGGTTGGTATATGCAAAGTTGAGGATGTAGTGTCATTGGTCCATATTTTAGACACACGAAGATTGACATTTACCAATTTTTCGTCAGTAAAAATGTTTTCAAAGTTCGCTGTCATCATTTGCTTTAGGAATCTACAACACCATAAAAAAGTCATAACTTTTTGCTGACCCTGTACTTTTTGTATGTAAAATTCATTTCTCTGAGGAGAGATGACTCTGCAGATTTCTCACCCTTTAAAAAAGTTTCTCTCTTAAGGGATTCTGTGAGTCCATCCCTTGTTGTAATTTCCCTAGAGCATAATATTGATATAATTATATGATCATGTGTGGCCCTGTGGTCAAAATTCTCTATGTATGTGATTGTTTTTTTTTCAGGGGTTCTCAGTTTATTTTCTTCTTTACCAGACTGCCCATACTTCTCTGCCTTTATTTGGGAAACCTTGCACTTGTTCAGCCAGCATGCATCAGCTGTTCTTTGCACGATTTGAGTTAAATTCAATAAACTACCATTGTCCTCACACTCTATTTTGAAATAATCTCTAACATTAAGGGTCGTATGCAAATACATTAGTCTCTACTCAAATTACTTCCAATCACTGGTGAGCTGACTCACCGTGAGCAATTGCTGAGATCGAATTAATGGCCGACTTACCGGTCATGCATGAAAGTTGACGTTTTCGTAATATTGGCAATGAATTACCCAGAATTCTCAGCGATAAAACCACTTCTGTTATTTTCGTCTACTATAGAGGAATGCATTTACGCTTGCATCCCGCAAATAATACCGTATACAACGACGTCTGCATAGCGCAATATTACACCGATTCTCCTGTTCTTCCAGTTGAATTATTTAGTAGACTCTATCAAATTCCTCTTCTCCGCATATACAGAAAACATGATCAAAGTCTTCAAGGTGACATCTTGGATAAAGCTGCAAAGGTTTCAAACTACATCGGTTCATTTCGGGATTTTCACGATAAGTTTCTATCTTGAGCTATGATCTTAAGGTACCTCGTCAGGTAGTTTACAATTATTATCGCATGAATAGATTTCTGAGTAAGCAAAATGTATTTGGATAAAACTTTCTCAGCAGAGAACGCCTTTTACTGTCTAATGCGTTCAAACATTTGACCCTAAGAATTGTTTCTTTGGTTTTTGTGAATTGATAGTCTTCTGATCCTCTGTGGCATTATGATGTTTAAAATTCAGCGATAACACCACATTATAATACAATTTGTTTGATTGATCCACGACACAAGTTCATACTACTGACTTCACAATGTTGTTGTTGCCTGGTTGTATCTTGTAAAGTATGTGCACCAGTCATGCCAAAAATCGAGAAGGCACGGCCACGCCAGAAATAAGAGTGGCTCAACTGTATTATTTTATTTATTTCCAGTGATACCCTGAAATACACCAAATGTAAAATGCATAACATTTGTGCAAGATTAGTTTAATAAATTTTATGAGGCTCAAAGTGAAAAAAATTATATTTTTATTTAAATTCTGTTTCCAACAAAAGATGTAAAATATACTAACAAAGATTAGATTAATAAATTTTCAAAGAATTTAAAAAATCTTTTTTATAATAAGATTATAAAAGAAAGAATAATACTTTATTTATATCCAACAATACATTGAAATGTGTCAAATGTAATATTTATAAATCTTCAGGTTTAGATTAATAAATTTCAAGGAATTTTAAAGAAAAGCAACCAATTTTATTGATTTTTATATTTATTTACAACAAAGCATGAAAATATATAAAATAAACTTGGACAAGTTTAAATGAGTAAATTTCCAGGGAAATTTAAAATGTTTGTCTGTCAAATAAGACTTAGAAAAAAAAAACTTTTATATTCTAACAAAAAGTGAAAATACATGATGTATAAAATACACAGTAACAAGTGACTCTAAGACATAGTAATCTCTAAAATTAAATTGAAAATAAACACCTTACCTCGCTTTCTCGTGGACATGTTTTGGAGATGTATTGATCCCAGTGGACTAGTGTTACAGTACTCATCTTGTTTCCAAGATTTGCAGATTCAAACCCAGTTGGGATTACTGGATTTTCAAGTGCATAAATTTCATACTATGCCTTCCTTCAGAAGAGAAGTTAAATTATGGGTCCATTTTCATAGATTTACATTATATGAAAGAACCTTAAGCCTGGAATTTGCAAAATGTATCAGCCCCTTGATATTTGGCAGAGAGGCCCTTTCAAGATGTTAATAATTTTTACTACTGCAATAAGGGTTAAAAAGAGGCAACTTTGAATTACAATGCCTAATGACCTGAGAAGTATTGTTAAATGAAGATGCTATATATATATATATATATATATATATATATATATATATATATGGTATGATAAGAAAAATAAATGCCTGGATGGGATTCGAACCTGGAACTCTGAGTCTGTACCTCAGCATGACATCCATTACACCACCAGGCGAATCCAATTCAAACACTTATTTTTCTTATATATGTATTATATTCTCCATTATTACTAGATGTCACGAGAACTCGGTCTTCACTGCCATCTAGTAGCTGACTATAACAAGTAAGCAAATTAAAGAGAATATTTTTTTTTACTTTATAGCAGTGACACTTTATCAATGTTATAATTAAATATTTAACATTGAGCAATGCAAGCTTAATATGGTATGATAAAAAAAATATATTCTCTTTAATTTGCTTGTTATAGTCAGCCACTAGATGGCAGTGAAGACCGAGTTCTCGCAACATCTAGTAATAATGGAGAATATAATACATATATAAGAAAAATAAGTGTTTGAATTGGATTTGCCTGGTGGTGTAATGGATATCACGCTGAGGTACAGACTCAGAGTTCCGGGTTCGAATCCAGTCCAGGCATTTATTTTTCTTATCATACCATATTAAGCTTGCATTGCTCAATGTTAAATATTTAATTATAACATATATATATATATATATATATATATATACCTTTTTGGGCAGTCATAGTGTAGTAAGTTAAGACAATACACTACAAACCATAAGATTGGGTCAGGATTCTAAAAACTGACATAAACCTTGTGACATGAGTATAACCATAGGATTCATTAAACTTCTAATGGAAATTAGTAGGAATTGCATGTTCTGGATATAAAGATAGCCATCACACAGGACTGACATCTCATACCAATTGCAAAGATGGGAGTCTTAACCTCCTCCTGACCCAAGGCTGATCACTTTACCTTTTTACCTATCTCGGGAGTTAATTTGAACTGTGTGAATGAATTGAGGATGGGAATGATCTCTAAAAAATGTCAGATGAGAAAATGAATGAGGCAAGATGTATTACCATATTGGCTCAAAAATAAGCCTCACCATTAAAATTCAGAGAGGAAAAAAAATTAACAAAAAATAGGTTGCATGAGAACAGAGAAGAAAAATTGCCATAAAATTTATTTTTTGTACTTGTATATCTATGTAAACTTCTTGCTGAATAACTGAAATAGAAGTTAATTTTAACGCCTGAATACCAATATATAATACACGCACCAGTTTTTGTTAAGTATAGTTTGCATATGAACATTTTTTTTAACATCATATGTTTATTGGTTGGTTGCTAATGCATGGATTGTTGAAGAGCTTTCATTTGCCCACTCGCGTCCCAGTAACATGAAATCAAGTCTTAACACATCCAAGGGGACTGCACTGTAGATAACTTCTATCCATCCCATGGAATTTGGTTCATTACAGAGCACATAATTAGGGGAGCTGTATATATTCAGTTGGTGTAGATGGGCAGCCAAGCAATCATGACATGTGTACAGTCTGAAGAGGGCAACAGCTTTTATTTATGGGGGATTAGGATCAGCCATTTATTTTCCAGTACCGTAGTGAGGCAGCAACACAGCAGATGAGCACAAGAAACCACCATGTGGGACCCCTACACAAGCAGAAGATCATTCAAGGCAGACCTAGATGCAGATGGGCAGATGATTTCAAGCAAGAACTAGGAGTCCAATGGTCCACCATCGCCTGCAATAGAAGAGTGAAGGAGGCAGTGCGCAACATCAAAAAAATGTGAACAATCAGTGCCCACAACTATTGTACTAACCATACAAGCAGATCCAATTCATAAGTTCCGAGAAAGAAGACAAAATTGCATCATTGAAAAATCAAAAACATTGATTTTAAAATCATTAAGAAGTTTCTTTATGAGGTTTAATTTAATATTTGAGTTTTTATTTTTTAGCATTCTTGCCTCATGTTTATTTTGTTGGATGATCGTTTCAAAGCTATTGCTCCATCTTCAGCTTGTCCCAAACTGGTTTTTTCTTTTCTTCAAGTTGTCGGCCGTGGATCTGTGTTCCAAAGAACTTGGTAATGAGGCTCCTTTCTCTGGGAATTTCAAAGTTCATAATTTTCTCCTTGCTCTTCTGTATATAGATTTATAGATTTATAGAATTTTCTCCTTGTTCTTCTGTATATAGATTTATAGAATCTATATACAGAAGAACAAGGAGAAAATTATGAGCTTTGAAATTCCCGGAGAAAGGAGCCTCATTACAAAGTTCTTTGGAACAAGTTCTTTTTCTTCTGTATATAGATTCTATAAATCTATATACAGAAGAACAAGGAGAATATTACGAACTTTGAAATTCCCGGAGAAAGGAGCCTCATTACCAAGTTTTTTGGAACACAGATCCAGGGCCGACAACTTGAAGAAAAGAAAAAACCAGTTTGGGACAAGCTGAAGATGGAGCAATAGATTTGAAATGATCGTCCAACAAAATAAACATATGAGGTAAGAATGTTAAAAAATACAAACTCAAAAATCAAAAACATTGAGTCCATTCACAAACTGCACAATATTACCAACCTAAAATGTACTTCAAATCATAAGAGTAAACTTAGGATAGTGTTATCCGTGATGTGGAGTTGCTCCCCATATGAACCACATGATATTTGAGTTATCCCTGTTGTAGACCTTGATGGAACACAGTGGCTTATTCATTCATATTAACAGCAAATGTGTGTAAATGTAAAAGTGAAGAAAGTGAATGTAAGTCCTGATCTTCTGAAGTTGAAATTTGGACCAAAAGTGCAGCTTATTTTCGGGCTAATATGGTATTTCTGTTTAGATTTTGTTAAATTTTGTACTAATTGCATGTTTTACAAACTGTAGATGTAATCCATCAGAACGTAACTCAAATTTACAGGGAAAATGAGTACTTAAGTTTGATTTGTCTGATTTTTGTTTAAAAAAATATATTATTTTTGTTGTTAGTATGTACGTGAATAGTAGTAGTATGTGTACATTTAATTTATTTTTATTATAATTGAGTTTAAGTTTTGTTATTGTAGATGTTGCTGTCTCTTGAAAAGGCTCATAAATAAAATGTCTTTCATTTGTGTAAGATGAATGAATGAGAGTGATTTGTAATTTTTTAAGGTTTCACGACTGATATCTTTAAACTTGGCATTTTATGGGTGTTGTGGCTGTCTGAAAGATGTTTCGTCTGCAGTTACTACAGAGATCAGGGGCCATATTTCATAGAAGTATGGTGTAATACTTGACAAGTGTATTCAGTTATAATTATCAGTAAGAATTATACCTCTTCCCAGCTAAGGTCCAGTTGTAATGTAAACAAACCAGATGTGTGACTGCATTTTCATTGGTCAAGTAATGGTTTTAACTTTAAGTGTGTAAGAAAATGTAGTTCGGGCTCTGATACTCAAATTATAGGAAATAAAAGTATGTAATATTTAATTTTGGGAAGTTATATTTTGAGGTTATTTTAATTATATTATTTTTAGTCTGGACATCTTACCTCAATATTAATGTTGATTTGTTCTTGAACATGTTTCAAAACAATTCTGTTTTATCGTCAGCTTTCCCAGACTGGTTTTATTTATGTTGCATTATGTTGCACAACCTGGATGTTGATGTCAGCTCCATCCTGTGGTTGGCCAAAGAACCTCCAAACAAGGTCACGCTCCATCGGTATATCAAAATTCATAACTCTGTTTCTGTTCTTCTGAATATAAATTTTTTCCCAAATAGTCAGCTCTTTTGTATTTTCTAACTGTTTATAATATATAATTATTAAAATAGTTAGAAAATACAAGAGAGCTGACTATTGGGGAAAAAATCTATATTCAGAAGAACAAAAACAGAGTTATGAATTTTGAAATACCGATGGAGTGTGACCTTGTTTGGAGGTTCTTTGGCCAACCACAGGATGGAGCTGACATCGACATCCAGGGTGTGCAACTTAAATCTAACCAGTCTGGAAAAGCTGTCGATAAAACAGAATTGTTTTGAAACATGTCCAAGAACAAATGAACATTAATGTTGAGATAAGATGATCAGACTGAAAATAATTTAATTAAAATAACCTCAAAATATCACTTCCTAAAATTAAATATTAAAAGTATGTATTACCTAGCACATGTCTATGTAAGTTATATGGGAGAATCATAAAATATATAATCACAATTTTGATATATTAAATAAGCATTGTTTTAATCCTTATGCATGTGCAATGTAGAATTCATTGCAATTTCAATTGTTTTAAAAAGGCAAAATTTCTTTAATATTGGAGAGCAAAGCATTTGAAAAGCAGAGAGAATCAAATTATTTTGAATATTTTCAAACAGTTTAGTGAAAAATATTGCACATTAACAGTTGATATGGTGAAAATAACAGCAGAATTTATAGATGAGTCAGCGTGGAACATAAATTCTGCTCATAATGAAATTGTACCGGTAAATAAGAGTTATCTTTCGACATCATGAAAAAAGCAAGAACATCTTAATTAGGTAGGCTCATATATAACTTTTCTGTCTTAAATAAATAAGAAGTAAAGAAAGTTCCTAATTATTGGTACCGTCTTATGTTGTATTCAATCTTATTTCCTGTAAAATATGATGTTGCCTAAAAACAGTGTTTCTATTGTACACACTTCAGTCATATGACAGTTAAAAGTAGTGCCACAGGTCCCCCAATAGACAGAGTCATATCTTATGCAAGTTTGTTTACAATACAACTGAAACTTAGCTCGGAATTAGTATGGAATTGTGTTCCACAAAGGTAGATATTTGTACATTTTTACTTCATACTTACAAGAGTACAGTGTATTTTCCTGTTTTGTTCCTCAGAAGTATTAGTCAGACTCTTGTATCTTGTACATATTTTTATACTAGTGAAAGGACATTAATAATTTTAAACACTGAATACTTAATTCATGTAACACAAGAAATAATTGATTGAAATATGTTGTGAAAGTGATGTATGATATAAATATTTGTGTCTATAAAGAAAGGATACATTTTTAATTTTAAATTCATTATTTGAGAGCAATGAATGTTTTATGTTAGGATTTATATTAGTAATAGCGCGCCTTAACGTAGTGGTTAAGGCACTGCACTACAAGCCGGAAGGTCGAGGGTTCGAGTCCTGGTAGGGTCAGGATTTTTAAACTGACCCAAACCTTCTGGCGGCACTATGGCCCCGGGGTTAACTCAGCCTCTGATGGAAATGAGTACCAAACGCTTGTTCTGGGGGTAAAAGCGGCCGTCATGCAGGGCTGACAACCTGGCTGACATCAAGTGCCGATTGTCAAGAAAAAGTGGGAGCCTTAACATCCTACTACCCCCAATGGCTCCTGAGGCCTGTAGTGGGATCACTTTATATCTCATGTTAAAAATTGGGATTTGTATTGTTGCCAACACAAAAGTGAATTTAAGATATTCTTTAGCAGACGGAAATAAATGTTTATATTGTTGATATGTAAGTTATAAGTATTAATGGTCAAATCAAGTACTGATATATATATATATATATATATATATATATATCTCCGTCCATAGTAATTCTGCCCGAAGGCAGCTCTTTCGCTGCAATCATAGCATTTTCATGCTATGCTTGCAGCTTTACTAGGGAATTCTAGGTGTGGTAGCTTCCCGTTGCTTTCCACACCGGTGAAGGATGGTGGTGGTGATGATGATGATGGCCATATGATTTCGGGGACCGTTTGGGCCTTAAAATTTTTCTGACATTTGTCTTACAGGTGAGGAAAAACCCCGATAAAAACCTCACCCAGAAAAACTGCCCCGACCGGGGATCGAACCCGGGCCCGCTGCGTGACAAGGCAGCACACTACCTGGAGACCACAGTGGTGGACATATATATATGTATATATTTATGATATAGGGAATCACTGAATTTCATATAGTTTTTTTTTTCCATTAGCATATGTTGGTAACATAGCTATGCAGCTTACATTTGAAAATTATAAGAACAAAAGGAAGACTTTTAATTAGTTGATGATGCTGATAAAATAATTAAGACAATTTGTAAAAACGTCTTCTGTGTATGATAAAATATCATCCACACAAGCGTTAGCCCAAATGACCTGTTATGATTTTGTAACTAACTCACTAGCACTATCAAACTGATAAGTTCATGGCCTTGCAGACATAAACTCTCCATACATCCCTATCCTGATGTAATGTTTTCCAATCATCTCCTATATAATTTACTTATCTCAAATCATGGTTAATGTCATTCTCCTGCCTCATTCTTGGCCTACCTACTGAGCATTTTACCTTTGGTTTTTTTTTATAGTGTTTCCATGCCCCTCTTTCATTTCCTATATGTGCCACATTTCCTGCCCATCATAGTCTGCGAGACTTTATTTTTCTTATTACATCTGGTTTGCCGTAGCTCACTGTTATGTAATTTTCTCAATTTGCTTGTCCATCTCTCTTTGGTCAAAAGAGAGATGAACAGGCAAATGGAGAAGTATGCAAAACAGTGAGCTACAAGATCTTTGTTATGATCTCAAAAAGGAGGAATTTTCTTTCCATTGCATTTTGAGACATCCCAAAAATCTCTTCCTGTAGGGTTGATAGTGAAGCATTGCTTTTAGGATTCTAAAGGATCTTATGATCCCTAAGTGGTCATCCAATTGCTTTGATATTTTTTTATAAAATGGAGCACTGGTTTCAGATCAAGTTCTTTCACATTAAAATATGAAGTTATTAATAAGAAGGTTTGCATAATCTAATTCAAGGAAAGACGTTGCACGGTAAACTGCTGTTCTGCCATACTATATTTTTTTATATCATTTGTTGCCGATTTACTAATAATGTATAAGTTTGCAGAATACAAAGTTACAATTACATACTTTGCAAGAATTTTTACTTGTAACTAATTTGTATTATACAATATTTTTGTGGAATAGGCCCCAGAAGGTTATTTCCCCTTAACGATGATTCCTCTGGCTGTCAATGAATGGTGAAATTTCAAGGCTTTTTTTACTTTCATACCACAGTACAGTACTCTAAATATGCCAAGTTAAAAATGAGAGGGAGATGGATATTATTTAAAAAAATAAAATTTAACAAAGTGTGAAGGTAAAGATATCTCTGATAGTCATGGAGAATCCACAGGTGAATTCTACTATCTGAATTGTGTTAGTAATATGTAAATTATTACACTCAGGCAAATTCACTGAATCAATTTTTAAGGAGAAAAATTTGTGCCTGAACCAGGACTTGAATCCAAGACCTCTGGCTTTACTTTCTGGATTTTAAATTTAATTGAATTTTAATGTCTTCTTGATATACAAGCAACCTGACTGCTTTGTGAATGAAATTTCATGCTACTGGGATGTGGAGTTATAGGAGAGAAACATTTCTTCCAGGACAGGAACTTGCCTGAGTAGTTAAAGTGGAAAGAACACTAGAGTGTAAAGTAGGAGGTCTTGGGTTCAAGTCCCAGTTCAGTGAAAAAAAAATTATCTTTAAAATTTATTCTATAACATGAACCTTAACTGTTTTATTCAAATCAGTTTATCAAGTTTAATATGAAACAGAGAGAAAGATATTTGTTGTTAAAAAGAAATAAAATTTAACAAAGTATGAAGATAAAAATTTATCTGAAAGTAATGGACATTCCAGAAATAAAATTTAATTGAATTTTCGAATTCAGTTTTCTATATTCAAATTAATTTACCAAGGCTAAAATGAGGCAGAAAGATATTTGTTTAGAAAATTAAAATTTATTCAAATGTAAAAGTTAAAATTTATGATAATATAGTGAAAATTCTACAGATCAGATTTAATTAACATAATCTAATTCTTAATTATTTATTCAAATTACTTTACCAAATTTGAATTAAATTAATAAAATTAAAATGAGTTGTTTATCATCTTACCTCATACACTCTGTGTTCTTTACAGCATGGGATCACGGTTTCAAAATATGGCTTATTTACTAATTCTGGTATGCTTATCTGAAAACTGGAAGCAGTCTTTTTTTTTTCCCCTGTCATCTACCAGATAGTAAAACATATGGAATTTATTGCAAAGACTGCTATAAAGTTTGTATAGGAAAAACAAAAAATGAACTTGGACACTCACACAAAAGAGCATTTTAGAAGTATTAAAAATGGTGAAATTGAGAAATCAGCAATTGCAGCTCATAGTTTGCTAGAGAATCATAAAATTGAAAAAGAAACTAAACTTTTGAAAAACTTTGGCGAAGACTTTGGAATTAAAACTTTGGGAAAAGATATTCATTCAGAAGAACAAATTTAGATCCATGAATTTTGAAATTCCCGGCAAGCAAGATTTAATCTCAAAGTTCATAAAATCAACACTAGATGGTAGTTTAAAATATGATGGCGAAGGCAAAAATTCAATAGTCAAAAAGTTTTTCTGAAGATAGGAATGACTGTTCCTGAAACCGCAGTCCTTTGCTGTGAAGTACACGAAGTGTATGGGGTGAGATAATATAGACTCATTTTAATTTTATTAATTTGATAGCCTCATAATGTTAATTCCCATCATAAGTTTTATGAAATTAAAATGAAATATTATTTTAAAATAAAACTTAGAAGTGTGAAGATAAATATGTGTCTGATAGTCATGGAGATGCCACAAAACAAGTAAAAATTGAGGTGCACTTTTACAAAACCAAATATCTGACTCAAATCTAGTTTGAGGTATCAGGCAATTTATTAATATACAATGTTGCTAGTTATTATGGCATTTGGAGAGTTTTTCTGACAAAGATTCTAAAATAGTGCTAATTATATATGCCATTTGGAGAGATTTTTCTGGTAAAGTTTCTAAATAAAGGTTCAGCATGTGCACCATTGTAAATTTATAGGTATGCATGATTTTGGGGTTTCCTACAAAACATCCATCATTTACTAATTCTGATATACTTATCTTAAATCTGCAATCCATTTTTTACTGTCAACTACCAATTTTTTTACAATTACCGACTTTATAGATATTATGTTTTTAATATAGTTCTGTGTAGAGCTCTTAATTTATTTGAAGACAGGTAAAAAACTGGCTAATATTCAAATATAAGAAACTAGCTAATACCTGGCATGCGCTGCTACTCCTAAATAAATGTTAATGTGTTTTTACAACCAGCCTTGAGCCGCTATGCTAGCCTGGGAATCAGCTTATCCCCGATCTTCTTGGCATCAATGAAAGACAATGGTTATTGTGAGTTATCCATAAAAGATAAACATATGCTGTCCCAGACTTTTTTGTAGAGCTTTTTGAGATATTCAATTCCGTGTACAATAATTTGGTGTATTTGTTATGGTTTAGGCAGTGTAAGCCATTTAAGCATCAAAATAGGGCCTTTTTTTCACCTTTTTCGCTACAAAGGTTGATTTTTAGGGGTGATGGGGTTGAGTATTGCAACTCTCTTATAGCCTATGTTCATCCCGGGAATCTCCTGAACATTTTGCAAAAAACCCCATCAAAATCAGATCAATGGTATGGCACACATAGAATACGAACAAACAAACATTGATTTTTATATATTAGATTAAGAACAGTTTGGTAAAATATTAATTTATCATTAAGTATGTTGTGGATATATTAACTTATAGTTAATAATAACATAAATTTTGTAAGACCGAGAGTAAGAAAGTTTGTTATATTATTTCTCATATTGTGAAAAATTTGGTACAAGATGGAGGAAAACTGAGTTTATATTTAAATTCAGCATGGTTTAGTTAGGCATATCCATATATTAGAATAGAAACCCCAGGGGAAAAGTTAAAATTTGCATTTCAGTGTAATTTATTATTTCTTTTGCAAAATCAGATACCTACAGCAGAATGAATGTGTAGATATCTGATATTGAAGAAAAAAAAAGCCCCTCAATTGACTTTACCAACCAAATAATTTTTTTATTCAAATTAATATATTGAATTTTGATTAGTTTGCGAGGACTAACTCCTGTAAACATTTACAATTTTTAACCTTGAATGAAATATATATATATAAATTTTATTTTAGAAAGAAAAATTAACATTTGGACTGGGACTCGAACCTCGGATCTATGTTCAATTCTGGGAAGTGTTAATTTAAATTATAACATAAAAATTTGAAGCTTTACGGCTTAAAAGTAACACATTAATTCTCGATAAAAATACTTTTGAATAGTAGTTGGCAGATGGCATTGTTGATAGCGAAGGCTACCGGCCTTTGGATGAAAGAGAATTGTATAAGTGGAAATAAATGTTGACGTTTGTATCGGAATTTGGTTGTGTAATCGGTATCATACTGATCACAGAGTCAGATCCGGGGTTGGAGTCCCGGTCCGAACATTAATTTCTCTTTCTAAAATAAAACTGTGTCCAATTCTGAAAAGCGTTGATTTAAAATATAACATCAATATGTATGATTTTTTAAAAATGTTATGTTACTATGGAAAGATACTGATAAAGCAACAATTAGTTGCTTCAGCTTGCCCAAGTTAAATGTGCATGCGGAAAAATGTTAGAGAAGAGAAATGAATAGCAAGTCTATCTTCTGCACTTTATGTGTTCACTCACTCTTCTACAGAGTATTATGTTGAGGGAGCTGCCAAATGGTTCCAAGTTGTTTAATCTTACACCAAATTTTGGTAATAATATTAAATGTCCAAAAAGATATCACTTAACAAGTAATGCTCAAATTGAAAAATGTATGTTGAGATCAGGAAGTTCTTGTTTGTAATGGAAAACCCATTATTTCCCTGCCTTCCAATAAATTTTATTTGGTTAAGCCTCAGATGATCACTTTCCAATATGAAATCTGTAATAGTTCATTGTTGTCAAATTGTCTCCAATCAAAATGAAGCAAGAAAATTTCTTGCCAATAGATTCTCAATATTTTTCAAATGAAGCCATCTCCATGGCACAAGTAATTGGACACTTGCTCTTCACCTCCCTAGTATGTATTCCAGTCATTCCATGTGGGGTTCGTGATGGATAAATCTGAGCTATGGCACATTTTTCTCGCAATTTATTGTGTTTTTCCCTGCCTAAATCTTCATTTCACTACTTCTTCATAACCATGTCATCCATTTAGCTTCATCTTCCTCTGTGATGCTGTGTGACAGGTATTGCAGACTTTCAGTATTAGAAGTTTCATCTCATCCCATCCTTCAATTGGCATTTTGTCAGATATGAGTATAAAGGTTTTTTTTAATATTTCTCAAATGAAGCCACTTTTAAAATACTGATGTATGGGAAAAAATTCTGTCTAAATCATGATGCTTATCAAAAGAACGCCAAAACACTTTATAAATGAGTTGGATAAAATGTTTTTACATATCACCTAATAAAGTTCCTGTGTTCACAGTACTGGTTTCAAAGGCCTTCATCTTCAGTCAAACTCCAAAACACTTCCCTTTATGTCATACAGATTTAATCAGCTCTAGAGCCCTTGATGGGCTTGGCACCCTTTTGTAAATTTTCTTCACTATTCTCTTATTAGCTGAGGATGGGGATGTATGGAGAGCTTATGTATACATGGCCATGAACCTTCAGGTTTACTAGTTAGTTCTCTTTCCTGAACTTCTTCTCTCCAACTCTTAATTTGTATTTTCTGTAGTAATTTTCAATATCCTGTAACCATTTTTTGTTAGTTCCAACTGTTTATTGTTTCAGTTATTTTATTATCCAGATTTTTTTAGGTATTCCCATTCTATGATCACTTTCTAACCAGCTTGGCTCTTTTTTATTTATTTACAGTGTTCTGCCCTAGGGCAGGTCTTTCACTGCAATCATAGCATTTTCATGGTATGCTTTACTAGGGAATTATTGGTGTGGTAGCATTCCGTTGCTTTCCACATCGTGGATGATGATGATAGCCAGATGATGTTCAGGGACTGTTTGGGCCTCAAAGATTCTTGATATTTGTCTTACAGATGAGGTAAAACCTCGAAAAAAAAAACCTCACCCAGGAAGCTTGTCCTGACAGGGAATCAAACCCGGCTCGTTGTGTGACAAGGCAGCACACCACCTCGAAACCACATGATTTTATTAACTTAACTATGTATTCCTTCTTATATATTTGATTTCATTCTAAGTTTGATCTCATTCTCTATATTCCAGTTCATAAACTGGACCAAATATTTTTTAATATTTTTTCTTTCAAATAATCAAAGAGCAATTAATATTTTTAGGAAGTAACATAAGGTTTCTTTAATAATTTTAAGAATAAAAAAAAAATTCATTTTTAAAATTAACAGTTTATAATTTTCTGATTCCTAAGATTACTCAGAGAGCAATCTCATCTATTGAATTTAATGTTGAGGTTTCTGCAGCATATATTATTTAACTTGGTGAAGCTGTATAAGTTCTAATATAAGTCTGTGTGTGTCATATTAAAAAAGATCTTCTTGAGAATGGTTGTGGTTAAAAAAATCTTCCTGTTACTTTTGTTGACATTTTTATGTAAAATGGGCCAATTATGTAGTATTAAGTTTTTTAATGTAGACTGTGATATAATGTAAGCAATGCGGATAATGGTTTTTTGGAAATATCAATGTATTAAATTATGCTTTTTTTTTATTCCAAAATCACCAATATTCCTTGCATTTTCCTTTAAATATCTCTCTATGAGTTTGGATTTTTTTTTTCTTGGTAAAAAGTAGAAATTAAAAATAATTCTCAGTTCATTTACTAACAGGTTTACAGTGTAAATAAGTTGAGCCTGTTGTCATCTTATCTCATATTCATTTATTTCTGTTAGGACACATTTCAAAACATCTGTGTTTTATCCTCAGCTTGTCCAGACTGATGATCTCTATATTGTCTGCCTTGGTCCAGAGAACTTTCTCCCGGGGAATTTCAAAATCCTTGATTTTCTCCACAAAAAGAGGAAGTAGGAGTTAACATTGAAGGCCAACAACGTAGAGATCATCAGTCTGGACAAGCTGATGTTAAAACTAATGTTTTGAAATGCGTCCTAAAACAAATATAAGAAAAACTAAAAGGAATTTAGAAATTTGTACAAAAGAACACCGGCAATTACAGCTCATAGTTTGCTAAAAATCAGAAAAGGCACTAAACTTTTGAAACATTTGGAGAATCCTTTGGAATTAACAATTTGGGAAAAGATATTCATTCAGAAGAATAAATATAAAGCAATGAATTTCGATATCACCGACAAGAATAACTTAATCTCATAAAATCTACACCAGATGGCAGTTCAGAAGATGATGTTAACGACGAAATTTCGACAGTAGGAATTTGACTGAAGATGGAAGTAATACTATACTTTTGAAACCGGTATCGTGAAGACACGCAACTTTGTTAGGTGATATGTTAAAACATTTTCTCCAACTCATCTATTAATGGTGTACTTGGTTTGTCTAAAATAAATATTATGATTGTTAAAAAAAAAGATGTTGCTCATGACTTTCAGTATGACCCTCATATTTAATTTAAGATAGAAAAATTAAATTCTATCCCGGATAATTAAATAAAATCATCAAAAACTTAATTTCTGTGTTTAATTTTTCCCTGGGTCTCATTCATATTTGTAATTATTATTACTACTTACTTGAATTGTGCCTGGATACATGAATGGGAAATTATTTCATCTCTAGAGAATTTTACTCCAATGGAGTTGTTGTTGTTGTTTTCAAATGCTGAGCCTTGGCAACGAAGCCATTAGCATTCTTGCTCTCCAATATTTCTCTATGGTGGATCCAATAGGTAATACTTCATAAGTTTGTAGATGTTCTTCATTCATTTCTTCATCTTTGTTGCATAGAGGACAATTTGGATTCGTGTAGATTCCTATTTTATATAAATGTTTGGCCAAATAGTCATGTTCTGTAAGCAGTCTAAATTTTGCTACTGTAGTTTTACGTGGAATTTCTGGAATAATATCTGGCGTCTTTACTAAAATACTCCAATTTTTGTCTTTGGCTTTATTATATAGGTCTTGGTTTTGTTTGATTTTATATTTGTTTTTAATTATTCTTTTTATGGATGTGAAAGGTAAGCTTTTAGTAGTATTCTGAATTAGATTGGAGCCTTTTTTGGCAAGAAAATCAGCGGTGTCATTTCCAACAATTCCACAATGTGCAGATATCCATTGCAATTGAATTCTTTTCTGCAGTTTTTGGAGTTGTTGAATCATTTTGTAGCACTCTTTAATTTGTATTGACTTCATTTTGTGTGAATTTATTGCGTATATTGCTGCCTTAGAATCAGAGAGTATGACAGCATTTTGAAATGTATTTATTCTGTATAGTAATTGTTGGAGTGAAATATGAATAGCCGTTACTTTCGCATCAAAATTTGTTGTGTGGTATCCTGCTGGTTGATAAAATAAAAGTAATGCACATGTAATTCCTGATCCTGAGTTATCAATAGTAGATCCATCTGTGTAGACATGTAACCATTCTTCTGGTGGATATCTGTTATTCACAGCTTCTAACGCTAGAGCTTTTAGTACAGGTGTGGGAGTTTCAGATTTTGTAACTCCAATGGAGTTGATACCCACATTTGTTGACAGTGAAAGGTAATCACTCTTTTGGCCAAGGTACCTCTTTTAGTTGGACATATTCAGAGAATGGATAATAGTGAAATGATTTAAAAAATAATGATGGACCATCCAGATGGAAAAAGAAATATTTGTAGACCTAAAAGTAGGTGGATGGATGGATGGATGGAGTTTTGGAAGATATCCAAAGACTTATAATTCTAAATTGGTGGACAATCGCCAGGAATAGAGAAGTCTGGAGGAGAATGCTTATGGAGGCTATGACTTGACCTGGGTTGTTATGTCAAATATGTGTTGATGATGATAACATCTTTTAGTTAGGCTTATTTCCTTTGACTTCTCCAGTATAGGTGACCTTCCTGGTAGCAATGCCACTGCCAACATAGTTGATTTTTTTGTCCACCGCTGTGGTCTCGAGGTAGCGTGCTGCCTTGTCACGCAGCAGGCCTGGGTTCGATCCTTGGTCGGGACAGTTTTTCGGGGTGAGGTTTTTATCGGGGACAGTTTTTCGGGGTGAGGTTTTTATCGGGGTTTTTCCTCACCTGTAAGACAAATGTCAGGAAAACTTTAAGGCCCAAACAGTCCACGAAATCATATGGCCATCGCATATCATCACCATTCATATTCATCTTAGATTAAGCTTAGGATTAGGGACTCTCCTGGTGCACCACTATCATCATCACCCGTCATATCATCAGGGCAACATAACCCTGCCTTCCAGGTGCCCAACCTCAGAAGTGGGTTACAAGTATGCCATGCCAGGAATGTCAAAAGACAACCTGGGGCATTTGCAAAAAAAAAACATTTTTGATTTTATAATTTAAGCATACTCCCTCACAAACAAGGTGAAGATACCATTGGAGGAGAAACTAATCTTCCAATATTGTTTAAATTTTAATACACCGTGTCCACAAATATAGTATCATATTTTAAACTACTACTATGTTGCTTTGGATAATTGTATCTAAAAAATTGGTGACAATCAAAAGAGAAACTCAAAAAATGTTGTGCATGTTAACAATGTCAACAATGGAGAATAGTGGACAACAATACAGAAACTAAACTAAATTTAATCATAAGAATTAAATTAATGTTTTTAATTCCTCACTTCATATCCTTTTTCTTCTAAACTGCAGTTTCGGAGCTTATCTTCATCATCAGTAGCCTCTGGTCGACCGGTGTTATGTCGTTTCTTGGCGGTTTTCTTCTTCCTTCTGTAACGACATAACACTGGTCGACCAGAGGCTACTGATGATGGAGATAAGCTCCAAAACTGCAGTCTAGAAGAGAAAGGATATGAGGTGAGGTAATAAAAACATTAAACCTCGTGTTTTTTCCCTGTGAAAGTTAAATAAATTTAATCATGTTTTTTTTTTGTGGTCGATATGGGTTCATTGTTGGATATTTAGCTGACTTGACAATCTGCAGCATCACTCGTGGGGGCCACATTCAATGTCTTTGAGGTATAGCAAAAACTTTTCGAGTTTCTTTTTTGATTGTCACCAATTTCATTTAGATGTGATTATCCAAAGCGACATAGTAGTAGTTTAAAGTGTGATACTATATTTGTGGACACGGTGTATTTTGTATTAAAGTATCAAAATACAAAGTTAATATAATTGAGGATTTTAAACAAAATGTCTATTAGCAAATAAATTCATCCAAGGTAATCCAGATAATCATGTAGGATAAAATGACATTAGTTGACAATGTTATCAGTGTGTTGATTGCAGCTATAAAGTTCAGTGTGGTGATTGTTTTTCAGCAGACATGAAGGCATCCCGACTTGGTAACATATTAGCTAGTAAGTGTATTATTGAATACACATTTCTTCTTGTTCTTCCTTAAGTAATTTACAATTGCTTGGATCGATTAGTACTTTCCAGTCTCCAATGTTTTACCTATTTACTTACTCCATGGCATTACAGTTCTTGGAGAACCTTGGCCACCTCACACATATTTTATTTTTCCCCATATTTTATTTCCCATTCTTCTGAAATCCTCATCCATGTTATCTAGCCATCTTATTTTGAGATCTTACTTTTTTCCTCCTTTATTCAGATTTGCCTTTTAGCATTATTTGAATTCATATTATCTGTCATTCTAGAAACATGACCTAATGTCTCAGCCTCTAAGATTTGATGATTGTAACTAAATCCAAGTCCTGAAATAAATCAGCCATTTTCCTCCCATGTTTTACTTTGCTATTTTTTTTTTAATTTAATGATTTTTTTAATGTGTCAAGTCATTAGTGTCACAATTCAAATCTGGCTATGAAAACACTGACAATTTCCCCAGGGACCTCTTTATTTGTTCAGGAATGAGGTTCTTTTAAGTGCCATAAATCTATGACACAGGAAAGATGGATTTAGTTACCTTCCAAAGGAATCCATACTCAGGATTTTATGCTGTGAAAAATCCATCAAACCCGGATGGGCTTGAACCTATAAATCTTAAAACTAGAGGTGAGAATTAGTCAACCAGGACCAACTGCCATGTTTTAGTTCTATATATCTCTATCCGTGTTTGTGCTCTATCTTCAATGTCTTCCTAAATTTGTATAGCCAACTGATTCAATAGTGCCAGTGAGTCAGTTAATTTTAGGTCAGACCTTTCCTCATGCATATGACATCCTCCACAGATATCACGAGAAGTATAAAATGTTTTAATGTGAATACAGCTATAAGCCTGATGAATGAACTTAGCTTCTCGAGTGTTCTCATTTTGTTTTTTAAGGTGTATGTTTTTGTTTTTTTAAGGTGTAAAACTATTTGGAATGTGATCTCAGTTATCAGTATGATCCATCCATCCATAGTAATTCTGCCTGAGGGCAGGTCTTTCACTGCAATCATAGCATTTTCATGCTATGTTTTGCAGCTTTTCTAGGGAATTGTAGGTGTGGTAGCTTCCCGTTGCTTTCCACACCGGTGAAAGACGATAATGATAAGGATGATTTTCGGGGACATTTGGGCCCCCAAGCTTCCTGACATTTATCTTACAGATGAAAAACCCCGAAAAAACCTTACTCAGGAGCCTGTCCCAACCAGGAATCAAACCCGGGCCTGCTGTGTGACAAGGGAGCATGCTACAGCGGTGGACATCAGTATAATGATGATTTACAAATAAATTGCAAATATATAAAATGTGTGAACACGATAACCAGAACAATGAAAAACAAATAGAAAGACTCACAAATTAATGGCTGTACTAACCTATGGTATGGAAGTGAAACTTGAGTACAGAGAGAAAGAAATAAAAATTCCATACAAGGAGTAAAAAATGAAATTTCTAAGTGCTATACAAAAATGGATAAAGTACCAACTAATCAAATAGGAGATGAATTAAAAAAAACATTTTTTAATTATTCTTCTTCGGCTTTCCCCCACTTATACGTTTGCCGTCTTCAGTTTCCATTTATTTTTACCATTCCATTCTCCTTCTTCCAAATTCCTATCATCCATTATAGTTCTGACATAGGTTTTCCATTTCCATCTTGGTCTGCCACGTTTATTTCTTCCAGGGGGTGACCATTGATTTTTTTTTACCATCTTTCATTTTCCAATCTTTGTACATGGCCATACCATTTAAGAGTTTGATTTTCAATCCTCTTAAACAATAGATGTGGAACATTCATTTCTCTCCAAAGGAATTCATTTCTTATTTTATTCTGTCTTGTTTTTTGAAGGCTTCTTCTAAAATAATAAAATTCAACTGTTCTAATTTTATTCTTCTGTAATTCCGTCAAAGACCAAGTTTCACTTCCATATGACAAAATATTCTGTATTATGCTCCTATAAATTTTCATTTTAATTTCCTTTGAAATATTTTTGTTCCAAATTATTCCATGTAATGTCTTAGTTGCATTTTTTGCCATAACAATTTTAGTTTGTACGTCTCTTTCACATGTACCTAAACATGTAATTATTGACCCGATTCCGATTGAGGGTCTTTCCACTTTTCAGCGGCTGCCCTTTTACCAGCCGGCTGCTGGCCCTTCACATCCGCATGTGTCAATCACAGAGGTAGATGATCAACAGCCAGTGTAGGAGTGACATGTGGTTAGCATGTCGAGTCCCCCAGCCGTTATAGCTGGTTCCTCAACCTGGAGCCGCTACTTATTGTAGCTACCCAATTGCCTCACGATGCTGGGTGGGCACTGGTCCCATACTGGCTGAAATACCATGAGAAAATTTCTTCCCCCATGGAGACTTGAACCAGCGCAAGTCCCGTAGCTCTGCGCCAAGGCTTCCTACCTTAACCGCTCGGCTACGGCGCGGGACATTATTGACCCAAGATATTTAAAAATTTAACTTTTTTATCTTCCCTGTTTCGAATATGAGGTCATCCACATCCTTTTCTAAACACACACATTTTGTTTTCTGTAAATTTATATTCAGTCCCATATTGTATATTCTTCCATTAGTTTATCATATATCTCATATCATCTTCATCCCCTGCAAAAGTATTTGGTCATTTGCAAACAATAATGAGTGTAGTATTTACATTTTTTATATTACTGATAAAATTCAGCAGTGTAGTTAAAAATTGAAAAAACTTTCTGGGCAGAATTAATAAACTTTGATACCAAGAATGGCCTTAAGTTACCAACCTTTATGGAGAAGAAATGTGGGAAAATTATTATTTGAGAAAGTGAATGTACAGAGAATAATTGGATAATATTAGTTCAGGAAGATTGTACAGATAACTTATATTGTGTGAGCCTCCAAGTTCAATATTATCTTTTATTATGTTATATAAATAATTATACAATGATATCTGGGTTTATGGTACCTTCAGTACAACATCAACAAGTAAAGGAAGCTGTGGGTTTCAAATGTATTGTGTTGAGAATTTTCTTCTAGATTTCATGGTTTTCTATCCTTTCCATATGTACCAAACATCTTAGTCTATGTGTTTTAATATAACTACAATTTTGGGAGTTTTATAAAGTTCTACCAATTCAGCATTAGTTCTTATACTCCATTCATTATTAATACATATTGTTCTAAAAATCATTTGATTAACTTCCCTTTCTCATATGTTAGAGATTTTTATCTTTCTTTTGTTATTGTTCAGGTTTCAAAACCATACATAACACTGTTTATTTACTAAATAAAACTATTAATTTATTTAATACATAACACTGGTTTAATGATTGTTTTATATACCACCAACTTAAGTTTGATTGTTACCAGCAAAGGCCCAAAATGTTTTTGAGCTGTGATAATATCTTGCTTCCTGCTGCTGGTATTGTTTTAATTTAACTCTTACTTCATTGCCCTCAGTTAAAATGACACCAAGGTTTTTAAATTGACCATCTCTCTCATACCTTACAAACAGTGTCACATTTATCTTATAGTCTTATTCCTCTTATTGACCATTTTTATTAAGTATGCCTTCATCTATGAATTTATTTATAATTTATTTAATTCAGGTTGGATACCAGCAAGATACATATTTGCTGTTTTGGGCAGTGTTTCATTCATCATATTTTATGGCTTGAAAGTAAATTTAAGTATGACCATCGTAGCCATGGTCAGAAACACAACAAATTCATCAGCGTCTGAAGGAAACTCAGAGGTAGGTAATATTAATATATCTCGTTATGTTGTTATTTACAATGTTTCTTCATTGTTCGATGGATAATTTTCATGGTCTTGTGGTCAGAGTTTCTAACTGGAGTTCATGAGCTCCTGGATTTGATTTCTGGTCAGACCACAGAAAATTTTCCTTATTTCTGTGATTACTTATGGTGTGTAATTTAGGTTGAGTTTAGGTATAAGGACTCTCCTGGTATTCTGTTATCATTTATCACTCATCTTATCATTGGGGTAACATGTCTCTGCTTTCCAGGCATCCCAACCTATTGTAAGGTGGCTTACAATTCCGCCAATGGCAGAAGAGAATTCCGGAAATGTCATAAGACAACCTGGTATCATTGTACCGAAAGTGCATTTTCAGTACTTAACATCAATGCTAGTGTATCTTTCCTCTACAGTGAGATTCTTGAACAGTGCCAATTTTCTTCTTCTTTGTGCTTTCTCCTACTTACCTCCCCACCCCTTCCCTCTGTGCTGTGTATAGTTGTGCAACTTCCCCTCTTTCTTGGAACACTCAAATACATGATACAAGTTACAAACAGAGTCGTCATATTTTGCAGCTCGAGCAGAGCAGGTGTACTTTGTTGAATAGTCCTGAAAACCAGGGTAGGGCATCCTGGGTGTGGACCCTAACCCTTGGTTGGACTATTGCATGAATGTATTTATGGGTGATTATTATTATTATTATTGTTGTTGTTGTTGTACTTTGTAATTCCAGAATGTTGGATTTATTGATGACCGAGTATGTTAATTTCTATTGTTAGTATTGTTTATATATTTTCTTAAATTGACGTATTGGTCAGAAGTTATTTATGTTCAATTCATTTGTAATTATTTTCTTCATTCAAGATTTGACTCACAATTTATATGTTAAAGATCTTTTAGTTAAAAAAATGTTTAATTACTGTTTAACTAGTTATGATATTGCTGCTTCATATTAATTCCTATTCTAAAGCTTTCTCAAGTCATTAGCTCCCCTTTTCCTTCTAGCTTTCATGATTGTAGATACTATTCAGAGTTAGATACGAACTATATAAATTACTACAGTGTATTTAATAATTTCGTGGTAACAGTTAATAAATGTTAAACATTCAACATAGGAAAGTTGAATCAATCTTTGCCTCTGATGGGCCCAGGCAAAGGAAAGTAAATAACACTGATGTTTATGAATTGGGGACTACCGAATGGTAGTAAAACGTATGAGCTAGGCTACAGCATGAGACTAAAAAAAAAATCATTGTTTCAGGCACTGCAGTCCATAGATAATCATGTCTTTCCTTAGATTGGTGTCCATTCATCTCAGTCTCCTGATATCTAACTCTCTCAAATCCTCCTACAAGGAATCCAATGATATGTCTTGGTTCTTCTTGACATTCAATTCCCTCCAGGTTTGTCCTCTAACTGCTTTGCAATGCTAATGTTTCTCCAATATTTGTGTCAAGGCAGGAGTTTTGGGGTTTGTCCCATTTTTTCCTGCTAAAACTTCATTCTCTACACTCATGTCATCCATTTCATTTCATCTGTCCCTGAAATGGTGCAACAGGCCTGTCCTTGTATATCCTTAATTTTCAATAATAGGGTCTTCATCTCATCTCTTGAAGTTGCATTACACCAGACACAAAGAAGAGGATTTACTTGTTACTATTAGTGTTAGGCTTCGCATATTTATCCTCATGATGGAGTGTTATTCTACAGAAACAGTCATTCAACTTATTAAAGTGATATCTAATAAATTATTTTTTTTTATTTCTGACATTTGATGACATGTTGAATGGCTTTTTATTTGTCCAATTGATTGATAACTGTAATTTATTTTTAAAAAAGTTTATCTTTGTGTCCTCTGGAGTTTATCAGTTATAAAATTATCATAATGCATATCTAGTATAATAAATCAGTTTTTTTATACATTGAAAGTTTCTTCAATGTCAACCCAACAAGATTGAAATATAACACAATCCATCCATCTATAGTAATTCTGCCTGAAGGCAGGTCCTTCACTACAATCACAGCATTTTCATGCTATGCTTGCAGCTTTACTAGGGAATTGTAGGTGTGGTAGCTTCCCGTTGCTTTCCACACCGGTGAAGGATGATGATGATGATGTCATATGATTTCAGGGACCGTTTGGGCCTTGGAAGTTTTTCTAACATTTGTCTTACGGGTGAGGAAAATCTCTGATAAAAACCTCACCCAGAAAAACTGACCCAACCGGGGCAAGGCAGCATGCTGCCTCGAAACCACAGCGGAGGACTATAACACAATAAATGTATAAATTACCATAATTGTAATAAAAAATTATATTTATTTGTTGTCTACATTTTTGAAAACCCCATTTTCCCCCAAAAAAGGCACATTAGGGTGTAGTTTAACTCTTAAATTGGCAATGTATCCTATAAGATACACCAATTGGTTTAATTTGTTCCATATTTTAATAAAACAGAAAAAAACATTGAGAAGAAATTACTTAATGTGTGTTGATATACACAATATATCTAATAATAACAGTTATTCATGATTATTAATTAAATAAAACAAAACTATTGAAGTTTTATACAATTTTCATATTTATTTCAATACAAATTCGTTACAGCTGTTTCAGTACTTTGTACCTTCTTTAGACAAATACTATAAATACAAATGGTGAAATTAAATATTTCTTACCTCTCCTCATATAAATTTTCTAAGTAGATAGCAATTTCGAGACCACAATGGTCGGTCTCATCGTCAGCACTTTCTTGGCGGTGGATGTTATATCGATCGGAAGAAACTCTTCTTCTTCCCTCTTTTGGTGGACAATGAACCTCTGGATCAGGTCAAAATTTGCGGGAATTTCGAAGTTCATAAGTTTTCCTTTGTTTTTCTGAATGTGGATCTTTTCCCAAACCGTGAGTTCTTAGAGTTTCTTCCGATAGACATAACTTCCGTCGCCAAGAAAGTGTTTACGATGAGATCGTTGTGGTCTCGAAATCGCGATCTACTTAGAAAATTTATTTGAGGAGCGGTAAGAAACATTTAATTTCACCATAAATTAAACCTCATAGTGAATTAATTCCTATACAATTTAAATATGAATACAAAATTAATTTGTATTCATAGTATTTGTCTGAAGAAGGTGCAAAGTACTGAAACAGCTGTAATGAATTTGCATTGAAATAAATATGAAAATTGTATAAAACTTTTAACAGTTTTATTTAATTTAATTACGAGTAATAAACATAATGGATTTTCATCAAGTAAACCCCAAATCAATTGATTAGTTATCCATGATTTCGTTTCCACTGCGATTTGCTTCATTTAAATAACTGACATGAGAAATTAGTGTTTTGCCACTTTAAGGGTCGAATGTGTGAACGCATTAGTCAGTAAAAGGCGTTCTCTGCTGATAAAGTTTTATTCAAACACATTTTTCTTACTCAGAAATCTATTCAGGCAGTAATAATTGTAAAGCTACCTGACAAGGTACCTTAAGATCGTAGCTCAAGATATAAACTTATATGAAAATCCCGAAGGGAACCGATGGTAACCGATGTAGTTTGAAACTTATCCAAGATGTCGGACCTTGAAGACTTCGATAATGTTTTCGGTATATGCGGAGAAGAGGAATTTGATAGAGTCTACCAAAGAATTCAACTGGAAGAACAGGAGAATCGGCGTAATATTGCGCATTGCAGACGTGTTTGTATACGGTATTATTTGCGGGATGCAAGCATAAATGCATTCCTCTATAGCAGACGAAAATAACGGAAGTGGTTTTATTGCTGAGAATTCTGGGTAATTTGTTGCCAATATTACAAAAACATCAACATTCATGCATGACCGGTTAAGGCGGCCGTTAATTCGATCTCAGCTCACCAGTGATTGGAAGTAATTTGAGTAGAGAGTAATGTATTTGCATACGACCCTAAGGGTTAAACACAAAATATGTTCCAAATAATTATTTTTCACTTGGGAGAGCGGACACATAGATGAGTCGGTTAGGTTGAACCTATATAGATGTACGTTAGTTACTACTCCGTATAACACCAATTCTTGCTGTTGATGCACATGTCATGGAATGTTGGGTTATTTATACAGATGATAGATTTCTGTATACTGCATATTCTTTATTCCTCCTGATCTTTGGTGAGTCCATAAATCTTTCTCATCTTTCTTTTTCATCTTTTCAACTATATATTTTTTATCATAACCCAGATGTTATGTTACAGGATGAAGGATATGACTGGAATGAATCACAACAAGGGCTGATACTGAGCTCTTACTATTGGGGTTACATAATAAGTCAATTCCCAGCTGGAAGAGTTGCAGAGATCTTCAGTGCTAAGTGGGTCATCTTTGTAGCAGTTGCCATTAATATTATTGGCACGTTGATTACACCTGTTGTTGCTGAAAATATTGTAATTTTATTAATCGTCAGATGTATCGAGGGAATTGGAGGGGTGAGTTTAATTAGACATACACTCATATATTAAGATGTATTCTGTCACAGACCATCTAGCAATGAAGCAGAAAATTACTGCTAATGCCTTCTCAAACTTAATTTTGCAATATGATTCCAATCTATTTTTGTCTCACTGTTATCCAAGCTTCATGAAATAGCAAAAAAAAATCACTATCATTATTTAAATAAATTAATTGATATCTTAACTTCAACACAATGAAAATATTAACTGTACAACAACTATATTCAGCATTTTATATCTTAATATATAAAAATTTTGTGTCAAGTTGTTTGTCCGCGATGGAATCCTAAACTACTGAACCGATTTTAATAAAATTTTGCACACTGTACAGTTTGATCCAACTTGAGACTTAGGGTAGTTTATAACTAAATTGATAGTCGCATTATTTTTTTATTGCAAATTATTTGTTTATTATTTAACAAAGAGTTATAATTATCTGTGAGTTCCGTACGATTCTAACAGATGGCAGTGTAATTATCTGTGAGTTTCATACAATTCTAACAGATGGCGGTGTAAGGCAATTTCATAAGGTAATTGGTTTATTATTTAACAAAGAGAGATCCAGATGGCTGTGCTTTTTGTTGCAACCACAAATTTCAATTGAATTACAAATATTGATTATTTCATCATTTAAGTGTGTTCAGCGTTTATTTTATTTTCAATGTTATTAATTTCGTGTGTAAGTATTAGTTTTAAGTAATCTGGCTGAAAGACAGCAACTTAATTAAAATTTTTAACTTATACCTTAGCCACAGCAACACATGGCTGGGACTTCTTTTATACATATAAATATTCATCTAGGTAGCTTTACTTACTTAATTTTATTTTATATTATTCTAATTTTATTTTATTCCATGTTTTGTTAGTATTAGCTAATATTAGACCATATCCCCATTGTCTTTTGTTTAGTCTGTGTTTTAATAATATTTTAAAATTTTAATAAGTGCGTAATTTTGTATAATTTTACTATTTGCTGTGGTGTCTATAATTCGAAGCTATGGAAATGATTTTTTTAATTCTTATAGAATATTACAATGTTAATAGTAATTTTCCCTTTAATTTTTTTAATCCCTCTTTGTTTTATAGTAAACTATTGATTTATTCAATCTATGATTTTTATAATTATTTTTATATTTATATTTTTATTGAGTGGAAGAGAAGGCCTTATGGCCTTAACTCTGCTAGCTAAAATAAAGCATTATTATTATTATTATTGTTATTATTGTTGTTATTATTATTGTTATTAATATTACTATTATTATTATTACTATTATTATTATTAATATTATTATATATCTTAAAAGAATTGAAGGCTATGCCAATTTTGGAATATATTAAACAGTACCAACTAATATGAACAATATGAGGTGAGTGATAAAAATATCCGATTGAGGGTCTTTCCACTTTTCAGCGGTTGCCCTTTTACCAGCCGGCTGCTGGCCCTTCGCATCCACATGTGTCAATCACAGAGGTAGATGATCAACAGCCAGTGTAGGGGTGACATGTGGTTAGCATGTCGAGTCCCCCAGCCGTTATAGCTGGTTCCTCAACCTGGAGCCGCTACTTATTGTAGCTACCCAATTGCCTCACGATGCTGGGTGGGCACCGGTCCCATACTGGCCGAAATACCATGAGAAAATTTCTTCCCCCATGGAGACTCGAACCAGCGCAAGTCCCGTAGCTCTGCGCCAAGGCTTCCTACCTTAACTGCTCGGCTACGGCGCAGGACGTGATAAAAATATTCTACCTTAATAAGTACCAACTAAATTGGAAACACCATCTTGAAAGAATGAGTTAATATCAGATCCCCAAAGCTGTTTATAATTATGTACCAAGAGGACGAAGATCACTGGGCCGTCCTATGAAACGCTGGAGGGAAAATTTTCTATAGGATCATAACAGGCCTTGGCCTAATACTTGGTAGGAAGAAGAAGATTATTATTATTATTATTATTATTATTATTATTATTATTATTATTATCATCATTGTGTATTTAAAAAAAACATTTTGCACTGTTGGGATTATTGTTAATTATTTAAAACAAAAAAATTTGTTAATAATTAGAGGAGAACATATTTTTAACGACTAACCTCATACAATTTCAAATTGCTTTGATACCGATATCCCGGTGGATAAATATTTAATTTCAAAATTTATAATCACAACCAAAGATGGCAGCACTAGAGATAACGTCCATAGAGAAATCAACAACCAGAGAATTTCATCAGTGAAAGTCATGACTGAAGAGGGATGAGATGTCATCTGAAACTGTCGGTATCAAAGAAATTTGAAATTGTATGAGGTGAGTCATTAAAAATATGTTCTTCACTCACTATTAATGACACTGTGCTACAAGCCAGAAGGTCGAGGGTTCAAGTCCCGGTGGGGTCAGGATTTTTAAACCGACCCAAAATCTTGTAGCAGCACTATGGTCCTGGGGTCGACTCAGCCTCTAACTGAAATGAGTACCAGCCACTTGTTCTGGGGGTAAAGGCGGCCGTCACGCAGGGCTGACAACTCAGCTGACATAAAATGCAGATTGTCTAGAAAAAGTGGGAGCCTTACCCTCCTCCTAACCCAAGGGCCTCCTGAGGCATGTAGTGGGATCACTTTACTTTTACTCACTATTAATGATATAACCTCATAATGTTTACTTCCCAACATTAATTTAAATATAATAAAATTTGTACTTGTTGTGGCAGTTGTCCTCAACAAATTAGATTTATATACAATATTCAGCTACGCCTTTCAGAACCAGTTCCATTTTTATTGGGTCACCCAATGAACAGCTTTGAAAATGGAACCGGTTACGAAAGGCCTAGCTGAATATTTTATACAAATCAAATTTGTTGAGAATGACTGCCACAACAGGTACAAATGTTATTGTTTTAAATAAGAAACATATAATAGAAAAAAATATTCTGGGAACCAAAACTTCAATATGGTGATTGGAACTATTTTCCACTTCTGCTTCCTCTTCCTGGTTCACTAGATCCAATACTTCAAGATAGGACTTGTCAGTCTATCTCTTTATGTCTATACATATATAGTGAAAGACAAGTCTTAAAATACTTTCTTTCCAGTGCTCCCTTTCCACTTGCTAAACCCAACTCACATCCTTGTAAACGAGTGGTGAAAAAATTGTTGAAAGAGTTGTCATTTTTCCCAGTATACTGACAAAAATCTGAGGGAATATACTTAAAAGAGAAATGCTGACAACCTCGCAAAATTTCAGTGATTGACATTAATGAGGATTTTGCCGACATGTCACCTTTGTTCAATGATATCTCTATTAGGGGAGGCTTGGGCAGACAGATTTTTGACAGCTTGGAAGAAAATATCTTAAGATTTGTCCCCAAAGTATACAGACAAACTTGAATGCAGGCTTTCACGGCCGGTAATCATAATGTTGTGTGATTCCGGGTTCTGTGGCCGTGGTCCATAGTTGGTGTTGATACCAGACGTTTCGCCCTCAACTGCGGAGGGCATCTTCAGTGGCGAGTGCTTCTAGGCGTGTTTCCTGGTCGGAAGATCTACTTAGAGTGAGCTCTGCTGACGTTGTGGACGTTGTATTGATACTAGTGGTGGGAGCAGGGTGAGTGAGCGTGGCTCTTGCTGATTGGCTAATGGTCGTCTCCTTGTTGTCCCTAGTGTTGATGCATTTATTTTCTAGTGTATGGTACCAGGCCTTAGGCAATTTGATACCTTCCTCTTTTCTGTTAATATTTTCTTTATGCTTGTATATTTCTATAGCCTCTCGGTATAATCTAGGGAAATAGTAGGAAGTTGTGGCTAAAACTTGTGTATCATCGAATAGAATCTGGTGTCCATTCATAATGGCATGTTCTGCTACAGCCGATTTATCCATTTCTCCTTGTCTGCAGTTTCTTTTATGTTCAGATAAACGGGTGGCTATACTTCTTTTCGTGGTCCCTATGTATGGTTTACCACACGAACAAGGAAGTCGATATACGCCGCAAGTGGAGAGAGGTGGCCGAGGATCCTTAGCTGAGCGAAGGCAGTCTTCTATTTTTCTTGTAGGTCTGTAAACTGTTTTTATGTTGTATTTTCGTAGGAGTTTTCCGATACGATCTGTGACTCTTTGTACATATGGTAAGTAGGCTATGCTGGTTGAGGGCGTGTTATCCATTCTGACGTGCTGTCTTCGTGGACAGGAAATAAGACAAACCATACATCCACGAAGACAGCACGTCAGAATGGATAACACGCCCTCAACCAGCATAGCCTACTTACCATATGTACAAAGAGTCACAGATCGTATCGGAAAACTCCTACGAAAATACAACATAAAAACAGTTTACAGACCTACAAAGAAAAATAGAAGACTGCCTTCGCTCAGCTAAGGATCCTCGGCCACCTCTCTCCACTTGCGGCGTATATCGACTTCCTTGTTCGTGTGGTAAACCATACATAGGGACCACGAAAAGAAGTATAGCCACCCGTTTATCTGAACATAAAAGAAACTGCAGACAAGGAGAAATGGATAAATCGGCTGTAGCAGAACATGCCATTATGAATGGACACCAGATTCTATTCGATGATACACAAGTTTTAGCCACAACTTCCTACTATTTCCCTAGATTATACCGAGAGGCTATAGAAATATACAAGCATAAAGAAAATATTAACAGAAAAGAGGAAGGTATCAAATTGCCTAAGGCCTGGTACCATACACTAGAAAATAAATGCATCAACACTAGGGACAACAAGGAGACGACCATTAGCCAATCAGCAAGAGCCACGCTCACTCACCCTGCTCCCACCACTAGTATCAATACAACGTCCACAACGTCAGCAGAGCTCACTCTAAGTAGATCTTCCGACCAGGAAACACGCCTAGAAGCACTCGCCACTGAAGATGCCCTCCGCAGTTGAGGGCGAAACGTCTGGTATCAACACCAACTATGGACCACGGCCACAGAACCCGGAATCACACAACATTACAGACAAACTACTACTACTGCTTTTTTTTTCTTAGTTATGGGTATGTTGGTTGTTCTGTGATCACATGAATTTAACTGTCCATTAACAGTAGAGTCTCCTTAGTCTCTCCTTCCCTCTGGTTGATAACATAAGGCTTCCAATGGTAATAAATATTTTTTTTCTTTTTCTTATTCTTCTTCTTCTTCTTGACTTCACCTGTTAGTCAGCAATCTGTCTGCATCGGTCTCAAAAAAAAAATTCATTCCATCTTATCATTGGCCCTTTTTGATCTCTCGCTTCTTCTGTACTCAACCAATTTTTAGCCATTTATCTCAATCAATTTTTCTTTTCATGTACTCTCTCCATCTCCTTTTATCTTCAATTACATTTTATAATTTTAAATTTACTCCTAATGACCCTATTTTCTATCGTATCCAATCTTGTATATCCAGCCAAAGGTCTCAAAACTCTCATCTTCTATCAATTTAAAAAGATTTTGATTTTATTTTATCTAATATTATGTATTTTGTGAACTAGCTCTTCTAAAAGTAAAATATTTCCACTAAAGGCCTTAGAAGGCTCTAAGGCTCCTATGTCTCTAAGCAATCATGAAATGTCACTCCTGCATGATGGCTACCTTTACCTCCCAGATTATGGATCTGGTACTCGATTAAATTAGAGGCTGAATCGACCCCTACCTCTTCTAGTTTTCCTGTAACCTTCCTTAAATATTTCATCTCTCAAAATGTTATCCTACTCTACACTCCAGCCACTGATTCTCCGGCTTGACATTTTCATGACAGTGTTGTTGTTATGGATATTCAGTGGGAGTGGCTGCTTTATGTATGCAGTTAGCAGACATACAGCTGACAACATCACAGCAATTTCAAACCTTAGTAGCACGCTATAGCTGCGTCAAGAACAGTGATTGGTTGTGGCAAACGTTCACTCCCACTACAACTATTTTCTTATTGGCAGTAGAGGGCAAGTTCTCCCTTTACCTCTTGTACATGCTAAACTTCAGAGCTGGAGAATAGGCAGCTGGGCCATATTTTAAATGTAGCTTTTAATTTTTTTTTGTAGGGCTTTTCATTCCCTGCTATGCATGTACTACTTTCAAGATGGGCACCTGTCGAAGAGCGCAGTATCATGTCATCAGTTGTGTATGCTGGTATGTTAATATTGATTTAAAATATGTTTCAAATATAGCAGTTAAAGTTACAGTTAAATCCATTTAATTTCATTGTCCAATTTTTAAAAAGTTTCATTTTGCAATTTAACATGTAGATACCTACTGCAAAAAGCCATCTGTAGGCCATAACGAACAAAACTAGAGAAAAAACATTTAAATGTTTGTGTTTGTAATGCCGCCACTGCACTTCTCATGCTTTGGGTTTTCAATGCTGATGTTTAGTCTACTTCTATCAAAAAGCACCAAGGGGACCACTAGGCTTAAACATCCCCATCCAACGGATGAATAATTGTAAACAGTACTATGTGCTTTCTGAATGTATATACTGCAGAGGGATTTGCAATTCAATGCAGGAATCTGGTTCACAATCTAGCAATTAAAAATTGTACAAAACCACCCATCCTAGACCCAAGATTGAAAATGTTACAATTAAAATTTTCAACCCCACCAGTTATTGAACCAAGGCTGCTACTCAGGAAGCAGGCATGCTACCACCTGAAACAGCATGGCAGATTATTTAAATGTGGATTATTATAATTTATTAGTTAAAATTCACTTTTTTCTGTATTTGAATTTTTAAATTTCAATAAATTGTTTTCATAACTTTTAGGGCAGCATGCAAATACATTAGTCTTTACTCAAATTACTTCCAATCACTGGTGAGCTGAGATCGAATTAACGGCCGCCTTACCGGTCATGCATGAATGTCGACGTTTTCGTAATATTGGCAACGAATTACCCAGAATTCTCAGTGATAAAACCACTTCCGTTATTTTCGTCTGCTATAGAGGAATGCATTTATGCTTGCATCCTGCAAATAATACCGTATACAAACACATCTGCGACGCGCAATATTACGCCGATTCTCCTGTTCTTCCAGTTGAATTCTTTGGTAGACTCTATCAAATTCCTCTTCTCCGCATATACCGAAAACATGATTGAAGTCTTCAAGGTCCGACATCTTGGATAAGTTTCAAACTACATCGGTTACCATCGGTTCCCTTCGGGATTTTCACATAAGTTTATATCTTGAGCTACGATCTTAAGGTACCTTGTCAGGTAGCTTACAATTAGTACCGCGTGAATAGATTTCTGAGTAAGAAAAATGTGTTTGGATAAAACTTTATCAGCAGAGAACGCCTTTTACTGTCTAATGCGTTCAAACATTCGACCCTTAGTGTGTGTGTATATATATATGTGTGTGTGTGTGTTTTATATTGACCTAAACTTAACCAGGGTTTGGCAACTTATGGCTCTTTGAGCGTGCAATTTTGGCTCTCACACAAATTAATTGTGTGTAGTATATTTCCTATTCCTCATTCAACATTCAACTTAATTGACTTTTTAGAACTTATATTTAAAAAAATTAATTTTAATTTTATTAAGGTTGTCATTTTAAATATAGAATAAAGGAAAAGGAAATATAATGCTTCCCTAAACATCATTAACTTCAAATGTAAAGATTGGCATTTTCTTGTTCCAAGGCACATATTTTTACTGTTGTGAAAATATAAGTTATTTATTCATTTATTATTCTGTTACTGCCATTACAAATATTTATTAATTCAATTTTAAATAGATTTTTAGATGGATATATGTTTTTTATTTACAAACACTCAATATCTAATTTATTATATTTGAAGAGAAAAATTTTCGCCTAGACTGAGACTTTAACCCAGGACCTTTGGCTTTCCGAGCCAAATGCTCTACCAACTGAGCTACTGAGGCGAGTTGTGATCAAGATGCACATTTTCCTCTTATATACATTGTAATTCCCTCGTGCCAAATGCTATGAAAGCCATGGTTGCCCATGATCTGAAATTTAATAAGTGCTCACTAGGGTGGAAAAAGGTGGTCCCTCCCCCTCCTACGCGCTTGCTGGTGCACTCCCAATGAAATAACACAACTATCAAGTGAGTAGCAGTGTCTTACCTTGTCAGCCTATCCAACCCGGAGTTGAATAGGAGGAGGAGCATCTTTTCACACCTAGTGAGCACTTATTAACACTGTTAGGGAAAAAAACCTTAAAGGCCCAAATACTTAAACATACTATATTTGAAAAAGAAAAATATACGCCTAGACTGGGGTTTGAACCCAGGACCTTTGACTCTATATGTCAATGCTCTTCCATCTGAGCTACCTAGGCCTCCAATCTAATTGTGTATTTGTTTAAGAGGAAAATACTTGTTTAGATTGGAGGCCTAGGTAGCTCAGATGGAAGAGCATTGACACAGAGAGTCAAAGGTCCTGGGTTCAAACCCCGATCTAGGCGTATATTTTTCTTGTATAAGAGAAAAATACGCATTTAGATTGGAGGATTAGGTAGCTCAGATGGAAGAGCATTGACATAGAGAGTCAAAGGTCCTGGGTTCAAACCCCAGTCTAGGCATATATTTTGCTTTTCAAATATAATTTGTCCATAATTAAGATTTTTTTATTATTGATTTCGTACATCTCAATGATGGATCAATCATATTTGAAGAGAAAAATTATATGCTCAGACCGGGACTTGAACCCAGGACCTTTCGATTCTAGGCCAATGCTCTACCACTGATTAGAATTTATCAGTTCAATGGTAGAACTAAAGGTCCTGGGTTTAAACCCCAGTCTGAGCATATAATTTTTCTCTTCAAATATAATTTATTCTTCAGTGAGAAGTGTTAAATTAATAATAAAACATTGACTTAAACATACATTCATTCAACAATTGCTTCTCCACACAGTTAAAGTACATATGTATGTAAAGTGGTCTGCCAAAGTGATGCATAAATTAAGAATATACAATCTGTCTACCTGGTGTGGAATTTGGTATATGAAAAGTGCAGTTTGGTGACATTGCAACGTACAAATTAAAATGTTGAAATTTTGTTGTAGGAGGAGCATTGGGAACAGTGCTTTCAATGCTGTTTTCGGGGTTGATATCTGATTGGATGAACTGGCAGGCGGTGTTTTACATAATGGGTGGTTTGCCATTGCTCTGGTGTTTACTGTGGGTATGGCTCGTACAGGATGACACAAATAAACAACAATACATTACAGAACAGGAGCGGACTTTCATTCTCAAGTCACTCGGCCAATCACAACATAAAGTAAGTTAATTAATAGGATATTTAATTTTAGGAAGTTATATTTTGAGGTTATTTTAATTATATTATTTTTGGTCTGGACATCTTACCTCAATATTAATGTTGATTTGTTCTTGAACATGTTTCAAAACAATTCTGTTTTATCTTCAGCTTTCCCAGAAAGCTGAAGATAAAACAGAATTGTTTTGAAACATGTTCAAGAACAAATCAACATTAATATTGAGGTAAGATGTCCAGACCAAAAATAATATAATTAATTAATAGGAGCTAGAATATTCACAACTCGTCTCATATTTGTAGATTTCTTGAAGACCAACGTTTCGATACGTTACATATCATTATCAATTCTTTGTAACTGTTGAATTGGCAGTGATCCTATAGGTTGATTTCTGTTCACTCTGTTGGCTGACCGATGAACTTCTAAATCATTTTTTTTTTTTGGTACGTTCCTTCTGAATCAAATTTACTTCCTAAATATCTAAATTCTGCTTATTAATTTTCATTGGTAAGCTTTTGTGAAGTTCCTATGTAAAAAAAAATGAATCATGATATTCATCTGCCTATCTCCAGAAGGGGAAAAAATAGCAAGACATCCAACAGTCAGATACTATTTAACGTTTACAGGAATTAATCACTATGAGGTTTAATTTATGGTGAAATCAAATGTTTCTTACCTTTCCTCATACAAATGTTCTAAGTAGATCATGATTTCGAGACCATAACAGTCTCATCTTCAGTACTATTTTGGTGACTGAAGATGAGACCGTTATGGTCTCGAAATTGCGATCTGCTTAGAAGATTTGTATGAGGAGAGGTAAGAAACATTTGATTTCAGTATAAGTCCAATACTAATTTAGAATGGAGACAACTGGGAACACCCTGTGTTCCTGAAACATATCCAAATGAGAAAATAATCAATACTAATAAAATTCATTGTTAAAACCATTGAGGTGGAAATCATAAAATAAAATAAGTTAAAATATACCTTTTTAGGTAATCATCAACTTATAAAATATGTATTCTTTATGCCTATTAGGACCAGCAGCATCAACCATCATATTAGATATTGTAGCAAAGAAGGACCTGCTGAAGATGGAATGGATGTTCTGAAAGGCCTACAGGCATAAAGAATACATATTTTATAAGTTGAGGATGACGGATCTTACCTAAGAAGGTATATTTTAACTTATTTTATTTTATGAGAAAATAATATATGAAATGAATGTATAAATATAACTTATTTCAAACTCTATAGTAGACATTAAAAGTGTGAAAAATAGTTTTATTCTCCACATGGAGTGTTCTGTTTGCAGGTGCCAGTACCTTGGAAGGAAGTGTGGACATCTGTGCCATTTCTGGTTATTATTAACACTCACTTTTGTAATAATGTTTGTTGGTACTTCCTTCTCACTGAACTTCCCAAGTACATGAATCAAATTCTTCACTTGAACTTAAAGATGTAAGTATTGTGTAGATTCAATTCACGAATATGTTCCAATGCCGCCCACTGCAACCTTCATTCTTTGGTTTCTGGATAGGCAGATAGATGTGGTCTATTGGTAGTTTATTCTTGAATATTTCTAAAAACTACATTAATCTCTTTTTTATCACATATTACACTTGCATTTAATTTAAATTGCAGTCTCTGTATCACTATACATAATTGTAATAGCACAAATTGTGCATGTTCTTCCTTGAGAATAAAATACCTAGGTATTATATTAGATCAACATTTATGATAAGATAAGCAAACATCATAAAAAAATCTGAACATATTGCCAATTACTTGAAATCAATAACCTTGGAAACTATCTACACCAGATATCCCACAGAAGACTGGCTGCACATCTACACTGATGGCTCACTCACAAATGCTGAAATTGGTGCCGAAGCAGGAAGAACATGCTCCGTTTTTTCATTTCACTGTAATGCTGGACGAGGAACAACAAATTTTGATGATATTAACACTAAAAGCCATGTTTTCCAAATTAGTGCTCCTCTGTGACTCCAAAGCAGCTATACAGGCAATTTACTGGCCAAAAAGTTTTGACTTGAAAGAATGCAATGACATTAGTGCTGACCTGCAAAATTGTGGTAAAGAAGAGTTGTCCTCCAATGGCTACCCTCCCACTGTGGGATTGCCGGTAATGAAACAGCCGATCTCTTCGCCATAAAAGGATCTCGCATTAAACAAATACCTGGATCTAAACCAACGCCTTACTCCTCAGTGAAACGCCACATGAAGTTAAAATCCAAAATTATGAATGACAATAGACTTCAAACAGTGGCCAGTAACAAAAATGGGAATGCCTAATAAAACATACTGACATACCGAACATACCAAGAAAAACAGAAGTAGCACATTTTAGGATGACAACGGGCCACGACTGCCTAGCAAAACACCTTCACAATGTTCTGCCTTCACTGAAATGTATTTTATGCAATCACCCTGATGAAGAAATGGATGAAGGTCATCTGAACAACTGTATCACTGTCAAACATGAAGATTCTAAGACCTCAAAGTATTGGAGAGCAAGACTGCTAGTGACTTCAGTGTTAGATGCAGCACATTAGACAACAACAACAGATAAGAATATTTCCTTTCTATGTGACAGATTATGTAAAACTATATACAAATTTACCATTCTTAGATCATATTTGCCAATTTATGTATTGTATATTGTTTACTTAGTTCTGGTTCAATCGATAATCCAGTACAAAATACTAGTGGTTTGTTTTAGGAAGTAACATTTTGAGGTTCTTTTAATCAAGTTTTTGTGAGAACAGAAAACATCTTACCTCAAATTTTTGTTGGTTCAGTTTGAACGTGTTTCGATATAATCATCTATATTGTCAATTTGCCCAGGGCACTGCTGATGATATAGAAATTATATGAAATTGCATATAGATTTGATTTAATATCAAGAAGAATAGACGATGCATCATATATGATATAAAATCAATTGAGGAATATGAAAAATGGGGATTACAAATTAATGTAAATAAAACACAATATCTAACAATCAATATGACGAACAATATCTTACAGGAATAAAAAACATTAAATGTGTCAAGAAATGTAGATATGTAGGATCAAATCTTAGAAAAAAGTTAATCACAATTAGAAATAGAAAAAAGAATAACAGATGGATGGAGAGTAATTGGCATGCTGAACTCAGAATTATGGAGTAAACAATCCTTTTCAGAACAAATAAATCTATTTATAAGGCCATTATAGAAAGTATTTCGTTATATGGATCAGAGACAAGGATAATTAAAAGGTGCCAAACTAACAAGTTGTTAGCAACAGAGATGGATCACTTGAGAAGATCATTGCAGAAGTCTAGATTAGAAAAAATTAGAAATTTTTAAATTAGGAAAATCATGAAAGTTGAAAGAACTGCATTACAGACAAGTGAAGAGAGACAATTAAGATGGTACGGACATCTCAAGAAGATTACATCTGATGGAATCCTTAAGAAGATCTTGGAGTGGAAAATAGATAGGAAAAGAAGAAAGGGAAGACTTGAAAAGGTTGGATGGATGGTTTGAGAAGAAGTATGAGTGAACTGGGACTGAGGGTCGAATGTTTGAATGCATTAGACAGTAAAAGGTGTTCTCTGCTGAGAAAGTTTTATCCAAATACATTTTGCTTACTCAGAACTCTATTCATGCGATAATAATTGCAAGCTACCTGACAAGGTACCTTAAGATCATAGCTCAAGATAGAAACTTATCATGAAAATCCCGAAGGGAACCGATGTAGTTTGAAACCTTTGCAGCTTTATCCAAGATGTCGGACCTTGAAGACTTCGATTATGTTTTCGGTATACGCGGAGAAGAGGAATTCGATAGAGTCTACCAAAGAATTCAACTGGAAGAACAGGAGAATCGGCGTAATATTGTGCGATGCAGACGTCGTTGTATACGGTATTATTTGCGGGACGCAAGCATAAATGCGTTCCTCTATAGCAGACGAAAATAACGGAAGTGGTTTTATCGCTGAGAATTCTGGGTAATTCGTTGCCAATATTACGAAAACATCAACTTTCATTCATGACCGGTAAGTCGGCCATTAATTCGATCTCAGCAATTGCTCACGGTGAATCAGCTCACCAGTGATTGGAAGTAATTTGAGTAGAGACTAATGTATTTGCATACGAATCTTAGAGATGAGGATGTTCAAGACCAGTACGACTTAAGAAGGCAAATTTCTTGAGGGTGATGACGGTATTGTGGATAAATTCCAAAAAAAAAAAAATCAAGAAGTCTGGAAGCTTGTCTGAAGAAATGAAGTTAGCACCATTAGAAACAATACATACACAGTACCCAGAGAAGGAGTGATTGCATGTCTACACGATTGCTTGTTACTTGACAAAGAAGAAAATGCTGGAGTTGGGTTACATTGTAAACTCTTCAGTATGCATGTTTGTGCAGGATGTAAACTCTACATATTTTGAGAACTACCCACCATAGATATTGCTTACCCAACTTCTGTATAGAGTAAAAGTATTTTTAAATGCAGTTATACTCAGTGATTCATCAGCTATCTCACTCTCAAATATTCCACAGAAAATCATTTGATATTCAAACCAAAATTAAAATAGTTAGAGCACTCAACGAAAACATTGCAATGGTTACCAGCACATTGTGGGCTATATCAAAATGAAACTGCTGACTTTCTCGCAAAAAATGAATTAAAATCCAAAATATCTCGCACCATGAAATAAATATTCAATAAGCTAAAGCATTAGGTAATAGAAAATTGAAAAAAAAGAAAAGTAGACAAATATTTTAAATAATCAATTGAGTTGGTAAAATTCATCGGAGAACATATTGTTTAAACAACTCACCTCATAGGATTCATGCTTCCATGATATCGCGATTTCAAACATAGTCAAGTTCATCTTCAGCCATAACTATGTTTGAAATCGCGATATCATGGAAGCATGAATCCTATGAGGTGAGTTGTTTAAACAATATGTTCTCCGATGAATTTTAATGATTATACCTCATAATGTTTACTTCCCAACATTAATTTAATATAATTGAGTTGGTGTTTACTTGATGAAAATCCATATGTATTAATTAAATAAAAATAAAACTTAGTTTTATATTTATTTAATTAATAAATATTTTAAACTTTAAAGCAACTGCCTTCAGCAGTATTTCATCAATTCCAGATTCTCCCAGATATGAATTGTTGGAAATGTTCCACAAGACATGACAGTCTAGGTTGCATATCTCCATATGATTTCCATTTATATATCACCTAAATGTGTTCTTTACAATGAGGGTAATTTAGTAATAACAGTAGAACATCTACATAAGTGCCCCATCCAGACTGCAGCATGCCTGGACTCAGCATCAAAGCTTTATTGAGAAACAAGAAGGAAAGTGGAGTTCATCCAAGTTCCGGGGCAAATAGTTTACTATTATTATTACTGCTACTCCTCCTACTACTACTAATATTACTATCTTTATAATGTATATTTTTATATGTGGGTAGAGAATAATAGAATCATAACAATGATGCTGGATTGGAATGCTAAAGGCAGGAGGAGGTGGGAGAAACCCAGGGAACAGTGGATGGATGAAGTGAGAAGAAACGTGATCAGCATTGATCTCAAAGGAGAAGATGCTGAGGACAGAAATCTGTTGCGGAGCAAAATACATTTGGGCTGAAGGATAACTATTGTAATGTAGAAAAAATCTTTAATTTAATATATATATATATATCCATCCATAGTAATTCTGCCCGAAGGCAGGTCCTTCACTGCAATCATAGCATTTTCATGCTATGCTTGCAGCTTTACTAGAGAATTGTGTAGGTGTGGTAGCTTCCCGTTGCTTTCCACACCGGTGCAGGATGATAATGATAAAGATGATGGCCATATGATTTCGGGGACCGTTTGGGCCTTAAAGTTTTCCTGACATTTGTCTTACAGGTGAGGAAAAACCCCGATAAAAACCTCACCCAGAAAAACTGCCCTGACCGGGGATCGAACCCGGGCCTGCTGCGTGACAAGGCAGCGCGCTACCTCGAGACCACAGCGGTGGACATATATATATATATATATATATGTATTAAATTGTTTATTTTTTTCTTTCACTCACCTCATACTTCATAAATCCTTGCAGACCCAGGTTTCGTCACATCATTTGTGACATTCTCAATGCTGTGTCACGTTCACAACAGACGTCCAACAATCTTCTATCCTGCAGACTGACCTCTGCGCCACCTGAAGAAGTTTGATTTATTTAGTAAAAATCTTGCTAAAAGAGATGACCCATGTTTTTAGTCTTAAAGTATATTGATTTAGCAAACCATGAAATCTAAAAACTCTTAAACTATTGTGTTTCAGAATGCTCTTCTATCATCATTACCATATTTGACTCTCTGGATGTTTAGTCTTATCCTCAGTAAATGTGTGGATTATGGAAGATTACGCGGAACAATTACAACTACAGGAGCCAGGAAGATATCTACATTTATTGGTAAGCTTCACATTGAAACTCACAGCCACTCTTGTATCTCAAATTAGCTATCAATATATGGTAGTTGTGATCAGAGAAAACCCTCTTACTTTTGAACCAATTAACATTCAGCTTAATCTAGAAGAACCATTTACAAAATCTGGAACTCCCACACTTGTGCTTTTAGCACTAGCATTAGAAGCTGTGAATAAGAGATATCCACCAGAAGAATGATTACATGTCTACACAGATGGATCTACTATTGATAACAACTCAGGATCAGAAATTATATGTGCATTATTTTCATTTTATCAACCAGCAGGATACCACACAACAAATTTTGATGCGGAAGTAACAGCTATTCATATTTCACTCCAACAATTACTATACAGAATAAATAAATTTAAAAATGCTGTCATACTCTCTGATTCTAAGGCTGCAATATATGCAATAAATTCACACAAAATGAAGTCAATACAAATTAAAGAGCACTACGAAATGATTCAACAACTCCAAAAACTACAGAAAAGAATTCAATTGCAATGGATACCTGCACATTGTGGAATTGCTGGAAATGACACTGCTGATTTTCTTGCCAAAAAAGGCTCCAATCTAATTCAGAATACTACTAAAAGCTTGCCTTTCGCATCCATAAAAAGAATAATTAAAAACAAATATAAAATCAAACAAAACCAAGACCTATGTAATAAAGCCAAAGACAAAAAATTGAATATTTTTGTAAAGAAGCCAGATATTATTCCAGAAATTCCACGTAAAACTACAGTAGCCAAATTTAAAACATGACTATTTAGCCAAACATTTATATAAAATAGGAATCCAAATTGTCCTCTATGCAACAAAGACGAAGAAATGAATGAAGAACATTTACAAACCTGTGAAGTATTACCTGTTGGATCCACCATAGAGAAATATTGGAGAGCAAGATTGCTAATGGCTTCATTGCCAAGGCCCAGCATTTGAAAATAACAGCAACATATATGGTTGTTGTAAAAATAACTATTGTATAATCATTATATACTGAACAGAGTTACAATATATAAACATCTTTTTGTATCCAAAGTTATACCACTTTAATTGTTTCCTCCATTCATTCCTATCTTCCCAATCTCTTTCCTCAAATCCATCCTTCACCATTGATCCTCTAATTTTTTGTCTAATCTTTGGTCGACACTTCTTCTTTCTATCCTAGGGTTGCTTTTTAGGTAATCTCTGCTCCAGCATTCTTCTAACATGAGCATATCATTCTAATCATCTATATTTAATTAAGTCTAATATAGAATGTTGGACCTTCATTTCTTCACTGATTTCAGTATTCCTAATTTTTATCAATCTGGAATGGCTAGCTGTTCTTCTTAAATAGTTAATTTTGTTGACAGTAAGTTATTCTGGTATATTGATTTACTTTGCCATATGTTATGATGTTCATGACCATTGATTTGCAAATTTGTATACAATATTTGAAGATAGTAACACTATGACATTTCTTTTAATTATTATGAGTTAGGGATTTTAGAGTCACTTCATATTTTTATTTTTATTTCCCTGACTCATAATAATTATATTTTAGTAATTAGTATTTTTTTAAAATAAAATTGGTCAATTTCCAAAAACTTATAGGAACAATAAATAACTCTCTTCTCCGAAAAGTATGCCCAGTTACAGTTCTAAAATTTTATAAAACAATGGCTCTTCCAACTCTACCTTATGGTTCTGAAACCTGGACTCTTAGTACAGGTAAATTAAATAGGATAATAGCTGCGGAAATGAAGTTATTAAGACCTTTAGCGGGTTATACACTTTATGACCACTTGCGTAATGAAGATATCCGCAAAGCTCTCAACACACCAGCAATAACTGAAACCATTCAAATATACCAAAATAATTAGCATGAACCCTCCTTAGAATGCCAAACAATAAACTACCTCTACAGCTATTGAGCTACAGACCCACAGGATGAAGATATCCAGGAAGACCTAAGAAGAGATGGAGGGATCAATTTCTATCCTGAAACATAACAGGCCAATGGCGTAATCCATGACTGCAATTGACGATGATGTATATTTTAAATATTTTTATTATATAATTCTGTATTATATTATTACAACATTGACAAAATATTTTAAATGTGTCTTGGCAACAAAGTAATTAATCAGTTACAAACTGCTAACTATAATAACTCACTGGCACTATTGAACCCATAGGTTCATGGCCTCACGAACATAAGCTCTCCATACAACCTATCCTTAGCTAGTGTTTTCCAATCATCCCCTGTATAATCTACATCCCTCAAATCCCCTCTGGTTTTCTACAAGTTTCCATGCCTCTCTTTCATTCCCCATTTGTGCCACAAATCCTGCTCAATGCAATCTACAAGACTTAACTGTTCTTATTATATCAGGTTTCTTATTAAGATCATGTAGCTCACTGTTATGTAGTCTTCTTCATTCAACTGTCTGTTTCATCACTCTTTGGTTAAGAAATTCTGCTCAATGCAATCTACAAGATTTAACTGTTCCTATTATATCTGGTTTCTAATTGAGATCAAGCCGGAGGGTCGAGGGTTCAAGTCCCGTTGGGGTCAGGATTTTTAAACTGACCCAAACCCTCTGGCGGCACTATGGCCCTGGGGTCGACTCAGCCTCTAACGGAAATGAGTACCAGACTCTTGTTCTGGGGTAAAGGCGGCCGTCACGCAGGGCTGACAACCCGGCTGACATAAAGTGCCGATTGTCTAGAAAAAGTGGGACCCTTAACCTCCTACTACCCCAAGAGCCTCCGGATCTGTTTTGGGATCACTTTACTTTACTTTTTTTCTAATTGAGATCATGTAGCTCACTGTTATGTAGCCTTCTTCATTCAACTGTCTGTTTCATCACTCTTTGGTTCAAACATTTTCCTAAAGACTTTATTCTCAAATATTCATAATCTTTTCTCCTCCCTTGAAGTAAGAGTCCATGTTTTGCATCCATATAGTATAACTGGGAGAATAACAGTTTTTTATATTTTCAGTTTAACTTTTTTGAGAGAAATTGGGATGGCAAGAGTTCCTATAGTGCTTAATAGCATGCATTTCCAGAATTGAGCCTTTGTTTAATTTCTTTGTGCATCTCATTCAAAATATACAATTATTTAAGTATGTCATATTTTCTCATGATATACAGTGTTTTCTTCTTGCTTGTTGTTTTATTACAGCAACTGCAATACCAGGAGCATGTCTATTGGCTGTGAACCTCACAGATGGTGACTCGACATTAGTTGCTGGACTGATGGCCATCGCTGTCACAGCGATGGGGGCCATGTTCTCAGGAGTGTTGACAAATCACATTGATATCGCCTCACATTTTGCAGGTATGTCAACCCAGTACTGTTAGTTTGGGGGGGGGCCAACAAAAATGTATGATAGTAATGTAGCCTGGATATATGGATATAAGCTGCTTTTGTACTAAATATTTGATGATTTCACTTATTCTTCTGGTGACAGGTATTCATGAATATTGTGCCTCTTTTTTTTTTTTTTCAGATTATGTTATAAACTTTCAATTATGATATATAGAAATAGTTATTTATATTTGAAGGATTAAAAATGAGGTTGTACGGATGGGATGAAAATAAATTTGTAAAACTTTTCATTCCTTGCAACATACTTAATATTAATATTTAATTTTATTTCATTGTTTGTCAAATTTAATTATTTTTTATGAATATCTCCAAAACTCCATAGCACAGCAGGGCTAGAAGGCCTTGTTTACCAGTCAGCTGCTGGTCTCACATCCATGTACTAAGCACAGAAGTGGATAATCATCTAGCCAGTATAGAGGTGACATTTGGCCAGCATGTTGGGTCTCCCACCCATTATAGCTCGTTTTCTCAACCTGGAGTTGCTACTTATTGTAGCTACATATTTTTTTCATGATTCTGGGTAGACACTGGTCCCATACTGGCCAAAATTCCATGATATATATATATATATATATATATATTTTTTCTCCCCCATTGGGACTAGAGTCAGAGAAAGTCCCTTAGCTCTGCACTAAGGCATCATGCCTTAAACCACTTGGATTTGGTGCAGGATCATGTATATATTAACATTAAACAAAAAAGCTACCTCACAATTTCCATACGAATCCATCAAATGTTTTGTAAAGAAGAAAGTGAATAACAACTATGCCTGTAAGATAGCACAAGAAAACATCAATTCTAAATGGATACACATTGCACAAACTCTGAAATAATTCCTGAATTGTCATAAAAAGCTGCTATTACCACCTTCTGTCTTATTTACTGGTCATGACTGTCTGAACGGCCACTTACACAAAATTGGTCTATCACTATCACCAAATGCCCACTCAGCATGGGAATGGAGAATATGAATATGTAAATAACAATGTCCAATCACACATTATATATATATATATATATATATATATATATATATATATACACACATTTTTTTTTTTTTTGGAATTTAATGTTGTTTGTGCAGGAACTCTGGTTGGAATTACAAACACTTTTGCTACAATCCCAGGGATTTTAATTCCAATTGTGGTTGGAGAAGTCACTCACGTAGAAGTAAGTACATATACTTCATATTCTAGCTGTTCTAATTAATTTATTAATATTTTGTAATTTTTCAATATTATTTAGTATTTATACATTTATTTTATCAAATCACATTTCTTTATTTATAGAATAAAATTTAACATCAGATTGTTTTGACATGAGATATATAATTGTTTATTTGAGATATATAATTATGATGATGATGATGATAGTAATTATGCTGTCTGGACAGTGTTCGCTCAGCTGACAACTGTTTAGTTACTTAGTTACGTGTTATGATAAGTAGGGAAATCTGGCTAAGAAAACCAAATTTAAGGATGAAGTATTGTGACATGCTAACCACACAACTCTCTCTACTGTTATTTACTTGGATTAACATTGATCGTTCAGTCAGCCTCAGCACTCCAAAGCTGTCTTCTACAGATTATTTATAATAATAACGATAATAATAAATAATAATAATAATAATTGAGGACCATTTTTTTTCAAAACTCAACATCTACAAAATTTACATAATTTATATCTGTAAATTATCCTCTGAGCTAGATTCGGTCATCTGCATGCAGTAATGTATCTTAAAATTTATATTTTATTTAAAATTGTGAATCTAATTTTGTCTGCCAGTTGTATAATAAAGAAACTAAACTGGAAAAAATGAATGTAGGTGTTGCCATAATTCCATAAACGAAAAAGGAATTAAAGTGATCAACTAAATTAGAGAAAATATATAATGATTTATGATGGTGTATCACGAGAGAAAAGAACAACACGTAGAATATTTTAAAACTAGATTGAATTTAATTTCAATTTGTAAAGTGTACATATTAAAGAGTATTGAAATGGTAATTCTGATATATTTCAGCAATCAGCTGAGAGATGGGGCATAATATTCTATGCCATAATAGCAGTTCTGGTCTTTGAATTAGTGGTCTATCTGTTACTTGGATCTGGAGAAGAACAGCCTTGGAATAAAATCAATTCCTCAGGAACAGAGAAGGAAACCCACAATTAAAAAGCTATTAAACAAACTATTTGTGAAGTACAAAATGATTATGAAAATACAATAGGAAGTAACATTATGAGATTTTACTTAATAAATAAGCTTATTTAAAAGTGTCAGATTGCAATGAAAACAAATAATTTATAACTGCAAACAAATAATTTATAGACGATTTTATTATTAATTTAACACTTCTCATTGAAGGATAAATTATATTTGAAGAGAAAAATTGGCCCGGAAAGCCAAGGGTCCCGGGTTCGAGTCCCGGTCTAGGCGAAAATTTTTCTCTTCAAATATAAATAATTTATAACCTGTTTGCATATTAGTGTATAATTTGACACCAATTTAAATAATAGTTACTGATTCATTTTTACATTACTTTCTTAAAAATATTAAATTAAACTGATGTATCTTAAATAGGATACATTGCCAATTTAAGAGTTAATTAAAATTGTATGGTCTCCTCAGGGGTCCCCATCTAGGGGATATGTGGATGGCGACCACAAGGTGCCCAAGCTGAGCAAAACATTGCTTCCACCTACTTGTGTTTTGCTCCTTACTTTTATCTTTAACTGATCTGGTATTTCTTCCTTTTCTAGTACCAGATCCCTCTTTTTACTTTCGTATCCAGTCTCCCTTGACTGACTTCTTCTTTTCTTCGTCCCTGATGGTATTAGAGTAGTCGAGGCCAAAGGGTTCATTTCTGTCTTTCCTATATCTCTTTCTTTTAACCTCGTGGGCACTCACCTTGAATTCCCACATAAGCTGCATGTTCAAATGCAGCCCCATTGCAACTTATAGCATAAGTATCCACTGAACTTGTGTCATCAGCTACGGCTGGATACACATAATGAAGAAGGAAAAAAAAGTTAAATTGTATGGTATACATTGCAACGAACCGAACATAGCACTTGTTATATATCTTTGGAAGTAAACATTATGAGGTAATGAACATTTAAATCCATCAGAGAAAATTTTTTTAAAAACTCGCCTCATAAATTTTGTGTTTATCACGAGACTGCGGTTTCAGATGACATCTCGTCCATCTTCAGTCACAACTTCGGCTGATGAAATTCTTTGGCCGTCAACTATTCTATTGTCATTATCTTCTGTGCTGCCATCTGTGGTTGAATTTATAAACTTTGAAATTAAATTTTGTTCGTTAGGAATAACAAAGTTCATCAAACTATATTTATTTTTCTGAATGCATATCTTCTCCCAAACTGTCAGTTCTAAAGGTTTATCCAATTGTTTTAAAAGTTTTGCTTCTCTTCCAATTTTGTGATGTTCTAGTAAACTACGTGCAGCAATTACAGATTTTTCAATTTCATAATTTTTAATATTTTAAAAATGTTCTTTAGTAAGAGTTTCCAAATTCCTTTTAGTTTTTCCTATATAAACTTTACTGCAATCATTACAACTTAATTGATAAATTCCAGATTTCTTACCATCTGGGACAATGACTTTTTTATTAGTACTTAGAAGATTACTTATTTTAGGAATTCTCATTATGAGGTATATTCATTAAGGTAGAATATGTTTATCACTCACCTCATATTGTTCTTCTTATTTGATTATAAACTAGTTTCGGAACATAGTTTCTGTTCCATCCTCAGTAACATCACGACCGTTATAATAACGGTCGTGATGTTACTGAGGATGGAACAGAAACTATGTTCCGAAACTAGTTTATAATCAAATAAGAAGAACAATATGAGGTGAGTGATAAACATATTCTACCTTAATAACTTAGAAGATTACCCAGACTAAATTTATTTATTGGTGCCAAAGTAATATTGTATTTGTCAATTTTTTAAAAATGTTCTATGCATTCCAGGATGGTAAGTAATTTTGTTGAATTTTTCTTTTCTTTCCAAATTTTGTAGCGTAGTATATTCTTTAAGTCTTTTTTTCTGTTTGAATTTCCTTAACTTATTTGAAATAAACTTCTTATCAATACCATTTAATCTAGCTGTGTTTAAGATGTGATTACATTCTTTCTTGACATTTTCTTCATTTAATGGAATATTCATCAATCTGTGTATTAGACTATTAAATATTGCATGTTTATGTGCAATGTGATTGAATCCCAATGATTCAATATAATTATCTGTATGGGTATATTTTCTATATATATGAAATTCAATTTTTCGTGTCTGATCATTCATAATTTCAAAATTGCTAATAGATTTGAAGTACTGGAATCTTCAGATGACAATGTGGATTAAATACAGATCCAAGAATAGGATTTTATTTATATTTAAATTAATATTGGGAAGTAAACATTATGAGGTTATATCATTAATAGTGAGTGGAGAACATATTTTTATCGACTTACCTCATATAAATTCAAATTTCTTTGATACCGACGATTTCAGACAATATCATGTCCCTCTTCAGTCATGGCTTCCACTGATTTCATCTCCACTCACTATTAAGGATTTTATTTACTTTTTTTAATTCTATAGTAAATTTCACTGATTCATCCTGAAGATTTAGTAATTTCAAAGCATCTTCAATATATTTAGAATTTAATATTGAAAAGATATCATCAACATATCTATACCAAATCTTAAATATCCATGGGTATGTATTAGTAATTTGACACTCAAGGTAACTCATAAACAAATGAGCCAAAAATGGTGAAAATGGATTGCCCATCAACAAACCTGAAACCTGTTTATAAAATTTTCCATTTTCTCCCAGTTATATTATATGGATGCGAAACATGGACGCTTACTTTAAGGGAAGAAAAAAGATTGAGTATTTGAGAATAAAGTTCGTAGGAAAATTTTTGGACCAAAGAGAGATGAATAGGCAGGCAAATGGAGAAGACTACTTAACAGTAAGCTATATGATCTTTATAGGAAACCAGATATAATATGGATAGTTAAGTCTCATAGACTGCAATGGGCAGAACATGTAGCACGGATGGAGAATGGAAGAGGGACATGGAAGCTTCTTGTACAAAAACCAGAGGAAAAAGTACAGTTGGTAGTCCAAGATTGAGGTGGGAAAATAACATGAACCATGATTTTTAATGATTGAAAATAATGAAATAAAAATAAATGTTCTTCCTTTATTAATATTTTTATAGCCAATTAATGTTTTAAACTCTTTGTGAAGAGTACTTAAGATTGAGTTTCATAGAATAAAATTTCGTGAAGGAATAAGTCAAAATGTTAAGGAAGTAGATTATACAGGGAATGATTGGAAATCATTTGCTCAGAATAGGGATGTGTAGAGAGTTTATGTCCATGCGACCATGAACCTATGTGTTCAATAGTGCCAGTGAGTTTGTTAGTTAGTTAGTTAGTTAGTTGGACTCCCTTACCAGCGAGTGTGAGAATATCACGGATCACTGTAGTATTGAATGTATGCTTCTTTGATACTGACCAAAGGATTTTGGGATGTGTGTGGCAAGAACTTGGAATGATTCTGTAGCTTTTATTGTAATAGTTTTATATGCACTTTAATACATGAATAATTCTTTAAACAACTCTTCAAACTTAAAAATATGTAAAGTCCGTTTAGAGAAAGAGTGTTGATTTTTATTGAGTTTCAATTTGTGGTCTTTGAATTCTAATAAAGTTATATTCTCAATAACTAAATCAACTAGTCAAACTACATTTCAGTTGTCATCAGTGCACCAAAATATCAATGTGTTATATTAGTATCCAAGTTATTATTATATGGTAAGAGACGCAGGTCTTAATATAAGGGGAACCATCTTTCATAAATCTGTGCAAATTCTTGCATATGCCGACGATACAGATATAATAGGAAGAAGTCAATTAGCCATGAAGGATGCATTTATTAGCATAGAGAAGGCAGCGAAAAGAATGAATCTTAAAATTAACCAGGCCAAGACAAAATATATGCCTGTGATTAAAGGTAAATGTGAAGCTTGCCCATCTAGTTTGGAAGTTGGCACATATAAATTTGAACTGGTTCATGGCTTTATTTATCTAGGATCTGAAGTAAATTGTAGAAATGACAATTCAGCTGAAATACATCTACGGATCATGGCTGCAAACAAATGCTTTTTTGGACTCAGGAAAATGTTTAGATCTCAGTTTATATCTAGAAAGACAAAAATACTCATGTATAAAGTTCTCCTTAGACCAGTGTTAAGTTACGCATCAGAAACTTGGACCATGTTGAAATCTGATGAGGAATTATTAGGGCGTTTTGAAAGGAAGATACTGAGATCCATTTGTGGTGCCGTGAAAGAAAATAATGCATGGAGAAAGAGATACAATAATGAATTGTATAAATTGTACAATCAGCCAGATATTTTGAATTTTGTTAAAGTTAATAGATTGGCATGGGCTGGACACTTTATTCGCATGGACAACAAAAGGATTACAAAAAGAATTTACAATGAACAACCACTATTGGCCAGAAAAGTTGGAAGACCTAAATTAAGATGGGAGGATGGTATAATTCAAGACATTAAAATTTTAAAAATAAAAAACTGTAAGAATGAAGCGCAGAACAGGGAAGTCTGGCATAAGTTTCTGAAGGCAGCCAAGGCCCACATGGGGCTGTCGAGCCAATTATGATGATGATGATGATGTTATTATTATAGTCAAAATTTGTAGGATGTAACACTATGAGGATTTAATAATTTAATATTAATAAAAATAACATCTCACCTCATATTTTGTCTTCTTTTTAAACCGGTCTTGGAGATATTAATACTCCATTGTCAGTTTTTACTTGACCATTGTTCTGTCATGGTGACTCAATGTTTCCTTCTCCATCTGTTGGGTAGACTGATGAATCTCCAAATCAATCACATTCACTGGGAATTTTAAAATTCAATAATTGTTCCTTTTTTTTAATTATAGACTTTTTTCCCAAACTGTGAGTTTTCAGGTTTTTTATTTCATTAAATAATTTTGCCTTTCTTTCAATTTGATGTTTTTTGACCAAGAGAAAAATCTGCAGTAGCTGCTTATGCTTGATCAGAAAAACATTTAATTGAAAGAAAGGCAAAATTAATTAACAGTAATATAATGTATGATTAAGAACTATAAAATAGTCACCTTGTAGGTCCGTCTCCTCAACTTATAAGTTGTTTTAAAACTCTGATTCTTAATGAGAACATACCCAGTCCACACAATCCTCTATATAAAATATTCACAACCAAGTCAGTGCTTCAACAAGGATCAACAAGAACGGACCTAATGCATTCTGCTGATGATGGACATAGTCCCGAATGGCCTACAGAGTTTTAAAACAACTTAAGTTGATGAGACGGACCTACAAGGTGACTATTTTATAGTTCTTAATCATACATTATATTACTGTGAATTAACACCTCAACGGAAACTTACCATGAATTTTACTAGTATCTAAATTAATTAAACAAATAAAAACCCTAAAGAATTCACAGTTTGGGTAATGATCTACATTTAAAAAAAGAAGGACCAATTAATAAATTTTGAAATTCCCAGGGAATGTGATATGATTTGGAGGTTCACCGGTATGGAGGAGAAAACATTGAATCATCACAACAGAACAATGGTGGAGTAAAAACTGATGATGGAGTATAAATTTCTCTGAAACAGATCTAAAATAACACAAAATATTATATGAGATGTTATTTTTATTAACATTAAATTAGTATTTTATATTCTTATTCACTGTTGCTAACTTATAATTTTTTCCTTCCTTTTGTTTCTCCTAACAGATCCTCTGTGCCCATCCATCCAAAATGAGAAATTTCCAGAATATATTCTTTTCCATGCACCAGTCTTTACAACTTCGTCTTTGGTGAGTAATCATGTCTCATTTATTTATACTTTGTTTAAATAAATCATTATTATTACATTATTATTTTAAAGAGAAAAATTATATGTGAGACTGGGATTTGAACCAAGACCTTTGGCTTTCTAGGCCAATGCTGTACTGCTGAGCTGTCTGAGCAATCCATTCTAAATGCAATTTTTCTTCTTATACATTGTTGTTGTTGTTGTTGTTATTATTATTATTATTATTATTATTATTATTATTATTATTATTATTATTATTATTACCTTAATTTGTAAACCTCGAAACTGCACTTTCTGATGATTTTTACATTTTGCATCATTTATTGAGGGAATTGTATCAGTTAAAAATTGATAGGAGGTGGTGATATCAAAAGATTGAACCAGAATTTTACTCTTCATCTCATATTATATTTTCTCACCTGGACAGGTTTGAGAGATGATCGTCCTCATTCTCAACTAGATTGCAGTTGTTATGCTGACGTTCTGATGTCTTGTAGATTCTTTCCTTCTAGTGGTGGATAGACAAACATCACAACACAATGAGGAGTGTGGACGAAAAACTTGACAATCTACAAAATGTTTTTACCAAGATAATTAAGATTAAAGTCTGATACGTGTATCATAAATCTGTTTTCAATTTTTTGTTTCATAACTAGTCATAAAAATTGATTATATTTGATTAATCAAGCAATAACATATTTTAAAACTTAATGAATAGGTTTATAATAAAAAAAATAATTTTATAAATATGTAGATTGTCAAATTTTTCATCCACATCTCAAATATCTCTTCAGGGAATTTCAAAATTCATTAATTTATCCCTATTAATATGGATGCGAAACTTGGACTCTTACTTTAAGGGAGGAAAGGCAATTACAAGTATTTGAGAATAAAGTTCTTACGAAAATTTTTGTACCAAAGAGAGATGAATAGACAGGTGGATGGAGAAGACTACATAACCTGAACTACATGATCTTTATAGGAAGCCAGATATAATAAGAACAGTTAAGTCTCGTAGACTGTGATGGGCAGGACATGTGGCACGAATGGGGAATGAAAGTCATGCATGGAAGCTTCTTGTAGGGAAACCAGAGGAAAAACGCCCAGTTGGTAGACCAAGAATGAGGTGGGAGAATAACATTAACTATGATTTGAGGGAAGTAGATTATACAGTGAATTGACGATTTTATTATTAATTTAACACTTCTCATTGAAGGATAAATTATATTTGAAGAGAAAAATTTTCGCCTAGACCAGGACTCGAACCCGGGACCCTTGGCTTTCCGGGCCAAGTGCTCTACCAACTGAGCTACCGAGGCGAGTTACGATCTAGACGCAAATTTTTCTCTTATGTACGTTGTAATTCCCTCGCGCCAAATGCTTGAAACCATAGCTTCTATCTTTGCAAATGGCGGCTTCTTAGTTAAGAAGACATTTATTGGGAATTTAACACTACTTTATAGCCAGTAGGGCTTCTATTGACGATTTTATTATTAATTTAACACTTCTCATTGAAGGATAAATTATATTTGAAGAGAAAAATTTTCGCCTAGACCGGGACTCGAACCCGGGACCCTTGGCTTTCCGGGCCAAGTGCTCTACCAACTGAGCTACCGAGGCGAGTTACGATCTAGACGCAATTTTTTCTCTTATGTACGTTGTAATTCCCTCGCGCCAAATGCTTGAAACCATAGCTTCTATCTTTGCAAATGGCGGCTTCTTAGTTAAGAAGACATTTATTGGGAATTTAACACTACTTTATAGCCAGTAGGGCTTCTATTGACGATTTTATTATTAATTTAACACTTCTCATTGAAGGATAAATTATATTTGAAGAGAAAAATTTTCGCCTAGACCGGGAATTTTTCTCTTCAAATATAATTTATCCTTCAATGAGAAGTGTTAAATTAATAATAAAATCGTCAATAGAAGCCCTACTGGCTATAAAGTAGTGTTAAATTCCCAATAAATGTCTTCTTAACTAAGAAGCCGCCATTTGCAAAGATAGAAGCTATGGTTTCAAGCATTTGGCGCGAGGGAATTACAACGTACATAAGAGAAAAATTTGCGTCTAGATCGTAACTCGCCTCGGTAGCTCAGTTGGTAGAGCACTTGGCCCGGAAAGCCAAGGGTCCCGGGTTCGAGTCCCGGTCTAGGCGAAAATTTTTCTCTTCAAATATACAGTGAATGATTTGAAATCATTAGCTCAGGATAGGGATGTATGGAGAACTTATGTCCATCCAGCCATGAACCTATGAGACGATAGTGCTAGTGAGTTAGTTAATTCCTATTTTTCTGGATGTAGATTTTTTACCCCATACTGTGAGATATATTGATTTTTCCAGTTGTTACACATTTGCCTTACTTAGTATGAATGCACGAGTGAATAGTGTGTCTTGTCTTAATGTTGGTGTTTCCTCGGAGGTGGTTTTGGCATTGAGCTGATCACTCATCTGGAGTGATCCCCCATGTTGTGTATGTTCAAGAAAGTATGTAACTGACCCAGAATTAGAAATCCTCTCCCAATAGTTAGTGTCCCTATAAGGTCGAAATACATGGGGCATTTAAAGATACCTACAAAGGGATAGGTAAAGGGAGAGAAAAAGAGAGAGAGAAATATTTTTCTCATTGGCACTACAGGCCTAGAAGGCCCTTGGCCTACAAGTCGGCTGCTGGCCTCACATCCACAAGTGTTAATCACAGAGGTAGACAATCATCTAGCCAGTGTTAGGGTGACATGTGGTCAGCATATCGGGTCCCCCAACCGTTACAGCGGGTTTTCTCTACCTGGAGCTCTACCTCTGTTGTAGCTACTCAAATGTCTCATGATGCTGGGTGGGCACTGGTCCCATATTGTCCGAAATTGCATGAGAAAATTTCTTTCCCCATGGAGACTTGAACCAGCGCAAGTCCATAGCTCTGCACCAAGGCTTCTTTCCTTAACCACTCGGCTACAGTGCAGGATGGGAGATAAATATGGTAGCTGGTAATTGAATCTGAGATTTTTATGTTGATAGCTAGATATTTTAACCATTTCTCCATGGTAACTATAGTTATAGTTTATTACTGGATCTTTAATTTTAAATTTTAAGCCTTTTCCTGAAGGAATAAATAAAAACCATTTTTATACATACATATAAAAGGTTCATGAAAATTTAATCCACCTAGAAGAGTTTAACTCTTTTTCATTTAACTTTTATAGGAATTAATCACTATGAGGTTTAATTTATGGTGAAATTTAATGTTTCTTACCTCTCCTCATATAAATTTTCTAAGTAGATTGCGATTTTGAGACCACAACGGTCTCATCTTCAGCACTTTCTTGGCGACTGATGTTATGTCAATTGGAAGAAACTCTTCTTCTTCCCTCTGTTGGTGGACCGATGAACCTCTGGATCAGGTCAAAATTTGTGGGAATTTTGAAGTTCATAAGTTTTCCTTTGTTTTTCTGAATGTGGATCTTTTCCCAAACTGTGAGTTCCTTTTGTTTGTCTATTTGTTTAATTAGACTGGATTTTGGTTCAATTAAATGTTTTTTTTTTTTTTTGAGAAGTGGAAAAGTCAGCAGTAGCTGCTCATGCTTGGTCCGAGAGAAGTGGAAAACTCAGCAGTAGCCGCTCATGCTTGGCCCGAAAAACATTTAATTGAATCAAAAGCCAGTCTAATTAAACAAATAGACAAACAAAAGGAACTCACGGTTTGGAAAAGATCCACATTCAGAAAAACAAAGGAAAACTTATGAACTTCGAAATTCCCTCAAATTTTGACCTGATCCAGAGGTTCATCGGTCCACCAACAGAGGGAAGAAGAAGAGTTTCTTCCGATCGACATAACATCAGATGCCAAGAAAGTGCTGAAAATGAGACAGTTATGGTCTCAAAATCGCGATTTACTTAGAAAATTTATATGAGGAGAGGTAGGAAACATTTAATTTCACCATGAGTTTAACTCTGCCTAAAAATGCCCATTTTATCCATTATGTTATATTTAAGATATTATTTCTATTAAATTTGACTTATTTTGTGTTTTTGAGCCTACAATTGCCATTTTTTAAATTAAACTTACTACAACCACATGGCATATACCACTTAATAGATTATATAATTTGGACACCCTATTATTTGCAGATGACATTGTGTTTATAGCGAATTCAGAAGATGACCTACAACGTTCAGTCTACTCTTTTCACCAAATTGCAATAAACTACAACATGGAAATCACAACAGAAAAATCTAAAGTCATGGCTTTCCTAGGAAAAGACTGAGTTCACAGTAAAATAATAATTATTATTAATAATAAAATATTATAACAAACTAACACATTTAACTACCTCAGATACCAAGTTACATACGAAGAGGAAAAAGATTTTAGTCAAAAAATTATAAAATTTAACAGATTAACTGGAATTATAAATAATATTTTCAAGCCAAACACAGTACAGCAACACACAAGAACTAGAATTTATAAAACATTGGCCAGACCATATTATGTTACGGCAGTGAGACCTGGACAATTCACAATGTAGATGAACAAAGACTAACTGCGGCAGAAATGAAATTTATGGGACGTACTGCAGGTTACTCAAGAACAGATCATAAAAGGAATTCTGAGATTCTCAAAGAATTACAAACAGAATCAATCATGGAATATGAGCAAAAATACAGAAATCTCACATAAGAAGAATGAGCAGAACAAGAATACCATGTCAAATCTTAAATTACCAGCCACCAGGCAAGAGATCATTGGGCAGACCCTTCAAATGTTGTTACAGACTGCTAGGTCTACCACATGAAAGGAAGAACAAGAAGAAGAATTTACATAAATTCTGAAGAGAAAATTGTTTGTCTAAACTGGATTTGAACTCTAGACCTCTAGCTTTATGCACTGGTGCTCTAATAACTTGAGCTACTTAGGCAACCATACTTTAATCTCATAAATTTACATATTCATCCCAGGACTTTGGAAATTTGCAGAGGTCTTTGGAATTTTATAGATAAAAATGTAGGCTCTATCTAGGTAATATATCAAAATAAAGTAAAAATAAATAACAATTTTATTGTGAGGTCAATAAATTAATTTACTATAGTCAATTAACTTTTATTTCTTCTATTAATTTCTTAAATCCATTTTTCTGTGTGTAAATGGCAGTGATATGTAGTATTACACATTTTCGAAAGGCTATTTCAGATTGCTAAATATATATTATAGAGCCTAAAAATCTATGTCAATTTTACATAGTTGTAACTTAGTGAAAAGGGATTTAACAATAAAATATTGTTTTAAATGTAGTGAAAACTAGAGAAGAAAACAAATTAATGTCAGGCAATGAAACTGAATTTAAGTTCTACTGGCATTAAAATTATTAGGTGACTGTTTACAATTTATGGGTCACAATAAACATATGATCCACTTTTCGGTGCCAACTATTATCAGAAAACTCTCAATTTTGTAAATAGAGAGAGGATTAACCAAGCAAATTAAGTAAGACATATCACCTTCTTCTGATGATGAAACCATATTCTGAAAAACCTACAAGTTTTAAAAAGTTTTAATCAAGTTGAGGATAACAATAACTTACAGGTACTAATTTTATAATTTTGTATTTAAAGAGCCAGTGTGTGGTCGCCAGTGCGTGGGGCTTTAAATATGGCCGAAATTTAAAAAAAGGAAAAGTGTAAAATAAGAGTACAGGGTTCAAACATAATAAAAAACTTAAAATAAAAAAAAAACAATTTTTTCATCATATTTCACCAAATTTCATCAAAGCATTGCCTTAATGAGGAATAAGGGATTAAATGGACAATAGATCCAAGGTATCAGTCTTTATATATAAAATGAGTGCCTGTGAGTCTATCTGTCTGTTCTTTACGGGCCCAAATACTATTTGACCAATATGAATGGGGTTTTTACCGTAAAATATTTCTGGGAGAATTAATGTGTATAACATTATGTATGTACTATAGGACCCGGAGCTAAAAAAAAAAAGTATCAGCTGCAATAAAAATGTCACTTTTTGGACATTTAAATAGCTTACACTGCCTAAGCCATAACATCCATCCATCCATCCATAATAATTCTGTCCGAGGGCAGGTCTTTCACTGAAATCATAGCTTTGCAGCTTTACTAGGGAAGTATAGGTGTGGTAGCTTCTCGTTGCTTTCCACACGGGTGAATAATGATGAGGATGATGATGATGGCTGGATGATTTTTGGGGACCGTTGGGCCCTAAGCTTCCTGACATTTGTCTTACAGGTGAGGAAAAACCAGGAGCCTGTCCCAACTGGGAATCGAATCCAGGCCCACTGCGTGACAAGGCAGCACGCTACCTCGAGACCATAGCGGTAGACTAAATCATAACATATGCACCAAATTAATGTACACAGAATTGAATATCTCAAACAATTCTACATAAGTCCACGACAGAATATGTCCATCTTTTACAGATAACAGATCTTGAGGCATCAGTTTTTTTTTAATTGGCCTAAACCTTCTGGGGGCACCATGCCCCTGGGGTCGACTCTGCCTCCAAATGGAAATGAGTACTAAACACTTGTTTGGGATTAAAGGTGGCTGACAACCCAGCTGATGTGACCTTAACCTCTCTATTACCACAAGAGCCCTCTAAGGCCTTTAATAATGGGATCACTTTAGTGTATTACTTTATAATGATGGCGAACATTGGTTTCATTTCACATTTATACATAGTACACATAAAATTAATACTTTTCTGAAAAATATGTAAGATGCACATTGTAATGTTCCCAACTCTCATTGTGTAACATTAATAAAAAATGTTTATTTCAACCCTTAGGGCTGTCTTTTAATTTAATCTGTGTCAAAACAGACCATGGGATCAAAAAATTCCAAGGAAGAAAGTTCTTCCATTTCACGTCTCCTAGGTACTGTGTGAAAATATAGACCAATACTTGCCATTATTGTGAAATAATGCATCAATGGATGTCTGTACAAAAAATTTTAATTATTCGGAAATTGTCGAAAGTGTCTCTTAAATGTTTTTGATTTGTAAGCTACAGGACATGGAAGGTCTTTCTACCAAAACATTGCTTAACAATAAATTCAATTAAATCATATATAAAATACGCAACATATTTCCGTTTTATTAATAACCTCTGAAATGGGGACATGAGACTAGATGAGAAGAAGAAGATTAAACATTTCATTCACTAAAAATGTTTTTAAAATATCACGCGAGTTTTCATCTCGGTGGGCAATTCACTTTCGTCGCTACGCTGCGATCGTAATTTTATCGACAAGATGTGATATTTCCCTTGACTATTTAACTCATACCCCAAAAAATTGTTTGTCATTCGCCCTTAGGAGAATGTTAGTAGAAACACTTGCAATGCCCCATTTTGATTATTGTGACACTCTTTTTACAGACTTAAATATTATTTCCACTCAAAGACTTCAACGTGTTCATAATTCTTGCGCACGTTTTATTTGTGGTATTCGCAAATTTGACCATGTTACACCGTCCCTGGAACAACTATCGTGGTTTCGTCTAAGAGATCGTAGAACTGTCCATTCCCTATCCCTTCTCTATAAAATACTTCACACATCATCGCCTAATTATTTATCACGCCGCTTCATCAGACTATCCGACACACATAATCTTGACACTCGATCCCATCAGCACATTGTCCTTTATATCCCGCCTCATCACACTGTATATTATTCATTATCTTTTACGGTGTCACTTACCAAAACATGGAATTCCCTTCCACCCTATGTCAGAGACTGTCAAACTATAACATCCTTCAAAAACAAACTAAAGAATTATTTAATAACAAACTAACTTATACACCTCACTGATAGTATTCTTTTAGCAATATTAATATATTTAATTATTTATGTAAATAATATTAAGAATAACAAATATTTTTATTTGTTTTGTTTTAAATATTGTATAATCGTAAAATTAGTTTTCTATATCTCATTATTTTCCTGTTTTTTATATACACTAGACAGGGACAATTTAATATGTCTTGCTTGTATACATTTTATTATTAGTTTTAGTCTTAATTTTAACTAATATTAACTGGTTGTATTATAGATCGTAATATGTATATTAGATATTATCTTTTGATCAAATTTTTACTTAGTGTTTAATATTAGAGTTAATTAATATTGTTATATTCTTATGTAATATATGTTTGTCCTGGTGAGTGGAAGAGAAGGCCACATGGCCTTAACTCCACCAGGCTAAATAAATAAATCTTAAATCTTAAAAATGAGAGTCAATGACCAATCACGTTTCAATGAATTTTGTTTTACAACCAATCACAGTCGTGTTTCACCTCGATAATTATGGAATTTTGATTATCAAAATAAAGAAACCTCCTCCTTTTTAATATACTGAACAGGTCAGAGCATTATTTTGCAGTGACTGACTCTCTAACAAAGACGTTGAATATAACAAATAATGAACATATTCCGACCAACACATTTGATAATTGTGTTTTTAAATACTGATTTTACTGAGTTGTTTCCGAAAAAAATAATTCATAACCTATAATGCTGGTTATAATATACAGTTTGTTGCGTTTCATATCTTCTCCACTAGGGTGCATTCTTACAATATTGCGATCCTATTTGGCAATAAATAGTATGGTCAAGTTGCAGTGATGAACAAGTGAAACATAACTAAACATTTCTGATTTGTTTTCAAACATCGCCGTTTACATGCATTAAATATTGTCCACCGCTGTGGTATCGAGGTAGCGTGCTGCCTTGTCACGCAGCGGGCCGGGTTCGATCCCCGGTCTGGACAGTTTTTATGGGTGAGGTTTTTATCGGGGTTTTTCCTCACCTATAAGACAAATGTCAGGAAAACTTTAAGGCCCAAACGGTCCCCGAAATCGTATGGCCTTCGCAATCATAATCATTATATTCATCATAGATTAAGCTTAGGATTAGGGACTCTCCTGGCGCACCACTATCATCACCCATCATATCATCGGGACAACGTAACCCCGCCTTCCAGGCGCCCCAACCTCAGAAGTGGGTTACAATTATGCCATGCAAGCAGAGAACACCAGGAATGTCGAAAGACAACCTGGGGCATTTGCAAAAAAAAAATATTTTAAAATAACTATATTTAAATAATGATTTGTGAGTACACAGTTTAATTTTATTCGTTAAATAGTCGTAACAAATGCCACTCTTGATTTCCAAATCCTCTAGATAAGTTCAGAGTCACGGAACGAGTCACTTCGTGAATCGTGAATTTATCGATAATTTTGAAATCACTCGTAGCATTACTTACGACAACAATGGCAATTTAAGATAAAGTTTTTCACGCAGGAACTGCGTAAACTAATCGAATTACTCAGCGAATCCAATTTATCGTCCTATTGTGCTGGTTTACGGAATATACAATTTTTTTAATTAAATCGTAAGCTGCGAGAAAACAAACATCGCTAGAGCGATTTTTAAATTTCGCCTTCCTGGTAAACTCCCACTCCTAATATTCGAATTTTTCTGATTTTTTGAGAAAACCTTCCTCGTTTCATTTCAATGGCAAATGCCGAGTTTCGTTGTGAAAAATCGAAAGTTCCGGCCGCTATAGAGAGTCTTAAATTTTCGCTTTATGTTAACACCTACTCCTAATGGTTCAATTTTTATGGTTAACGAACTTGGCCTTACATTTCATAATTGATTGCTATATGCCGAGTTTGGTTCCGAAAAAAAAATTGTATGACTCCCAGATAGTTAAATTATGTATATTCAACTTTTACAGGAATTAATCACTATGAAGTTTAATTTTTGGTAAAATCAAATGTTTCTTACCTCTCCTCATACAAAACTTCTAAGTGGATCGCGATTTCGAGGCCATAACGGTCTCATCTTCAGTACTATTCTGGCGATTGATGTTATGTCGACCGGAAGAAACTCTTCTTCTTCCCTCTATTGGTGGACCGATGAACCTCTGGATCAGGTCAGAATTTGCGGGAATTTCGAAGTTCATATGAACCTGTGTGCTGATTAACCGGCGTTGCCCGGGAATCTACTTATCCCGATCTTCTTGACATAAATGAGTTGAAATACGAAAATTATTGTGTTTTATGTTTAGTTAAATAAGTGGGAGCAAAAATTTATATCGTAATTTTTTTAGATACTCATCCCGATCGTTTTGTCATAAATGAGTTGAAAGAAAAAAAAGTAATGTACTTCTTATGATTAGTTAAATAAGTAAAATGAAAAATAACTATAAATGTGTATCGTAATTATTTTAAGATTTCCCGTGCTGATTATCCGGTGTTGTCCGGGAATCTACTTATCTCGATTTTCTTGGCATAAATGAGCTAAAAGTCAAAATTCATCATTGTGAGTTATCGGTAAAAGAATACCCGCCGTGTGCTGCTATGCTTGCACAGGAATCTACGTATTTGTCTCGATTTTCTTGGCATCAATCAAACGTATTTGTCTCGATTTTCTTGGCATCAATGAAAGACAAAAATGGTTATTTGTGAGTTACCCGTAAGAGATAAACATATGCTATCGCGGACTTTTTTTTGTAGAGCTTTTTGAGATATTCTATTCTGTGTACATTAATTTTGTGTATTTGTTATGGTTTAGGCAGCGTAAGCCATTTAAGCGTCCAAAGAGCTACTTTTTTCACGTTTTCCATTACAAAGGGCGATTTTTAAGGGTGTAGGAGTTGAGTATTACAATGCTCTTATAGCCTATGTTCATCCCGGGAATCTCCTGAACATTTTGCAAAAAAAACCCATCACAATCGGATCAACGGTGTGGCCGCCAATAAAGTACGAACAAACAAACATTAATTTTTATATATTATATTATCATTTTTTTTTGTTCTTTCCTCGTCAATTTATATTGTGTAGCCTATGCCTATTATTATTATTATTATTATTATTATTATTATTATTATTAAACATCATGTAGATAATTCATAATTGTTATTATATGTATAATTTAACCCTGGTGAAGTGGAAGAGAAGACCTTACGGTCTCCATTAGGTAAAATAAAGTAAAATGTCAAGAATTAGCGCGAGTCCCGTATATCTGCACCGCGCGGGACATTTCACTGGTTCAAGCCAGGTGTAAATGTTAAATCAATAGACATGAAAGTGTTTCTTAAAGAGATGATTGGACACTTGTTAATAAGTGCTAATGAATGTTAATATTGCCTTGGAACGAAGATTGTAAATATTTACAGTATTCTGTGACAGTTATAAACGAGGGTTGGTCGAAAACTTGCGTTCTAGGTTTATTTAAGTTTAACGGATCTTTCAACATCGTTACTGGAAAACGATAAAAATTCTTCAAGAAATGTGTAATTCCAAATAATCATAAGTTTTGTTTCTATTATCGTTATGAGAGAACCTCTTGTTTATTGATTTGCGAATTAAATTTAAAAGAAAATGTATAGGTCTAATATTGGCGTTATTAAGTTAGTAATTAGTGAAGCTAAGCGATTTCCGATGGAATGCAGTCATTATCACGAAAATATTTTTGAAAAATATTGATTTTCGCTGATCCTACTTAGTAGACACCGAACAATTACTGTGACTAAAATTATGTATATATATTATTGTCCACCGTTGTGGTCTCGAGGTAGCGTGCTGCCTTGTCACGCAGCGGGCCCGGGTTCGATCCCCGGTCGGGGCAGTTTTTCTGGGTGAGGTTTTTATCGGGGTTTTTCCTCACCTGTAAGACAAATGTCAGGAAAACTTTAAGGCCCAAACAGTCCCCGAAATCATCATCATCATCCTTCATCGGGTGTGGAAAGCAACGGGAAGCTACCACACCTACAATTCCCTAGTAAAGCTGCAAGCATAGCATGAAAATGCTATGATTACAGTGAAAGACCTGCCTTCGGGCAGAATTACTATGGATGGATATATATTATTCATGCTCATTTTTCTGTATACATTTTATTCATGGTAATTTTTCAGTGTCTGCTATGTATGATCGGCGAAAATCGGTTTTTTTTAATGTTTTCATGAGAACTACAAGATTATATTTCTTGCAATTGGCGGCTTCTTTATTAAGAAGACCTTTTATTGGGAATTTTACATTACATTATAAAGCCGGTATGGCCTCTTTCGATGTTTTTATTATTAATTTCAAATTATATTTGAAGAGAAAAATTATGCCTTCATCGCCACTTGTTCGTTGCAATAATTTTGATTGAATAACACGTGTCTCTTGTGCTTTGTTCCCAGTTTATAATGTCGAGTAAAAGGAAAGAAAAATAATTAGTACCGAAGAGAAAAAAAAATAGTGTTGCCGCTTAAAGTAAAAATAAAAATGCTTGGCCGTTTATACGCGTTGGCGAGTCGTTTGCGTCTATATCACGCTGTTTCAATGTTAATGAATCAAGAAATCCGAAAACGAAATAAGGAATCATATCGCAGAATTCACAGCTGAATATCAATCTTAATTGAAAGACCTTTTAAAAGCGGCAAAACAGGAAAAAGATTACTAAGTTCTTTAAGGGTCGGTTTCACCAACAGAGAAAACTGTATTACGCCAGTTTCCCTGTGTATAATGCATAGCTTAAACTGGCGTAATACAGTTACCTCTGTTGGTGAAACCGGCACTAAGTCCTTCCTAAACCTGACAGTAATAATTAATAGAAATTTCAAAATCTCTCATTAATTTATTTTATTTTGATAATTTTTATTTTATTATGTAACCTTGGAACGTATCCCCTATATACCCATACAAATTACCATTCCATATTTGCGGAACATATCCACTGCGAATAAGGAGTTTTTACTGTAGGCTATAGTTTCTACCTGTATAGATTCGGCCTCATTGCACACCCGTTATTATGCGAAACACAGATACAAATAACAATTGCGCTGTAAAATCTTAAATTAGTTAAGTTCTGAGACCGACCTTTCGCAGGTAGCGTTCTGAATTTACGGAATAAAGATGACAGAAACATATGTATCATTCTCATTAAGCGAAAAAGTGAAAGTGATTGAAGATAAATCTCCACATGTCGGGTCCCCAGTCATTATAGCTGGTTTTCTCAACCTGGAGCCGTTATCCATTGTAGCTATCCAAATTCTTCAACATTGCCGGACCGATACTCCAAAGTCAAGCTCTAGCTCTCGTTAAATCCCTAAGGGAATAACGATTTCAAGGAATCTTCAGGTTGGTTGGACAGTTTTAAAAGACGACACAATGTAGTGTAGAATGAATTTTTCGGGGAATCAAAGAATGTGGACGAAAGTGTAGTTAGTGAGCGAACATCGAAACTGCAAACATGAATTTTAGGATACGCGCCTAATATACATTTTTAACGCTGACGAAATGGGACTGTTTTTTCGCGCGTTACCATCGAAGTCGCTCATAACATACTCTACTTCGCTTTTCAACGGCAGCGGAATTACAATTAATCCAAGGTACATAAAAAGACATATACGGTACTCTATAATCTAAGATTATTAATAAGTTTGTTTTTTATAATACGGAATTTTGTCAAATGTGGAAAAAAATCGGTCCCATGCGATTCCGCTTTGAGCAAGTTTTTACTATATATATATTATCATCGTTATGATCGTTGTTGTTATTATTATTATTTATTTGTTAATTATTTGACAGCTCCATGGCTGAAGCGGTTAGACGCTCGCCTCTCACAGCTGGGGTCTCAAGATTACGTCTCGTTCACTCCATGTGGGTGTTCCGTGGCAGGTTTTCCCAACTTTCTCCAGTTTTCTCCTGCCACAATTTTGATTCCATGATTTCTCCATACTCATCCATTTTTGTGACTGTGCGTCAGGCGTGGTCACATGACACCCTTGTCGTTTACAGACCTCTACAAATATAAGGGCTTCATCTCATTCCATCCCTCGACCCGACCTGAGTTGGATACAAGTTGAGAATATTATTATTATTGGTTACTTATAATCATCATTCAGTCAAATAGTGGGTCTAGTGGCCTGCCTGTTAAGGTCTCTTTCCATCTCTTCAAGGCCCGAATCAAAGAGATTTTTCTCGAAGTACATATTTGAGAATTTATAGCCAGAAACTGTAAAATAAATTATTTCTGTAGTTACTAGGCATTTTAATACAATTATTATTATCATTATTATTATTATTATTATTAATTGCAATACTCTAGAAGCCGGAAGTTAGAGAATTTGTGTCGCGGCGGGTTAGGATTTTTAAACTGATCCAAACCTTCTGGGGGCAAAGACGGCGGTCGCTTGGGGCTGACAATCCGGCTGGTATCAAGAGCTGATTGTTTAGAAAAGTGGGGGCCTTAATCTCCTACTACCCCAAAGATCTCCTAAGGACTGAATTGGAATCACTTTACTTTATTTAGGCCTATTATTATTATTATTATTATTATTATTATTATTATTATTATTATTATTATTAGTAATAGTAGTAGTGGTGGTAGTAGTAGCAGTATTAACTTAACTCACTGGCTCTATCGAAACCTTGTTTATTATTAGTATTATTATTAGTAGTAGTAGTAGTAGTGGTAATAGTAGTAATAACTTACTCGCTGGCTCTATCGAACCCGGAGGTTTATGGCCGCGCGGGCATAAGCTCTTCATACGTCCCTACCCTGAGCTAATGTTTTCGAATCATTATTATTATCATCATCATCATTATTGTTATCGACCGCGGTCAATGGATTTTTTTAGGACGGAAAAATCCAAGGAGCAAGTTCTCCGGGAGGGACTTCAGAAGCCGTGAGCCCCGAGTCTGAAGATTTTCAGACTCGTAAAAGATCCTTAAGCCTAAATAAAGAGGTCTTTAAGCAACCGACATCAACGTTCTAGTAATACTTAGTTGCTTGTTACATGTCTCATTGGGTTGATGTGTTGACCGCATGCCATCCATAACATCTACGAGCAAACAAGGTAGCTAAAAATTAACTTGGTCTAGTAACTCCTTATAAAGGAGAGGATATGGCCCAACAATGGTCTACGTCATTATAGATAGATTATTATTATTTATTTAGCAGGGTTCACAATGTTTCACATCACCTTCCTGCGACGAATTAATCTGCCATTCTCCTCCACATCTGTCATTCCAATCTCCATAGGCCAATCCTTTTTGCCCTCGTGTTGCTTAAAAACCTTACATTATTTTTGGCCGTCTTCTTCTTTTTCTATCAAAATTATTATTATTATTATTATTATTATTAGTTTTATTATTCTTATTATTATTAATTGTTTTGTCATCATCATCAACAATCACGGATTAAGCCCATGTGGCCTGTTCCGGTCTCATAGATTCTCATTCAAAAGTTGGATCCATCTCTTCTTCAGACTACCAACATTCCTGCGTCCTTTTGGTTTGTATTTAAGTATAGTTTTGGGAATGTGATCATCTTCCATTCTGTGAACATGTTCTTTCCATATTTTCTTTTAAGAGTCTGTTATTCTATCTAAGAGTTTAAAGATATTTAGCTCATTTCTAATATCTTCACTTCTACTCTTATCTAGAAGTTTGAAACCAGCCACACTTCTCAGAAATCTCATTTCAGCTGCTTCTATGATCTTCTCTTCTCTTTTAGTTAAAACCCAAAATTCGCTACCATACAATAGTAAGGGGACTGCCACTACTTTACAAAATTTTAGTTTTGTTTCTTTTCTTGTGCTTTTAAATATCCTTTTGATTGTTCCACATATATAATTAAATTTATTAAGTTTGTTAAATAGATCTTCATTTTTAAAATAGGAAATTTCATAACCCAGGTATTTAAAATGGTTCACTTGTTCAATGGGTTTCCCCTCCAGAATTATTTTAGCTCTTACGGTATCTGATCCCTTAAAAGCTAGGATTTTCGTTTTACTTATTGATATTTTGAAATTATATTTCTGTATAATGTTATTTAACTGAAAGAGCGATTTCTGTAGACCATCTTCTGAACTAGATATTAGAACTGGTCGTCTGCAAAAAGTAAGGCATCTAACATCTTATTTCTTATTTTGAAATGTGAGTCCAAATTTATCTGTCATTATATATGATATCGTCAATATTCATAATAAAAAGGGAGAATGAAAGTGGACATCCCTGTCTTACACCTCTATTTATTGTTGCTGTTATATTGTTTTTATTTTTGCCTCCAGTTTCTATTGTTATTTTATTTTCTACATATAGACTTTTTATTGCAGTTATTAGGTGGAGGTACTCCTTTCTCTTTCATTATATTCCACAATTTATTTCTGTTAACTTTGTCAAATGCTTTTTAAGATCTATAAATGCCATAAAAGTTGGTAGATTATATTCTCTATATTGTTTTGTTATTAAACTAAAATATTTATGTATTAATAAATATAGTAAATTTGGCAGCGCGTATGGCATATTAAAATCTAAGAATCTCTGTTCTAGTTATTCACAAAAATAAATATATAGCCCTCTCTGGAAAGTGGCCAGTAGCTTCGCATAACACAGAATTTAGAATGACGTTTTGAAAAGTATTGGATGTCATGGTGTCATTTGTGTAAGCTCGAGAATTTGACCTGCTAACACGGAATTTTGAATAAACGCATATTGAAAAATTACGTATGTAAAAATTAAAAAAAAAAAAATTGGGCGCCTGCGCGGAGAAGATTGAGGGCAAAGTGTTTTCTATTCGTTTGTTCCGTGACAGACGCAAACTTAAGTTGGACGTCTCAAATCATTGAAGATGGACGAGAAATTGACACCTTCTGAGACATCTCCAGGATATAAAATGCGTCATCTATCCAGTAAGTAAACTTGGTTAAAATTAATCCACTACAGACTCTCATTAATAACATTTTTCACTAATTAATATAAATAAGTATTTACAATAAAACGTACATTTATTTATTTGTTATTTATAGACGCTTCCAAGGTTAACTTGTATCTAAAATATAAATAAATGATTTATATTTTAAAATTGTTTTCACTAATAGATCGAATAAACTTAAATTTTATATTTCATATCTTTAATTCTTATTTATAGACGCTTCAATATCTAAGGCAAACTTATGCCTAAATTATAATCAAGTATTAAAAGTGTGTGTTCTAATGTCCACCTACTGCACTTTTTGTGCTTCGAGTTATGAAAAACGAGGAGTTTTCACTAATAATTTAAAAGTCTATAATAAACGTTTATTTTATTTCATTATTATTTAGAGACGTTTAATATCTATGATTGTCTAAAGTATAATTAATTATTATAAAAGATTAAAATAATGAAACACATATTCCCGCCTCACTATTTTTATGTTTTATTTAGATGTCTTAAGTACAGAAATGGATGTTTTAAGATGATCAGCTGGAAAATCTAGAATGGATAGAAAACGAAATAAAGAAATAAGGAAAATTATGGGTGTACAAGAGGAGCCGGACATCATAGACATTATAGAAAAGAAAATATTACAGTGGTATGGCCATGTCAAAAGAATGCCAGAACAATGATTGCCAAAGATTGTTATGGAATGGATCCCAATGGAAAGGAGGAAGATCAATGGATGGACAGAGAGGAATGGCGTTCGGTTTCCGGAAGACGGCGGCAGCTGCCATAATACCGGATGATGATGATGATTTAGATGTCCATTTATATAAAAGCGGGTGCCGCGGCAGTGCTTGACAATGATTAACATGCGCAATTTTTATAGTGGCGGTAGTCGGCATCTTTATATTTAATTATTTATAACAGCTGCGGGGAAACAAAGCGAGCCGCTGGACAACCATCTTAGTGAGGCTACTGTACCTGAGATCTCAACTAAGTAAGATTCCTTTTAAAACACCTTGTTGTTAATTTTGAATTATCGTGCGTAGCCTAACTAATTAAAAAATAAATAATTAATCCGTAGTACAATAGGTCGAGGCTAATTTGACCTGGTTGCTCTCAATAATCAGGTGGAAGTATTGGGAATCACGTAGTTGATGGGAAGTTCTTCATACTTAATTCCAGGTTTCTTTACTGGATTTCTCTATAACAAGCTAACCGCCGTTATGAGACTGACTGAATTTATTAGGTTTAGTATTATCATTAGAGAGCGGATTTGTATGTGATAAAATCTATATTGGTATTTTTTCAACCAGTTGAAAATAACTAGTTTACAGTTTATAAATAAATTGTAACTAAGAAAATTTCTTTAGTGATTTTTTTTTTTTTTGGAATCTAGTAATACTACCTTTATATTAAACACGTTACTTTTGCTTTAGAACATCGTTTCCCAACCTGTGGTTCGCGAACCCCCAGGGAGTTCACGAAACATTTCAAGGCGTTCGCCAAAACTTTTCCGTAATGGCGGATTTCGATGTTAGGTCTATTTTGTTTCCATCATTTCTGCAGCAATTGTAATAATAATCATCATCATTATTGTTTAAATTAAAGTAACCCTATAATGCGCCTTGTTACATATGTGTAATATCGGGATTTATCACATTATTTCCTCAATAAATTAATATTTACCGCGAATGCCTGATTTACAGTTATGTAACAATGTTAGGAATGCATTTTATTTCCTTACAACTAGGCTTAGACATTGTAACTTTTAAGCCGTAACTAGAGTAACTTTAGGTTTTAACTGTTAAGGATTAAGTTAATTTTAGGTTATTAAACCTTTTGCTTGGAATTAAATTTTATGCATTTGTACTGTATGTATATTTAAAAGTCAGTGGTTTATCCAACCCAGATCGTTTGTTGTACTGTATGTATATTTAAAAGTCAGTGGTTTATCCAACCCAGATCGTTTGTTGTACTGTATGTATATTTAAAAGTCAGTGGTTTATCCAACCCAGATCGTTTGTTGTACTGTATGTATATTTAAAAGTCAGTGGTTTATCCAACCCAGATCGTTTGTTGTACTGTATGTATATTTAAAAGTCAGTGGTTTATCCAACCCAGACCGTTTGTTGTACTGTATGTATATTTAAAAGTCAGTGGTTTATCCAACCCAGATCGTTTGTTGTACTGTATGTATATTTAAAAGTCAGTGGTTTATCCAACCCAGATCGTTTGTTGTACTGTATGTATATTTAAAAGTCAGTGGTTTATCCAACCCAGATCGTTTGTTGTACTGTATGTATATTTAAAAGTCAGTGGTTTATCCAACCCAGATCGTTTGTTGTACTGTATGTATATTTAAAAGTCAGTGGTTTATCCAACCCAGATCGTTTGGAAGGGGCTCGCGAGTCGGAAAAGGTTGGTAACCGCTGCTTTTGAAAATAAGGTACCATTTACATTGGAATATTACTAATCTACGTTGCAGTATTAACTTTTTTAATACATAAAAATCCTTTCCCTAATTATCATTATTATAACTCTACGTATTACATAATCTGCAGTTTAAATCGCTTTTAGGCCTACTAAGGGTTTCCAATGGTCTCTATCCTCACTCAATCACTTTCATGTCTCCTATATCAAGTTCCCTAATATCCATCCGAATGTTATCCTCCTACTTATGCTTAAGGTAACGGCTGTTTCCAAGAATTTTCCAACAAAAAATAAAGAACTTCTACTGTTATCCATGACAATCTAAATCTCCTATACATAATAACCTGGCAACTACATAAATTGTGGAGTTTCTCGTTGAAAAGCGCCTTCCATTATCTAAAATTCATCCGAATATTATCCTCCCGCCTCGACTTTCGTATTGCTCTTTTCAACAAGGATTACCCAAAAAAAGATAGAAAACATATCACCAATTCGAGCTACATGACCGACCCATTTCAATCTCCTAGTTAATCATGATAACATTAGGACAACGATGTAAAGTTACACTTATGATTAAAAACCATTGGCTCTCTTAGAGTTGAATCTCGAAACTAGAGAACCCTACAAGTGTTTGCGTAATTAATTTTTTTTTTCAAATGCCCTAGGTTTGTCTTTCGACATTCCTGGTCTCTCTCCTGTCATGGCGTACTTGTAACCCACTTCTGAGGTTGGGGCGCCTGGAAGGCGGGGTTACGTTGCCCCGATGATATGATGGGTGATGATAATGGTGCGCCAGGAGAGTCCCTAATCCTAAGCTTAACCTAAGATGAATATGAATGATGTTGATTGCGATGGCCATATGATTTCGGGGACCGTTTGGGCCTTAAAGTTTTCCTGACATTTGTCTTACAGGTGACGAAAAACCCCGATAAAAACCTCACCCAGAAAAAATGTCCCGACCGGGGATCGAACCCGGGTCCGCTGCGTGACAAGGCAGCACGCTACCCGAGACCACAGCGGTGGACTTAATTAAAAATTATATGAGGAAAAACCCCGATAAAAACCTCACCCAGAAAAAATGTCCCGACCGGGGATCGAACCCGGGTCCGCTGCGTGACAAGGCAGCACGCTACCCGAGACCACAGCGGTGGACTTAATTATATATATATATATAATTTTTAATTAAGTCCACCGCTGTGGTCTCGGGTAGCGTGCTGAATTATGTATGTGTATATATATATATATATATATATATATATATATATATACATACATACATAATTCATACATACATAAGTCCACCGCTGTGGTCTCGAGACAGCGTGCTGCCTTGTCACGCAGCGGGCTCGGGTTCGATTCCCAGTCGGACAGGCTCTTTGGTGAGGTTTCTTTCAGGGTTTTTCCTCACCTGTAAGACAAATGTCGGGAAGCTTAGGTCCAACGGTCCCCGAAAATCATCCTGTCATCATCATCATTATCCTTATTATTATTATTCACCGGTGTGGAAAGCAACGGGAAGCTACCACACTTCTAATTCCCTAATAAAGCTGCGAAGCAATAGCATGAAAATGCTGATTGCAGTGAAAGACCTGCACTCGGGCAGAACATTATAGAATATGTATAATTAAGAGATAAAACCTTTTCCTACGGATCGTGTCTCTGATAAGCTAAGCGTGAGGAATATGAAAGTACTAACGAAAGAGAGTTTCAGTTCATAATTCCATGATTACTAAATAACGGTCAATACGTCAAAACAAATATCAGGTGTTTTTATTTGCTTATGTCGTTTGGAAAGTTAATTTCTGTGCCACCTGTTGGTAGTTCTCATAGTTTATATTGCTCTGCCATGAAAAATATATTAGCATCTTATTTAACGGCGCTCTTCAGCTCAGTAATTTAAATCTAGGCGTAAAAGGACCAACAAATTTGATTCATACGCTTATCTTTTTCAGGCTAAAAGTCTTTTACGTTCCGTAAATCTAAGAGTCTTGAGACACTTCCCTTTACTTCGCAATTATATATATTTACATATAATTCTTCTGTACGTGTGTATGTCACTGAACTCGTCCTAAACGAGTGGACTGATACTGGTGAATTTTTTTTTGTGTGTGTTTGAGTGGGTCCCTGGATGATTTAGATTCACAACTAAAGCTATTAAGTGTAGGATTTCATCTAGTGAAAATTTAAAAATCGCTCTAGAGGTCACAATTTTCGATGTTTCACAACGAAACTCGATATATCCTATTAAAATAAACAGTGTATGCCATACAATTTAATTAACCTTTAATATTTCATTTATTTAGGCGTAGTCAACGCACGCCTGGTATTAGCTAATATATATGTATCCCGCGAGATAGTAAAGTGCTTTAAGGCATGATACATCGGTGCAGAGCTACGGGACTTCAGCTATTCGAGTCTCTATGGGGTAAGACATTTTATCGTGGAATTTCGGCTAGTATGAGACCAGTGCCAACACTACATAATGAAGAATTTGGATAACTGCAATAAGTAGCGGCTCAGGTTGAAAAAAAAAAACACTTATAACGGTTAAAGAACCCGACATGCTGACCACATGTCACCACTGTATCGGCTAGATGATCATTCGCCTATTTTATTAACACTTGGATGTGAGTTTAACAACCTGATGGTGCGCCAAGGGCCTTCTAGGCGTGTCGCGTAATGGAGTTATAGGCATATATATATATATATATATATATATATATATATATATATATATTTCTCATGACTTTATTTTTTTCCAATTTTGAAAATCTTGTTGTTCTCCTCAGTATATATATACTGAGGAGAACAACAAGATTTAAAAAAAAAACATTGAGTGGTGTCCACCTGGAAGAAGAAGGAAAGGAAGGCCTCGAAACCCATGGATGCAAGAAATAAGAACTAGAATGAGAACAAGAGGACATGGAGTGGATGGATAGGGACGAGTGGAGAAGGAAAATAAAATTTTAGACACACAAATATGTGTAAACATATATAGGCCTATATACCGGCGATTTTTCCATTTATGCTACTATATATGGATGTTCTTACTTTAAAAGAGGAGAAATATTGTATTTTAGAGTAAAGTGCTTAGGAAAAATGTTGCATCAAAAAGGGAGATGGACAGGCGAAAAGAAAAAAATTACGTAATAGTCATAGCATATTTATAAATAACCAGATGTAATGACACTTAATTCTCGCAGATTGCAATGGCCTGTACATGTGGCACGTATGATGAATGAAAGACGGGAATGGAAGCTTGTAGGAAAACCAGAAACATGGTTATATATTATATTGTCCAAGGAAATATGAGGTGAGTTTATTTTTTAACTGTTTTTGAGTCGGGCAGTCCTTGATATATGAGAGGAGGGAATTCCAGCGTCGGGTGGCTGAAACAAGGAAGGATGAGGAATAGTGAGATGTGAGATGTAGAGGAACAGCTAGAGTTAAATTTTCTCTCGCTCGTGTGTTGAAGTTATGGTGGGAGGATAGCGAATGAAAGCGAGTAGAAATATAAAGGGGTGATGAGATGGACAAAGTGTTGAATAAGAAGCAGGGGTAATGTATAGGGAACGTATGTCCGCGCAGCTATGAACCTGCGGGTTCTATAGTGCCAGTATACTAATTGCATTTTGAGAGTTCATAGTAACACCTATTTGCCGTATTATTATCCTAATGTTTGTGAGTTGCTACCAGTATTAGTCATTCAAAATATCTCTGCAGGCGGAAGAATTACGAAGCTCTGTTTGTTGCTACACGTGACGTCATATAAGGCAGTGTATACTGTCAGAGTCCCACGTCCCATTCCCCTCTGCACTCATAGATAGCAGTGCCACGTGTTCTATTCCTGCATAAACACGACTGCAATGCCCTCCGTCAACAATTGCGCTTACTCCTTAAACGGGTAATAGCGGCTTTTCAGGTGAAGTGAATGAAGTGCCACTTCACCCATATTCTAATTATATAACAGTATAATTATTTTATTATTTATTTATTTATTATCTTCCTCTGACAAAATAGTGTATATTTTATGTCAGCTTCTCGAGAACAGTGGCTGCTGATGGTTCACATTATGTCCGCTAGAGTGTTCCTACCATATTGAACTGAACTAAAGTTTATATGGGTTGGTTATATCTTTGTCACTTAACAACTATGGGGGAAAAAAAAAAAAAACATTGCCTTCTCAGAGAACCGGTTTTAGACTTCTAAAATTCTTACTTGGGACGAAGACGTGGTGTACGTTTTAGCGAACCACGTCAGCCCTTAATTGGATCTGTGTTGGACAATAAGAGTGTTTTGGTTTAGTACGATGTCTTCAATTGGCGCCACATTATCTACATTTCAGATTTCGTTTTAGTTTGACTCAATGGTGAGAATTTTTGTAGCCTCGCGGTAAAGAAAGCCAAAGCTCCTTCCTGGGTTCAATCCCCAGTCTGAGCATATATTTTTCTCTTCAAATATAATTTGTACCTAAATTACTTTGATTTCCTGAAACACAAATAGCATATCACTTCTCATTACACCAGGCTCGTTCAATGGTACTACCAAGTCATACAATATTCAGTTTGAACAGTACTCATGGTTATGCAGTCATGTGACATTATGAAAACTCTTTCGTTGGCCATGTGTTTTGTTTAGTAATACATTTTGTGTCTGGAATAAACAAGGGGTTTTCATGGCTTTCAAAATGTGACGCTGCTTTAAATAAGCATAAAGATTCTGAGGTGCATTTGAAGTGACATTAGCAGTTAAAAACTTTTTTTAAAAATCGTAATACAATCGCGGATGGTCTAAGGGAAAATGCAAGACTATGTACTCTTCTATTTAATGAATCGACAAATCTTGAGACTAGTTATTAGGGCTGTACTATATTTAAATATGTTATCATGTCACCTATTTTTTCATCCACCAGCCGCCACTGGTTGCTACCTAAAAGAAGAAGAAATTTTTCTTCTTTTCGACAAGACGAAGAATTTGATGCATTGTGGGCGAATAGAAGGTTCTTTCTTTATCATTAGAGTCTCATTACCATTATTAAAGAAAATGCTGTTCTAGTCAAGAATCTCACTTTTTTTATATTTAACCTCTATGCGAACCTCGTCGGGTCAATGCACGAATGCTACGCGTGTTTATATCCAAGGTGACTTAGAGGTCAGACGATCTCGAAATTAACAATGCCAATTTCTGCTTTATACAGAGTGTAACAAAATTTAATGCGCAAGCTCGTAGAGATGATGGAAGAAACCAACGGAAACCAAATAAGATTAATTCGAATATTATCCTCCCCCCTACGCCTAAGCCTTTATAATAGTATTTCCCCCATGGGTTTTACATTATAAATTTTGAAAGCATTGTGACATTATTATTTTTAAGTAAAAAATAATAAATCCATAATAGGTCCCAAGAGCTAAGGCCGACTGATCTGATTACTTTCAGTAGCTTTTTTTTTTTTTTTTCATGGTGCGACAGGCCTAGGTTTGTCTTACTAGCCGACTGTTGGTCTCGTATCCACATGTGTTAATTAAAGAGATGAACTATAATCGAACCAGTTAGAGGCGATTTGTAGTCAGCATGTCAGATCTCCCAGTCGTTATAGCTAGTTTTCTTAACCTGGAGCCTCTATTTATACTAACTACGTAATGTTATTCATGATGCTGAGTGGACACCGATCCCAAACTGGTCAAATTCCCATAAGAAAATTTATTATAATATGGGACTCATCGGCGCAAGTCCAGTAGATCTAGGATCTACATTAATGCGTGACTCCTTAAAACGCTCGACTACTGCGCCGGACGAACATAGACAAGTATTAGGAATTAAATGTTTAATTAAGTCCTTCCAACTTAGTTTCAGTTTTCTTTACCGAATTTATCTACTTACTTCAGCCTATGCCCTGCTTGCTGAGTGGACTTTATTAGGTTTATTATTATTATTATTATTATTATTATTATTATTATTATTATTATTATTATTATTATTATTGTTGTTGTTGTTTATGAAACCCACAGGTTCAATGCCAAATTCACTAAGACCTTCCGCTGACCCGTATCCATAGCCTACTGAATCCAGTTATCTCGATAACAAAGTTCCTAGGATCCATCCGAATATTTTCCTCCCACTTACGTCTATGCCTTACCTGTGCTCTTTTATTCAAGAATTTTCATTAAGAAATTTAAAGCATTCCTAATAACAAATTTAAAGTATTTATATTGTCAACAATAGTCCACCGCTGTGGTCTCGGGGTATGTACTGCCTTGTCACGCAGCGGGCCCGGGTTCGATCCCCGGTCGGGACAGTTTTTGTGGGTGAGGTTTTTATCGGGGTTTTTCCTCGCTTGTAAGACAAATGTCAGAAAAAAAAACTTTAAGACCCAAACGGTCCCCGAAATCATATGGCCATCGCAATCATCATCATTCATATTCATTTTAGGTTAGGCTTAGGATTAGGAACTCTCCTGGCGCAATCATCACCCATCATATCATAGGGGCAACGTAACCCCACCTTCCAGGCGCCCCAACCTCAGAAGTGGGTTACAAGTACGCCAAGAGAGAAACCAGGAATGTCGAAAGACAACCTGGGGCATTTGAAAATATATATATATATATATATATATATAGATATATATTGTAAACAATTCGTTGTAAATGGCCTGCTTATCAATCTTGTATACTTAGTAGCCCTGACAATATTAGGACTGCGGTACAATTATGGAGTTTCTCATTGCGAAACGTCCTTCCTTCTCTTCTGTGTGGTTCATTCTTATCTTGTTTTATTTCCTTGATGTAAATGATAATGTTTTCACAGCCTAGTCTACCAAACGCAAAATGATCCTTTTATAAATTTTGATCTTTAGATTCTCTAATTCGTCTACTGCTGTGGTCTCGGGATTGCTTCGCTGCCTCATATACAGCGGTTCAATCCTCGGTCGGGAGAGGCTTCCTAGGTAATTTTTTTCCCCCTTTTTTTTTGTTCACCTGTAGGAAAAAAGTCAGGAATCTTGAAGGCCCAAACCGTTCCCGAACACCATCATATTCGCCATATTTGTTAGAATTTGTGAGTTAATGGTCTGTTTCTTATTAAATGTTTGTGTTGTCTTGGAGGAGGTCCTGTATTGAGCTGATCACTCATTCGGAGAGTCCCTTCAAGTCATTGTGTGCCAAAAAATATGTGATTCAAAGTTTAAAATCCTCCAGACGGGTAATGCCATTGCAAAGCTTGACATGAGGCAAGTACCTATAAAGTGAGAGGTTAAATTACAATGGCGAAGAAAAAGAAGAAGATTGTGTAACTTAAGTCGTATAGTATCGTATATGAGTATCGGGTTTGATACCGGTCGAAATTGGATGTTTTCATTTTAATTAGTGGACTAGTGGTTACTTTACTCGCCTCTGGTTCTCAAGATAAAACTCTACCGGGGACGATGGAATTTTTTAGTGCGAAAAAATTCTTGGTATGTTTTCCTTAGAAATGGTAGAAAAACGGTACCGTAGATTTACGTCACGTAAAATAACTTTAAACCGAAATAAGAGACCGCTGAACAAAATTGTTGACCCTTTCACGCGCAGCTTTGAATTGCGACGCCAATGACCTTAGCTGTTAAAGAGCGTTATTAAATAAAATAATAATATGAAACACGGATGAGATACCAGCAGAACTGATAAAATCAGGGGGAGAAAAATTGATGGACAAGATATGCTGGTTCCTTAGTATGATTTGGTAAAAAGAAGCTCTTCCAGTTGAATGGAAGGAATCAATTATAGTACCAATTTATAAGAAAGGAGATAAACTGATTGCAACAACTACAGGGGCATCTCATTACTTTCAACTTCGTACAAAATTCTAACAAATATATTAGTAAGCAGACTTACTCCCTATATTGATGACATTCTAGGAGATCATCAATGTGCATTTAGAAGAAACAGGTCTACAACAGATCAGATTTTTAGTATAAGACAGATTTTAGAAAAGAAATGGGAATATAATGGCACAGTACATCAACTGTATGTAGACTTCAAAAAAGCATATGATTCAATTAAGAGGGAGAAGTTATATAGTATCCTGCTGGAGTTCGGAATTCCTAAAAAGTTAGTTAGACTTATACGAATGTGTCTAAATGGCACAAAGAGTAGGGTGCGTGTAGGCAAACAGTTTTCGGACACTTGAAATCCAGAATGGGTTGAAGCAAGGAGATGCACTATCTCCTCTACTATTTAATTTTGTACTAGAGCATGCCATTAAATCTTTAGAGAATTAGGAAGGCTTACAACTGAATGGTATTAATAAGCTGTTAGTTTATGCTGATGATGTAGTATTATTGGCCGATAGCGAGGAGACACTAAAGGCCAACACGCACACACTATTGAGTAACACTAAGAAATTAGGACTGGAAGTAAATATCAATAAAACTAAATATATGGTCACATGTAGAAATTCATTATATAATGGAAATGGATAGCTAATGACAAATGAGGGAAATTTTGAGGAAGTGGCTGAATTCAAATACCTAGGAACAATAATCACAAATAGGAAAGAGATGCATAGAGAAATTAAACATAGGCTCAATTCTGGAAATGCATGCTATTATGCATTGCAGAGACTCTTGATATCCCAACTCCATTCAAAAAACGTTAAGCTGAAAATATATAAAACTATTATTCTACCAGTTATATTATATGGGTGCGAAACATGAACTCTTACTTTAAGGGAGGAAAGGAGATTACAAGTATTTGAGAATAAAGTACTTAGGAAAAATTTTTGGACCAAAGAGAGATGAACAGACAGGTGAATGGAGAAGACTACATAACAATGAACTACATGGTCTTTATAGGAAGCCAGATATAATAAGAACAGTTAAGTCTCGTAGACTGCGATGGGCAGGACATGTTGCACGTATGGAAGCTTCTTGTAGGAAAGCCAGAGGGAAAACGCCCAGTTGGTGGACCAAGAATGAGGTGGGAGAATAACATTAACTATGATTTGAGGGAAGTAGATTATACAGGGAATGATTGGAAAGTATTAGCTCAGGATAGGGATGTATGGAGAGCGTATGTCCGCGCGACCATGAACCTACGGGTTCGATAGTGCCAGTGAGTGAGTGAGTGTGAGTATATGAAACACACTCCAATTGTCTGAATGACGCCTATGCCTACTTTGGCATAAGTATCTGGTTAACCATTCAAGTTTTGCCCGTCCAGTATGAATTGTGTAAACAAAGAGAATTCCTCAACAAGTCGAATTTACGATCTGATTTTTTTTTTCGATTACGGAATAAAAGAGGTATAAGATCTTTTATTTTGACTATTTAACTCATGCCCCAGATGGGAGTCAATGACCAATCACGTTTCAATAAATTTTGTTTTACAACCAGTGACAGTCGTGTTTCGCCTCGCTCTTTATCGAATTCTCTTTACAAGCTACTGCTTTTGTGATAAGGAAAGATCCTCCTTTTTAATATTCTGAACATTACAGAGCATTATTTTGTAGTGACTTGACTCTCCAACAAATACATTGAATATAGCAAATAATGAACAGGTTCCTTACAACTACACATTTGATAATTGTGTGTTCAATAATTCTGTTTTTAAATAATGATTTTATTGAGTTGTTTACTAAAAATAAATTAATAACCTATAATGTTGGTTATAATATACAGTTTGATGTTTCACTTTTTTATCCACTAAGGCACATTCTTACAATATTGCAATCCTATTTGGCAATAAATAATATGATCAAGTTGTGATGACTATACAACTGAAACTTAATCACACATTTCTGATTTGTTTTCGAACATCGCCGTTTGAATTAAATATATAAGTATTTTAAAATGCAGGTAACTATATTTAAATAATTATTTTTGTAAACAGCTTAATTTTATTCGTTATATAGCTCTAACAAATGTCACTCTTGATTTCTAAATCCTCTAGATAAATTCACTCGTGGATTTACTCGTGATAATTAAATAGTAGTAGTAGTAGTAGTAGTAGTAGTAGTAGTAGTAGTAGGACTTTATTAGACTAAAATTAAAATACATAGCCTACTATGTTATTTACAAATGTGGGTCGTATGGGAAGTAAGCCATAGGCCTACGTGGTATTGACAGTTCGTTTTAATAAAATAATGTCTATTTATAATATAAAGTAAGAAAAAAAACAATAGAAATCAATACAATTACGTTATACATTAATTAGGTTACTAAAATTATTTAGTATTAATGATATTACACTTTGTCTACATATTTATTTATTCACGAATAAGTGTTGTTCAGAAATTTACTAACGTTTATCCAATTTTCTGGGTTTACCATTAATTCTAGCATGCCAATCTTTCACGATTTGAATTTACAAATCTTTCCGGTAACAACTGACGCCTCCAATATTCAAATCGTTACATTTTCCTAATATATGTATTTCGTCTTCAAAGCTAAGTAGGCTTTGTATCCAGTTAACAAATATGGCGGCCGCTAGAACGATTTTTAAATTACGGTTTTTAGGAAAAATCCCACATCTAATGATCGAAAGCTTTGTAAGCATTTTTCTACAATATTTTCATGGGTGCAACATAAATAGCTCCATTCCTTCGGAATGCGCTAATAAAAAATAAATAATAATGTGGATTGAAGGTGTTAAGGGAAAAAAATTGGACAATGGAGATTCGAATGATAGAGAAATGTGAAAGAGAATTTCATCAGATTAATTGAGCGCAGGAAGATGCGAAATATTATGAAACCTGCTAAATATATAAATGTATGCAAAATACCTTAAATGTTAAAAGCGTCTGTAAAATAATTGACAAAATATGCGATCTTTCTATAGATTCACGCAGCATGAGATATTAATATATATATATATATATATATATATGCCTAAATCTAAATAATAGTACACTGTTTAATCTAAGGCTTTTTTTTTTAAATCTAATACCAATTTCTAATTTCGGTTATTATCAAGAACATATAGCATATATATATATAAAATGTTCAACATACATATCCCATGCCGTGCGTGATGTCTTGGTGCAGAGCTATGGGACTTGCATTGGTTCGAGTCCACATGGATTTTCGGATTCTATGGGAGCGGTGTCTAGCGAAAATCGTCAGAAATTTGGGTAGCTGCATTAAGTAGCGGCTCCAAGTTGAGTAAGTCAGCTATAACGTATAGGGCCTCGACATGTTGACCACATGTCACTCCTATACTGGTTAGATGATCGGCAAGCTCTGTGATTAACACATGTAGATGTGAGGGCAGCTGATGGGCCGGAACCAAACTCTGCATATAGAAATAAATTAAGGAAATAGAGTCGAGTTCGTTAACCAGCAAAATTGGACCATTAGGAGTGACGTTCACCTGAAGAGAAAATTTAAAAATTGGTCTAACGGCCGCAATTTTCGGTTTTTCATAACGGAACTCGGTGGGCTATATGCCACTGAAATAAAACGAGAAAGGTGCTCTTTAAAAATAAACAAAATCCAACCATTAGGAGTGGGAATTTATCTGAAAGCCGTAATTAAAAATATAAAATTGCTCTAGTGGCCGCCATGTTATTTTTCTCTCTTCACAACTAAACACATACGATTTAATTAACAAAAAAATATATATTCTGTAAACGAGCAAAGTCGGACCTAAATTCGACCTGCTGAAGAATTCGCTTAGTTTACGCACTTCCTGCGTGACGGACTTTTTAATTATTTAACATCCGTGGGGGGGGATGCACTTCTTTGCTGTTCAACTTGTGCGTTACGTGATTCCATCATCGTAATCCGAGATTGCTTCAGGCCAGGTTTGCAAATGCAGACCTTCTTTCCGCGTTGCACTCCATTCTAAAACTGTTACATCATCCATTATTGCTTATTTCAACTACAGTATTTGTGTCGCAACCTTAAATGTAGTGGAATATAAGTGGTTTCGGGTAAATCACGAGCGAGTTGATTGATCTGGTAGGTTTTTATGACTCGTATTCGGAAAGTCACCAGTTCAAATCCCGTGGCGACCAACCTGACTGATCTTTTCTCAATATTTCATAGCTGCTTCTTATTCTTCTCCATGGTAGTTTAACTGCAGTATGTATGATTTTTGTATTGGTGCCGGTGACCTTTTGGCGCCATGACCTATAGTTTGTGTGTTTATCTTTATGTTTTTCAATGTTGTTTGAAAAGGAGAGTGTTCTCTCTTTTTCAGCCCTTTTAGGTGTGGAGTTTGTTTGGTTTTCTGGGTTAAGAATTTATTTAAGCTTCTCGGCCATAATTATTTGTGTTCTTATATTTAGTGCTCGTCATATGTAGTTAGGGCTGTTGGTGTTCTGTAATGTAGAGTCGTTCCTATTGTTCGTATTAAGTAATTTGTACGTCATATATATTTGTCTTTTAGTGTTCTACTGTTTGTTTAATGATGTCTCGTATGTAGGGTAAGTTTAATATGTCATGTAGTTTAACCTCTCACCTTAGATGTACTTATATATGTCGCATGACACCCGAGACTTACAATGGTACAACCTGTCGGGAGAGGAATTTTAAACTTTATATCACACACATACTTTTTTGAACACAAGGGCATGAATAGCTTCCCTCTGACTGGGTGATTAACTCAATCCAGAGCCTCCTCCGAGACAACACATCATTCGCATCATGTCTTCTTACTAAACATGGTGAATATGATAATAATGGCCAGATGATATTTGGGGACCGTTTGGGGTGTTGACGTTTCCTGAATTTATTTCACAGATAAGGAAAAGCCCGAAAAACCTTTACCCAAAATCTATCCCGTTTGGGGATAGAAGTTGGGCCCGCTGCGTACAAGGTACTGCCCTGATACCAAAGCGGTTGACCATTTAATAGTTCAAAACAATAAACAAAAAATATGTAAATAAATGAATAGGACCCCGTAACATAATCGGTTAAGGCAGCATGGTAATACGGAGAGTTATGTGGAGTTACTAGTTTCAAATTGACCTAAATATTCTGGCGTTACCTTGGATCTAGGTTCGACTCAGCTTCCAGTAAAATGAATACCAGACCACATAATAACTTACTTTATTACAGAAATCAAGAACAAATATGATTAGAAATCTTTTAAAAAAACTTTTAAGACACAATAAAAATCACCGAATTTTCATCAGAAGATCTATATTTAGTTATTCGAAACTCAAAATATAGATTGTAAAATATATGGCATGTCATAAGAAATTGCTCCGTAGTTATAAAACTACCCTTATTATAAATTTATCCAACGCCTTATTGAGGGGTAGGCAAGATAACATAAAGTTATTATTATTGTTATTATTATTATTATTATTATTATTATTATTATTATTATTATTTATTATTTATTTGCACGACCACAGACCTACTGAGGTATGGCAGTGAAGCATGAACATTCAGGAAAAAAGTGATAAATTCAAAATAACAGATTATATGCGATTCCTGCGGGGAACAACTGAATATATTTGGAATAGCTGAATATATTAAGTGGAATTAAAAAATAATACTGCGATATTTTAAATGAACAGAAAAACAAGCCAATTCTCGAATATATCCATTAACACCAGACCAATTGAAAATCTCATCCTGAAAGAATGAAGATTACTAGAATTCCAAAGCCAATCTACAAATATATACCACAACCACATGACAGAAGATCTGTAGGTCATCCTGCTAAAAGGTGGCGTGAAAACGTTGTTAGGCAGAAGATTATTATTATTATTATTATTATTATTATTATTATTATTATTATTATTACTACTACTACTACTACTACTACTATTACTACTCCTCTTATTATTATGTTATAAATTGCGATACTATTTCCTGAATAAAGTGGGGATATCTTATCAGTTTAGGATGTGACGTAAGATATTACGTTATAAGTAATATAACAGTTATTCAGTCAGCATCTGTAGAAATGTATATATCATGGACCAAACCGCTAAGGATGTGGTTGAATGTAAACATTTTCTAGGAAAAATTATTGCAAACTGCGAATTATTATGCAATTATATTCGAGGAATATTATCAAATGTCGAGAACTCACATAATTATGTTTTCCAACAAGACATCTAATCTAAATGGACGGGTTAAAGTCACAATGATGTAAGTAATGTTTTGTTTATTTTCCAAATTAACATAATTCAATAATTAGGCCTACTATAATTAATTCGCGCACAAATGTTGTAGTGTCATCATTTTAGAGGTATTGCCCAGATCCAAATTTAAGATAGAGGTTTGAATTGAACTGAACTTTTACAATGCATTGTAATGTTTACAAATTTACTGCTGACGAAAATGAATAAAAATTATTATAACTTTAACCCGTCCAAATAAACTCCATGGCCTGTCAGGCCTAGAAAGCTCTTACCCTACCAACTGGCTGCTGGTCTTAATCCACCGTGTTATTGACATGTGTAGGATCATCTATCCAGAATAGGTAATACATTTGGTTAGCATGTTGGGTCCCCTAGACGTTATATCAGGTTTTATCAGCCTGACTTCCTTAAATTCAACTCTTCCGAGTATCGATGTCTCTGTGAGTTGGGAAGCAGACAGGTGCCTTCCCGATGGAAACATGCCCAAATAATTAGCATAATTTAAATTTGCTTATTAATTGTCATTTTTCAATAAACATGAAGGCATTCAGGAAATATTTATGTAATATTTAGTCACTTAATTTGTTTTTTATCATTCGTTTCTTCGGGCTTATAATATCAGTGGGCTTCCAACGTTAGAATTTTGCAGTATAATATATCTTCTCTTTATTCATATTTATTTATTTTTATTTTTAATCATCATCAGATGCTCTACTAATTAGACCGTTGGGATAATGCTCTTATGTCGGCTCCCTTCTGGCTTGTAGTTATGGATCTTCAGCAGTATTCTATCTGGGAACATTATTCATTATTTAAATAGAGGTACTATGAAATGGCTATTATAATTAAATGCGTAATTAAATTCCAAGAATAAGGAAAACCGGTTCCATCTCTTATCTATGGTTGTGAAACCTGGACATTAACAAAGGCAGATAGTAAACAAATAGAGGCTGCAGAAATGAAGATGTTGAGAACAATAGCAGGATACCAAGGACCGATAAAAAGAAAAACGAAGATATAAGAACAGAACTTAATAGGCCCTATATGTAATCTCTATGAAAGAATAAAATATCAAAATGCTTACCTTCAGCACGTATTACGAATGAATGAACAGCGCATACCAAGAAGAATGTATAATTATAAACCAAAAGGGAGAAGATTGTTGGGAAGACCATTGAACAGATGGAAGGACCAATTCGACCTATAATGAGATCGGAACAGGCCATTGGGCTTAATCCTTGTTGATGATGAAGGAAAACCGGGAAAAATCTTCAGGTTAGTCGGCAGGACTTCACGAATACCAGATTATTCGTTTATTTTGTTATTTTTTTATTTAGTGGGTTAATTCTTTTTTATATTGACGTGTGCATTTATGATTGAATAGAATAAGCAGATTATAATGAATGTAACAAGATTATCGAAGGCAGCATTTAGCTACAAGCCAAGAGGTTCAAGGAATGTTGGAAGGCCGGTGAAAAGATGGACTGAACAACTGTGAGGCGGAACAGGCAATTTGCCTAGCCCGTGAAATGAAGAAGAAGAAGAAGTAGATTATATAATAGATGATTGGAAAATATTAGCTCAGGATATGGATGTATGGAGAGCTTATGTCCGTCCGGCCATGAACCTACGGGTTCGATGGTGCCAGTGAGCTAATTATAGCTGCGCAGAATAAGATTGTAATGGTTGTTAATGGCACGTGGGATCTTTTACTATAGAAAAATCAAAGTTTGAAGAAAAAAAGTAGGTTACAACCTTGTTCCGGGTGTCTATTCAATTTTAATTGCGCGAAGAAGAGTAATACGGCATGTGATCCGAATATGTGAAATAGAATGAATGAAAATACATTCTGCTGGCACGTAAACGGCGCTACAACGTGCTGGTTGTCATGTTGATATATTCTAGTGAAAATGCATCACACTGTCGAGTTGACGTAAGGCGGGGCGCAGGAGTGTTCGGTCTTGTCTCAGTAGTCAGTACGCGCCTCAACATGGACTCGAAAGGAGAGAAACTCGTGCTCCAGCCGGGAGACAACCATGTGTATATCCCTGCCAAGACCTCGAACCAAGGTACTGTCTTAGTGTCACTCGTGTAAGAATAAAAAATAATACTAATTACAATACAATTTAACTTAATTGTAAAACTTCTCTTTCAATGATATTAATTATTATTATTAATCCAAATATTTTCAAACTTTTTGGTGCCGGAACTCCCCTCACCATAGGCCTAATCTCCTGGATATCGCTCCTCAAGGTATCAGAGGTTGCCGTACACTTGACATCTTTAAGTGAAGCTTATACAATTATTTGTTGTGAATAATTGTATTTTCTTTTTCAAACAATAACATTTATTCTATGTCTTTAGAAGTTTCTATTGACATTAATTTGTTTTATCTTGTACTTTTTGTATTTTACTGGTTACAGTTAGATTTAAATAAACACGTGTTGTATATTCAGTGAACGTAACAAAAGATCGCGTAGTTAATCTTCTCTCTCTCTCTTTTTTTTTTTTTGTTTACTTAAAGTATAAAACATTGCCAATCTTATATAATTGGCCATTAAATATTTTTTTCCACATGTTTTATAGTATGTTTAAAATTACTAACCAAAAAAATAATTTCAATGCTCTGCAATATGAGTCTTAAAAATAAACTTCTATAAAGGACTAACATTATAATACGAATAAAAAGTACTTCAACAGTATCAAATGACAATCCATCGAAGTACTGGACTGTGTGAATAGTCAAAGTTGGGAGTAAACTATATATTATGTGAGGACACTTCTTTCAATTATATTTTTGTAAAGTAAATATTATTTTATTGTATATATATGATATGAAAAGAAAAATGAATGCTTGAGTCGGGATTTGAACCCGAGTCTCTAAACTCTGTACGTTTAGCGCTCTAACCAACTGACCTACTCAAGAATTCCAACACAAACATACATTTTTCTTATATATGTAGTATTCTCAATTCACACAAGAGGTAATGGGAATTCGTTCCAACACCATCTAGTGGCCAACATAACAGTTAAGCAATTTTTAAAGAGAATATATATATATATATTATATATATATTATATCATCGGTTGATTAATGTCTTTGACATCGTCCGATTCCTAATAGCCAATTTTGTCGGTCTATCCAATCTCCTGGTTGTAGATGTTTCTCCTTCATGTATAAATATATTCCCTGACTCCAGGAGGTTTTAGGTCTTCCTCTATCTTGTCTTCCCTCAGGTTTCCATTCCAAAACAGATTTTGGTAGCTGATCCTCTTCCATTCGTTGGACATGTCTGTACCATCTTAATTGCTGAGTTTTAATATAATCTAAAATAGTGTCTTCAATCTTCATTTTCTCCCTTATAACTGAGTTTCTAATTTTTTTCTCTTCTTGATACTCTTGCTAAAAAACCTAATATATATATATATATATATATATATATGAGAAAAAATTGTTTATATTTATGTAATAGAAATTATTGTAGTGTGATCGTTGTCTTATACGAGAAAAAACTATATTAACTATAAATAAAAATAAGGTTCAATTCTTTGGTGGCGGGTAGCGTCGCTGCCTCTAAGTGGGCCCGGGTTCGATTTCCGGTCGGGACAAATTTTATGGGTTATGTTTTTTTTTTCGGGATTTATCCTCAACTGTAAGACAAATGTCAGGAAACTTTAAGGCCCAAATGGTCCGCAAGCATCACCTGACCATCATAATCATCATCATATTCGCCATATTTAATATGACTATTTAACTCATGCCCCAAATGGGAGTCAATGACCAATCACGTTTCAATGATTTCTGTTTTACAACCAATCAGAGTCGTGTTTCACGAAATATTTATCAGTGTTATATCTACCATATTAAAGAAAGCTCCTCCTTTTTTAATATTCTGAACAGGTCTCACCATTATTTTGCAGTGACTGAGCCTATAAGAAATGCGGCTACCAGATTGTATATATAGTGCATATATGCCAACACATAGCGCTTGCAGGAGTTAATATAAAAACATTTGTAGCAATTTATTATACCACCAAAGAAAGAAACCACTGTTTGCACTTTCTTAAATGCATTTTTTCCCAGGTAATAATCCAGAAAAATATAATTGTTATATTTACATCATACGACATCAGAAATGAATTAATATACAGTTTGATGTGTTTCATTTTTTCTCCGCTAGAGAGCATTCTTACAATATTGCGTTCCTTTGGCAATAAATAGTATGATCTGGTTGCGTGATAAACAGAAGAAGCAGATGAAGCGTACCTATCACTTCTCATTTGTTTTCAAACATCGCCGTTTACATTAAATATATAAATATTTTAAAATAACTATAGTTAAATAATGATTTGTGAGTAAACAGCTTAATTTTATTCGTTAAATAGTCCTAACAAATGCCACTCTTGATTTTCAAATTCTCTAGATAAATTCACGACTCACGAAGTGAGTCGTGAATTTATCGATAATTTGGAAATCACTCGTGGCATTACTTATGAATATATGAATGATGTATTTCGTCCTTATGTTGTGTTGTCGCAGAGGAATCCTTGACATTGAGCTGATCATTTATTCAGAAATGCCCTCCATGTCTTTGTGTAGTCAAAAAATTATGAGTGATCCAGGATTTGAATTCCCTCTTCCGACAAGTTATATAGATGCGAAACATGGACTCTTATGTTAAGGGAGGTGAACATATTATTAGTAGGTAATTGAAAATAAAAATCTTAGGAAAATTTTTGGACCAAAGACAGACGATCAGATAGTATGTTGAAGAGTACATAACAGTGAGCTACATTATCTTTATGGGAAACATGATGTAATAAGAACAGTTTTTCTCTACATTGCGGTGGACGGGCATGTGGCACGAATGGGGAATGGAAGATGTGAAATGAAACTCATTAGAAAAATCAGAGGGAAAGTACCAGAAGGAGGACCAAAAATTAGGTGGGAGAATATCATTAACCATGGTTTGAAAGAGGTAAATTATACAGAGATAATTGGAAAACATTTGATCAAGATAGTCATGTATGGAGAGCTTATATTCGCGCCACTATGGACCTATGGGTTCTATAGTACTAGTGAGTTAATTAATTAATAATAATAATAATAATAATAATACAGAATTTATTCTATTGTAATGCTGAACGCTTTATGAGGATGTTAGAACGGGCCACAAAGGTTAGGAATTATTGCGATTCTAATCTATTATACTCGAGAAACTTTTCGATTATCTTGGATTATATTTCGTGCTGACAACTTAATCCGAGTTAAGTAATTCCATTAGGTGGCCATCATAATCAACCAGTCATATTCGCCGTATTCAGTATGAACATATGAGTGAATACGAGTATTGTCTTAAATATTAGTTCTGTCTCCAAGGTGTTAAGCTAATCACTCATCTGGGGAGGCCCTTCATGTCTTGTGTTCCCAAAGAAGTATGTGTGTGTGATCCATAGTTTAAAAATCAACTCCTGATAGGTCGCGTCTCTGTAAGGTCCGGGAGGCTAAAGGGAAAGGTTAAACTATGAGAAAGAAAGAAAAGTAGCGCGAGTTATTTCAGTTATTTTTATGCTTAATTACTATAAGTGAAATTTTCAAATTTTGAAAGTTTTCATAAGTAATGGCATGAGTGATTTCCAAATTATCGATAAATTGACTACTCACGAAGTGAGGAGTGAATTTATCTAGACTATTTAACTCATGCCCCAAATGGGAGTCAATGACCAATCACGTTTCAATGATTTCTGTTTTACAACCAATCAGAGTCGTGTTTCACCAAATATTTATCAGTGTTATAATTACCATATTAAAGAAAGCTCCTCCTTACAATATTGCGTTCCTTTGGCAATAAATAGTATGATCTGGTTGCAGTGATAAACAAATGAAGCAGTAGAAGCGTACCTATCGTTTCTCATTTGTTTTCAAACATCGCCGTTTACATAAAATATATAAATATTTTAAAATAACTATAGTTAAATAATGATTTGTGAGTAAACAGCTTAATTTTATTCGTTAAATAGTCCTAACAAATGCCACTCTTGATTTCCAAATTCTCTAGATAAATTCGAAATCACTCGTGGCATTACTTATGAGAATTTGGAAATCGAGTGGCATTTGTTGGGACTATTTAACGAATAAAATTAAGCTGTTTACACACAAATCATTATTTAAATATAGTTATTTTAAAATATGTATGTATTTAATGTATCGGCCACGGTGGGCTAGTGATTATGCTCCTTGCCTCTGATCCCGAGGGTCGCGGGTTCAAACCCAGCCGGGGTCGATGGATTTTTTAGGATGGAAAAATCCAAGGAGCAAGTCCTCCGGGAGGGACTTTAAGCCGTGGGTCCCGAGTCTGAAGATTTTCAGGCTCGTAAAAGATCCTTAAACGTGAATAAAAAAGCCTCTAAGCAAATTTACCGAATTTTTCCGTCCTAAATTACCTTGGTTTCCTAGATGTCAGTATGAGGCGGAACGCTGACCACGGGCCACTCAAATGACATCTATACGAAAAGAAGTGTAACTAAATTAGTATGGTTCAAATTCTTCCCTGTAGGGGGAGAGAGCCTAAATCTCCGTTAAGGGAAACGTGGGCTTACAAGATACAATAATATATTTAATGTAAACGGCGATGTTTGAAAACAAATGAGAAACGTTTGTTATGCTTGATTTGTTAATCACTTGAACCTAATCATATTATTTATTGCCAAAGGATCGCAATATTGTAAGAATGCACCCTAGTGGAGAAAAAAGAAACCCATCAAACTGTTTATAACCAACATTGTAGGTTATTAATTAATTTCTGATGTCCTATGATGTAAATTACTATTTTGTGGAACATAAATTCCTGGGAAATAATACGTTTAAGAAAGTGCAAAACAGTGGTTTCTTTTTATTGTGGTATAATCAATTACTACGAATGTTTTCTATGATATCCCGCAAGCAGTATCTGTTTACATTCGTACACTATATATACAATCTGGTAGCCGTATTTCTTAGAGAGTCAGTCACTGCGAAATAATGCTCTGGCCTATTTAGAATGTTAAAAAAGGAGGAGCTTTCTTTAATATGATAAACTTATTTGATAAATTCCAGGTGAAACACGACTGTGATTGGTAGTAAATCAACATTCATTGAAACTCGATTGGTCATTGACTCCCATTAGGGGCATGAGTTGAATAGTCATCGAAAAGCCACATTATCCGGTGATCTCGTAATTTCGTAAGGTTTGCAAATTCTGCTCTTTGTAATACTCGTAATCGGTATCATAATCTACGTAATCCATATTATCTACCACTCTCTTTAGTTATTAATATCGCATATTTAAATTATTTATACCTACGCTTCTAATTTATTTTTGCGCAATTTTTCGTATAAGACAAATGTCTGGAAACTTTATAGCACAAATAACCCTCAAACGCCATCTCACCATCATAACAATCCTATCATTGGTTTAGAATGAATGAATGAATGAATGAATGAATGGTATGTTTTGTCTTAAATGTTTGTACTGTCATCGGAGGTGGGCCCTATCGTTGATCATTCATCCGGGTAGATCGCCTATATCTTATATATTAAAAATAGTATGTGGTACATAGTGATTCTCTCCTAACATTCGTGTCCCTGTAAGTCCTAGGATTGCGTGGACACGTAGAAGTACGTACAAAAGAGAGGTTAAACAAAATAGAAGAAAATTCATCAGGCGTTAATCACATTCAACAACAGCAATACGCATCTTGCTGATTTTAATCAGACCTATAGTAAATAGCCATCTGTACTGAAATCCTATAGTTTTAAAATATGTGTATAGGAGTCCGTCGCCATGGCGTAGTCTGGGTGTGTCCTGTCCTTGTGTCTATAAGTGAGAATAAAAGAAAGTTAAAAAAAATATTTAAAAAAAGTAAAACAAGAAGGAAAAACAGCATAACGGGGGGAAAAAAAGGTAGACTGAATGCCATAAGGCTTATCTTCTTTTAACTATTAAAATAAATAAACAAAAAAGTATGTTTACATATTTTAGTTATCTAAGGGATATCATCAAATTACGAAAATAACAAAAATACGTATATTATTATTTTCAGATATCACAGTCATTGCAAAAAACACGTAACATTTATCAAATAACTCTAGATACGAGTATTATACAATAAAACTAAAAAGTAAAATAGTAAAAAGTAGAGTAACTATTATTCTACCAGTTATATTAGGGCCTATATGGATGCGAAACATGGACTCTTACTTTAAGGGAGGAAATGAGATTACGAGTATTTGAGAATGAAGTACTTAGGAAAAATTTTAGGTCAATAAGAGATGAACAGACAGGTGAATGGAGAAAACTACACAATAGTGAATTAAATTAAGAACAGTTAAGTCTCGTAGACTGCGATCGGCAGGACATGTGACACGAATGGGGAATGAAAGACGTGCATGGAAGCTTTTTGTAAGAAAACCAGACGGAAAACGCCCGGTTGGTAGATCAAGAATGAGGTCGGAGAATAACATTAACTATGATTTGAGGGAAGTAGATTATACAGGAAATGATTGAAAAAACATTAGCTCAGGATAGGGATGTATGGAGAGCTTTTGTCCGCGCGGCCATGAATTTACGGATTCGATGGTGCCAGTGAGTTAGTTAGTTAGAGTTGTATTTATTGTATATCTGGTTTAACTTGGCAAAGAGTGAGATGGAGATATAAGGGTAGATCCTTGACCGCTTTCGCCCAGTTACAAAAGAAAGAACCCACCCTGTTGTCAGTTTTCGTCTTCCCCCTTTTCCCTATTAACATGTGGTGAAGAAATTCCGTTAAAAATGGTGCGAGTGAGAGAGATGAGCACAGTTGTCTCTTTCTACAAATTTCTTGCAAAGTTAAGCCAGACGAACAATAGGCCGGTATTCAAGAACCAAGCCTTCCGCGAAGAGTGACTCTCAGCCCATCTCTCCGTGGTTAATTACGTGGGCCATGCAGAACCTACTCTTAACTGGCTCACTCTATTCAACATCATGTGCTAACAAGAAGTGTATTTTTTTTTAATCAGGGAACAAAATGAAAGATGAGAGCCTCAGCTTAGGGAAGGAGAAGATGGTATGGCCTAAAGAGCTTGGTTGTTGAATACCGGCCTAAATGTCAGTTTTTTCTTGAGAGTTGTATCAGTAAACTGTGTAGGCTATGCGTATTGTTGTGTGTATTAATGTGTAAATTTTAGTATCCTGTCCACCGCTGTGGCCTCGAGGTAGCGTGCTGCCTTGTCACGCAGCGGGCCCGGGTTCGATCCCCGGTCAGGACAGTTTTTATGGGTGAGGTTTTTATCGAGGTTTTTCCTCACCTGTAAGAGAAATGTCAGGAAAACTTTAAGGCCCAAACGGTCCCCGAAATCATATGGCCATCGCAATCATCATCATTCATATTCATCTTAGATTAAGCTTAGGATTAGGGACTCTCCTGGCGCACCACATCATCATCATCACCTATCATATCATCGGGGCAACGTAACCCCGCCTTCCAGGCGACCCAACCTCAGAAGTGAGTTACAAGTACGTCATGCCAGGAGAGAACAGCAGGAACGTCGAAAGACAACCTGGGGTATTTGCAAAAAAAAAAAAAAATAGTATCCTTGTCTGCATTCATCTATTTTGTTCAAATTAAATGAATAATAATTGTTCGTATTTCGGAGGTCTCGTGTCCAAACCATCCAATCTGTTGTTTTTACTTTTTTTCCTCAAACGTCAAGGCAAATGGTGGTTGAAATGTCATTATTGAATACAACAATCCTTCTGTGCTTACTGTTACTTGAGTTCAACATGGATTATCATTATTTTCATCATAATCAACATTTCGTAGTATCATAAATAAGTAAATTTAATTTTATTAACTCAGTTTAACATCTCGCCCCAATGGCGTGACCTGTCGTGAGAGTGATTTTAAACTGTGGATGATCCCACACACATTCATTTTTTTATTACACTAGGACATGGGGGGCCTTCCGAATGAGTGATCAGCTCAACTCCCAGACAGTACAACATCATGATGAAACACATCATTCACACACATACATTCATACTAAACATGAAATTCTGAAACCCGAAATTAAAAATTCACTCTAGCAACTATCTTGTTTAGTTTCTTCTCAATGTATACCATTAATTTTAATTAACCCTTAAATTGGTAATGTATCCTATAAGTACATTGGTTTAATTTATTGATATTTTAACAAGGCAATGAAACAAATGCCTATTATTTAAATTTGTGTAAATAGATAGAGAGATCATAGGTTTATTAATGTCTTTGACATCATCCGATTCATAATAGCCAATTTTGTCGGTCCATCCAATCTCCTGGTTGTATATGTTTCTCCATCATGTATAAATATATTCCCTGACTCCAGGAAGTTTTAGATCTACCTCTGCCTCGTCTTCCCTCGGGTTTCCATTCCAAAACACATTTTGGTAGCCGATCCTCTTCCATTCGCTGGACATGTCCGTACCATCTTAATTGCTGAGTTTCAATATAATCTAAAATAGTGTCTTCAATCTTCATGTTCTCCCTTATAAGTGAGTTTTTTTTTTCTCTTCTTGAAATTCTTGCTGCTCTTCGTATAAAATCCATTTCCGTTGCCAAAATATACTTATTTGTTTTTGTTGTCAATGGCCAAAGTTCTGCTCCATAAGTAATGATGCTTTTAACAATTGTATGATATATATTAATTTCATTTTTATTACTTATATTTTTATCCCACAATATTCCATTGAGGCAAGCAATTGCAAATTATACAATAATATGTAATAACAAATAATTTACGGTTATTCATGATTTGTTTTCACTGCAGTCTGACACTATTAAATAAGCTGGCATCAGAAATTGAATTTCTCCATTAAGAAAGAAATCTATACTCGTATTACATAAACCATCAACATCTGACCATAAATTCGACTTGCTGAGGAATTAATTTAGTTTACGCAATTCCTGTGCGACGGACTTTTTGAATTTAGCCACTTGAATCTTATTCATAGCACTGTGTGTAGATGAATACTAAAGTAAACCCTCTACTCGTGTCTGACGTAATCCAAGATCGTGGGATGGGATGAGACCCCTATTATTCAAGTGATTCTACTGCAGGCCTTAGAAGCTCTTAAGTGTAGTAGAACGGTAAAGCACCCACTTTTTAAAAAATTGGCACTAGATATCTGCCGGTTTGTCAGCACTGCGTATCGGCCGCCTTTATCCCCAGGATAAATTACTAAATAGTTCAAACGAGAGATAAGGGCTAAGATTAACGAAAATAAATTAAATCTCCTTTAGTAATTTGAATAACTTGATTTCTAATACTCATTTCCGTTAGAGGTTGAGTCGATTCCTGGGCCATGGAGCCACCAGAGGGTTTGGGTCAGTTTAAATAAAAATCCTGACCCCACTTGATCCTTAATCGTGACCTTCCGGCTGATAGTGTGTTGCCTTAACTAACTACGTTAGGGCGTGCCCCTATTTATTGAAGGTCTGTGATAAACGAAGATGCTGGCTGACCACGCCTGTCGCACCGTCACAGGACGAGATGAAATGAGACGAAACGGATGGCATGATTATGGATAAGTGATGGATTGAATGTTTTTTTCCAAAGGAAAACAAACTCCGAGAAAAAAAAATACTGGCCTGGCTCCGATTCGTCCACCGCGATTTCCATATGGTGTGACCGGGCATGTTAATTAATAACAGAGAACGTAGTGCCACGCTTCTTTAGATAAAAATCGTTTTTATATATTGCGCATGTTTAGACAGCTTTCTGAGATAACATCGGGTACTTTTGTACCCAAGTTTGAAAACACCATGAGAGGCGTCAAATATCCCACTAAGATAATTAGGTAATTAATTTATTATTTTCGTCTCTCGTGTCCACTTTTATATCTAATTCGCCTAAAGGTAATATAAATAATATTTTGCATTATGTTTTTATCACAATGTATAGTATTGATCTCTTTTTATTTTCATAATGCAATAATTTGCAATTTGTTACACTGGTCAGCAGTCATTTTGGTACCAATCGATCTGAGTGAATTTTAGGTTAACTTTAGAATGCTGAATTCGATTATGGCAACTATTTTGTTAGAATGGCGCTAGTTTTTATATATTTTGAAGTTCTCTGCCGAAAAATATATTAAAATCGAGAAAATAGCACATGGAAATAGAATCTACTCACAAACAGTATAAAATAATTTCAAACAACTTAATTATAAGTAAACACATGAAAAACATAGTGAGATATTGATTTATTAATAACAGAAACCAATATAAATATGGACGTCACAATAAATTATTACTGTATATAAACTCTATCTGTATGATTTTCGGCTCTTTTGAGTGGTTAGGATAATAGCTTTGGAGATTTCAGCAGTAATTTGCCTTCATGGGCCTGTCTCATCTTCCTTGATATATTTCCACCATAACTTTGGTGTCTCGATGGATCATGCTCTCTTGTTTGTCACTGAAATCACCAAGATTGACAGAAAATCTACTTAAGTCACTTTGGAAGATGTGTACTTTTATACGCCCCTAAATTATGAATGTTCTGAATATATTCAAACAATTAGATAGAATTACACAATACAGAGATGAATGGATGGACCACATCAATAGAATGGATAACAATATAATTCCGAAACAGATTCATTACAAACCACTAGGACGAAGAAATGTTGGAAGGCCCAGTAAAAGATGGATAGACCAATTCTAACATGAGATCGGAACAGAACAGCAGGTCTAATCTTTGATGCTGCTGCTGATGATGATTATGAATGTTTGTGACCATATTGTTCGTACTTGTGTGTTTTGTGGTTACCCAAGAAGTTCCTTACAATAGATAAAACTTATATCAGGCAGAACTTTGCTGCTTATTTTGTATTATTGTGTTTCATTACAATTATTTTCTTATTTTACAATTTTTTTATATATATTTTTAATTTGCAGTCTGTTTGGCAAGGAAGTGTGTGTGTGTGTGTGTGTGTGTGTGTGTGTGTGTGTGAGATTATAACGCCATCCCTGCACTTTACGTGCTTTGGATTCTGCACTGGATGAATAGATGACGTTAATGTGGTCTATTTTCAATTTATGCGCCACTTCCGCAGACCACTTCATGTAGTTGATGTATTATTGTATCGAGTACAAAAGGAGTTTAGAATGAGTGTATGTGTGTGTGTGTGTGGTGTGTGTGTGTGTGTGTTTGTTTAATGGTAAAGTTTGCTGTATGAGGAATGATGAAGAAAAGGAAGTAGGAGAAACCCGGTGGCATGTAGCCTACTCCTGTCGAAAAGCACCAAGGGAGCCACCAAATTTAACTTCACATCCGACTGATGAATCTCAATAGTACCACGCCTTCTCAACATATTTACTGCGGAGCGATTTGAAATTTTATGCAGGAATCTGGCGCAAAATCTAGCGATTAAAAATTGCATACCACCATCCATCCTGGTCCCGAAATTGAAAAATTTATAATTTAATCAATTTAATTTAATTGCATTTATTTAACAATTAAAAATTTCAGACAGGCGAATGAAGAATACTATACAGGATGATTCACAATAAATATTGCTAACTTCTAGGGGGTGTAGAGGGAACTTAGTAAATAAAGTTTTGATAAGGAATCCATGTCCGGAAAAGAAGCTTGAAGATCGAAATACAATGGGCTGATATCGTGTGTCTTGTGTTTCAGAATACGCTTTACAGACTTCTAGGGGTTGAACTACATGTGTCGAATCGTAGGAAGATCTTGCACGAATTCTGGCGGCAGCAGAAATTATTGAACACGCATCAGGCCTTGTGTGGCGTGTATATTAAAACATGCATCACAGGTACTCTTTGTGCAACGAACAACAGGACCCCCACATAGAACCACACTTGTAGTACAGCCCCTAGAAGTCTGTAATACTTATTATGAAACATAAGACACGCAATATCAACCCATTGTTTTACGATCTTCAAACCTGTTTTCCATCAAAATGGCACGTTTCCGGACATGGGTTCATTATCAAAACTTTATCTAATAAGTCCCCTCTACAACCCCTAGAAGTCTGCATTACTTACTGTGAATTACTAGGTATAACAGTGAGCTACTTGATCCATAGGAAACCAGATATGATAATAATTAAGTATCGTAAACTGCGATGAGCAGGACATATGACACTAATGGGAATGAAAGATGGGCATAGAAACTGTAGGAAAACTAGAGGGAAAACGTTCAGTTGGTAGACCAAGAATGAGGTGGGAGAATAACATAACAATGATTTGAGGGAAGTATGTTATATAGGGAATGATTGGAAAAGATTAGCTCAGGATAGCGCTGCATGGAGAGCTTATGTCCGCACTGCATTGACACACGGTTTTGATAGTGCCAGTGAGTTGGTTATTAAAAATTTCATTCCCGCAGGGTATCGAATCCGGCCCCGCTAGTCAGGAAGCAGGCGTGCTACCACCTGAACCAACACGGCCGACGTTTAGCAGGAAGAATAAATAATTATTTTTTGTCTACACCACCAGATAGTCATTACGAGATTTCTAGTATTCACTTCTGAGGTTGGGGATCCTGGAAGGCGGGATTACGTTACCCCGATGATATATGGTAGGTGGTGATGGTGGTTAGGTTGCGCCTAAATTTAATCTATAAATAAGGCGAGTATGATAGTGATGATGATGATGATGACCAGACGGTGTTAGGGGACCATTTAGACTTCAAAGTTTTGTCTTAAACGTGAAGAAAAAACCCCAAAATAACCTTATCCAAGAAACTTCTCCCGACCGAGGATCGAATTCCGCTGCTTGACATGGCAGCACGCTACCTCGAGACCACGGCGGTATTGGTTGCTATAGTCACCTATTGTAAAAAATGTCTTGCGACGGATTTTTATAATGAAAATGCGTTAACAATTTATTTTCGTTTAAAGTTGGCCGCTACCAGATCGCCTTAAGCTGTTGACATGGAGCAAACATTTGAAATATTAATTAAAGTTCAAGGTTCTAACCAGAAGGTCAGGATTCTTAAACGTGGAACATTAGTTGAATTCATATTTAGCGAATTCCTGAAGGAATGTAATTATTATTGTTGTAGCAACACACACACACACACACACACACATGTATATCCATCCATAGTAATTCTGCCCGAAGGCAGGTCTTTCACTGCAATCATAGCATTTTCATGCTATGCTTGCAGCTTTACTAGGGAATTGTAGGTGTGGTAACTTCCCGTTGCTTTCCACACCGGTGAAGGATGATGATTATGATGATGATAATGATTATGATAAGGATGATGATGATGGCCATATGATTTCGAGGACCGTTTGGGCCTTAAAGTTTTCCTGACATTTGTCTTACAGGCGAGGAAAAACCCCGAGAAAAACCTCACCCAGAAAAACCGCCCCGACCGGGGATCGAACCCGGGCCCGCTGCGTGACAAGGCAGCACGCTACCTCGAGGCCACAGCGGTGGACCACATATATATATACACACACACATATATATATATATATATATATATATATATATATATATATATGTGTGTGTGTGTGTGTGTGGCTACAACAATTATATATATATATATATATATATATATATATATATATATATACAGTAAAACTTGTTCAAAGCGGAATAGCATGGGACCAATTTTTCTTTCTACATTAGACAACATTCCGCATTATAAAAAACCAACAAAAATTAACCAATCTTTGATTATAAACCACCGTATATGTCTTTCCGTGAATCTTTGATTAACTATAGTTCCTCTGTCGTTGTAAAGTGAAGTATAATACGTACGAACGACTTCGACGGTAACGCGCGCAAAAAAAAAAACAGTCCCGTTTCGTCAGTATTAAAAATGTCTCTTAGGCACGTATCCTGAAATTAAATATGCAGTTTCTGTTTCCACTCACTAACTATACTTTCGTCCACATCCTTTCATTCCCCGCAAATTTCATTCCAAACTACAATGTGTCGTCTTTTAAAAACTGTACACAACCAACCTGAAGATGCATTGAAATCGTTATTCTCTAGGGATATAGCAACAGCTAGACCTTGACTTTGGAGCATCGTTCCGGAAATTTGGAGATTTTCTGATCGTGGAGTTGTAAAACACACCTCGTTGATTTCTTCATTTTTTCCTCTTCATTTGATCATTTCCATGCATTCGTTCATTCATTCTTTCTTTCTTTATGTTTTAAAATCTCATAAACATAAGCTTTTGCATTTAAATTTAGTCATTATTTCGGTACTGAGAATTTGTTTTTCCTTATGTTCAATCACCTTCACTTTTTCGTTTAATGATGATGATACATACGATTTAGCCATCTTTATTTCGTAAATTCAGAACACTACCTGTGAAAGATGCGTACACAATCGATCTCAGATCTTAAACAAATTTAAGATTTTACAGTGCACTGGTTACTTGTAAGACAAATGTCACACTCCAGATATTTGTTAAACAAACCTGTAATTCGCAAAACTAATGTGCAGTTAGGCCGAAAGAAAAGTCCAGATACAGGTAGACACTCTACTCTACCCTGACGGCAGGAATCATCACTTATTATTGTTAATTAGCCTAACGGGAATTCAATGACGTGGAAACTACTGTAATTTATTTCTCTCTCTATCTTCCCGCCTTATAAACATTTTTTTATGAATTGTGTAGAAATATCCTTCCATTTCCGCGTTGGACAGATTCCGTTTTATACAAAATAAATACATGTAAATTTACTATTATTTTGCCGGGACCACTAAATTTGTTCACATTGGACAGATTTCCGCATTATTCACGTTCCGGATTAAACAAGTTTTACTGTGTGCGTGTGTGTGTGTGTGAGTGCGTGTGTGTGAGTGTGTGTGTGAGTGTGTGTGTGTGTTTGTGTGTGTGTGTGTGCGCGTGTGCGTGCGCGTGCGTGTTTGTGTGTGTTTTTGTGTGTTTTTGTGCGTGTTTGTGTGTGTTTGTGTGGCACGCAGTGGGCCCGGGTTCGATTCTCGGTCGGGACAGACTCCTGGGTGAGGTTTCTTCGGGGTTTTTTCCTCACCTGTAAGACGAATGTCAGGAAGCTTAGGGCCCAACGGTCCCCGAAAATCATCCGGCCATCATCATCATCCTTCAAGGTGTGGAAAGCAACGGGAAGCTACCACACCTATAATTCCCTAGTAAAACTGTATAGCATAGTATGAAAATGCTATGATTGCAATGAAAGACCTGCCCTCGAGCAGTATTACTGCTGTGGTCTCGAGGTAGCGTGCTGCCTTGTCACGCAGCGGGCCCGGGTTCGATCCCCGGCCGGGGCAGTTTTTCTGGGCGAGGTTTTTATCGGGGTTTTTCCTCACCTGTAAGACAAATGTCAGGAAAACTTTAAGGCCCAAACGGTCCTCTAAATCATATGGCCATCATCATCATCCTTATCATTATCATCATTATCCACCGGTGTGGTAAGCAACGGGAAGCTACCACACCTACAATTCTCTAGTAAAGCTGCAAGCATAGCATGAAAATGCTATGATTGCAGTGAAAGACCTGCCCCCGGGCAGAATTACTATGGTTGGATATATATATATATATATATATATTGTGTGTGTGTGTGTGTGTGTGTGTGTGTGTGTGTGTGTGTGCGCGCGCGCGAGCCTGAGTGGAGCACTTGGGAGCGCGCTAACGTATAGAGTTTGAGGCATCGGGTTGAAAACCCGGTTCAGACGTTTATTTTTCTTTTTATGTCATGTACTTACACATATGTTAACGGTCTAATGGGTGTAATATTTTTCGCAGTGAAACTCGGAATATATCAATTAAGAAAACTCAAGTTCGATTTTATTAACTAGCTAAATTGGACCATTATCACTGGTGGTGTATTAACCTTAAGGGAAATTTTAAATATCATTCTATCGGCTACATTTTTGCAGCGAAATTAAAATAAAACGAGAAAGATATCCTGCGAAAATCAGCGAAATCGAAACATTAATATTATGAGTTTATCAGAAAGTCGAAATATAATCGTGGAAGCTGAAATTTTAATGGGAACATTTTCAACCCACTAGCAGACGGAGTTTTTGTTTTCTCGCAACGAAACTTGGGCACATACGAATCAATTATCAAAAGAAAGGCATTACATACACAAGTAAAATCGGACCATTAGGAGTGTAGGTTAACCTGCAACCAGTTTTTGGTTTTCTTGCAACAAAACTGGGCACATATGATTTATTTAACATATAGAAGTTTATAGTTGCTGAGGAAACCACTCAGTTTACGCGCCTCCAGCATGGCGGGTTAATTTTATTCGCAATTGTCATTTTGCATATTATAAATTAACTTGTATTTTGTCTTCTTCTTATAAGCCCATGTTTCCCTTAACAGAGATTTAGGCGCTCTCCCCCTATAGGGAAGAATTTGAACCATACTAATTTACTTACACTTGTTTTCGTGTAGATGTCCTTTGAGTGATCCGTGGTTAGCGTTCCGCCTCATACTGACATCTAGGAAACCAAGGTAGTACTAGGATGGGAAAATTCGGTAAATTTTGCTTAGAGGCCTTTTCATTCAGGATTAAGGATCTTTTACGAGCCTGAAAATCTTCAGACTCGGGACCCACGGCTTAAAGTCTCTCCCGGAGGACTTGCTCCTTGGATTTTTCCATCCTAAAAAATCCATCGACCCCGGGTTTGAACCTGCGACCCTCGGGACCAGAGGCAAGGAGCATAACCACTAGTCCACCGCGGCCGATACTTGTATTTTGTATCTAAGAAAATAGCATAAAACATTTCAATTTTAATCTTATCTCTGCCGTGAATGACACTGATGTTTTTGTGTAATTGACAAATAGGATTTGTGACATTGCTATCGTAACAGTTGTAAGTCTGGAGGTCGCCAATTTATATTGATACATCCGTCTTGGTGATATGCAATAATATGAAGGGGCTATCTTATTATGAAGAATTGACCGTAGATATAAAATTATTTTTTTTTATCCAATGCCACCAGATTGTCTTTTATGACATTTATGGTTTTCTCCCCTGGCATTTGTCGATTTGTAATTAATTTCTTAGGTCGGGACACGTGGAAGGCAGAGTTACGTTATCTCGATGATATATGATGATGCTAATGAAGCGACAGGGAAATCCTTAATCTAAATTCCAGATCATGGGTAACCACAGGAAACACAACCTTTAAGGAAAAATACTTTTGGTCTGAGCGGGAATCAAACACAGGATCTCATGAACTGTAGTCAGAAACGCTGACCACTAACCCATAAGACTGGTCATAATAAAATTAAATGTAGGGAGTACGACGACTGTTCCTTACTCCATAAAATTAAATGTTACGTGCAGTTTTACGTTTGTGGCGTAAATTGATAAAACATGTAATTATGTCCGAACTCGTACAAAACATCCAAGTGTAAAACCTCCAACCAGTGACGCAAAACAAATAATTTTTTATTTCTATCAAAGTTGATGGAAATAAATCCAGAAGTTTTAGCCACTGATGTTGTGGAGGAAAAGAAGAAAAAAACTGCTGAATTCACTGGTGTTTCTGAATGAAACATTAAAAATATACACAAAGAACTTAAATGTTGGAATTTTGCGAACACCAGGAAAGAAGAGAAATAATTATAATATTGTGTTAGAAGAAGTGAAGATTTTGTGAAATTTGCAATTAGTTCGAAGATTTGTATTCAGATTTGAGTTAAGTGACGACTCTGATTAATGAAAAAATGTAATGATTATTTGAGATAGGAATAACCTAAAAACGGCATATTAACAATAACTAATATTGAAAGATATGCCTATCTTTTTAATTATGGGTAGGCCTACATCTTAGGAAAATACGCTAAAAACTAACAGAATACCCCACATCAATCTTAATCTTAAAAAGATAAAATTAACTCACCCTAACCTTATATTCGTCCATTTTGTGTAGCACATGTTATTAAATGTTGTTCCAATATTCATACATTCCAATTTCAGCTGTTTTATAATTTATTTTTACTTAAATAAACGTATGCTTAGGTATCGCTCATTTATAATAGGTCCTATACCATATCAACAGAGGCGAATAAATGTGAAAAATACAGAAGTAAGCAAGCTGGTTAATGAACATGAGCGAGGAGTAACACATATTTGTTCATGTTTAGGCCAGATTTTATTTTGGATAAAGAAAAATACTCGGGTGAGTGTGTGAAGAGAGATATATCCATCTCGGATGAGTGGACAAAGGGAGATATCTCCAAAATTGTGAAAAATGAGTTATCTAGCTAGAAAGAGTGACTATTCTTTCTGTGCCGTAAAAAAGAAAATATTGATTTTGTGTGGGATAGAGCAATAACTTATAGTAACTATGGCGATTAGTATACCTCATAGTGTATTTCATGGTAACTCATCATTTTGGATTCTTGGTGTGTAAAAAGATAAAATTGGGATGGTGATATATCTCTTTGCACGTCCATCTGGGGATATTGAAAGATACATCAGTTGCTTTCTATGATTTGTAAAATATAGGTTATTCCAAATGAATAAAAAGAATCAACTGCCGTGTAAATCTATAAGAAAGAAGATAAAACTGATTGCAACAGCTACAGGGGCATCTCATTACTTTCAACTTCGTACAAAATTATAATAAATGTATTAGTATCCAGAGTTACACCCTACATAGAATAAATCTGTCTGCAATATGTCAGATTTTTAGAACAAGCCAGATTTTAGAAGATAAATTGGAATATATGACACTGTGCATCAACTATATGTAGACTTCAAAAAGGCATACGTTTATATCAAGAGGGAGATGTTGTATAATATCGTGCTGGAGTTCGGAATTCCTAACTTATTTGAATGTGTCTAAATGGCAGAAAGAGTACGGTGCGGGTAGGGAAACAGTTTTCAGATAATTTTGAAATTCTCAATGGGTTGAAGCAAGGAGATGCACTATCTCCTCTACATTTCAATTTTGTACTATAACATGCCATCAAATCTTTAGAGAATTAAGAATAGGCCTACGCATAACTCTGGTATTAATAAGCTGACTATATATGTTGTTGATCATCTACCTCTGTGATTGACACATGTGGATGTGAAGGGCCAGCAGCCGGCTGGTAAAAGGGCAACCGCTGAAAAGTGAAAAGGCCCTCAATCGGACTATATATGTTGAGGATGTAACATTATTAGGCGATAGCGAGGACATAGTAAGGGTACACGCACATTCTATTGAGTAACACTAAGGAATTAGGGCTAGAAGTAAACATCAATAAAACTAAAAATATGGCCACACATAGAAATTTTGGAAATACATCCTATTACGCGTTGCAGTGACGTTTGTCATCCGAACGTCGCTCTCCCAAAATAATAATAATAATAATAATAATCTTCTTCTTCTTCACGGGCTAGGCAAATTGTCTGTACCGCCTCATAGTTGTTCTGTCCATCTCTTCATTGGCATTCCTACATTCCTTGAACCTCTTGGCTTGTAGTTAAATCCGGCTTTTGGTAACTAACTAACTAAATAATAATAATAATAATAATAATAATAATAATAATAATAATAATAATAATAATAATTTAAATGTGTAAAACTGTTATTCTCCCAGTTATATTAGGCCTATATAGATGTGAAACACGACCTCTTACTTTAAGGGAGGGAAGGAGATGACGAGTATATGAGAATGAAGCTCTAAATATTTTTTTGGGGCCAAAGAGAACAGATAGGTGCATGGAGAAGACTACATAACAGTGATCTACATTATCTTTATGAGAAACAAGATATAATAAGAGCAGTAAGTATCTTAGACTGCGATGGGGAGGGCATGTGGCACGAATGGAAAATAAAAAAGTGCATGGAACCCTTGTAGGAATCCCAGAGGTAACGCGACCAGTAGGTAGGCCAAGAGTGAAATAGAAAAAAAACATTAACCATGTTTTGATGGAGGCTAATTATACAGGTGGTGATTGGGAAACATTGACACGGTAGGAATACATGGAGAGTTTATGTCCGCATGGCCATGAACCTACGGGTACGATAGTCCATGATTTAACATTAATAACAAAGAAATCGTGCCAATTTTAAGCAAACGATTAAAAATAAAATAAAAAATATAGTTCTCAAATAAATTAATCTAGTAAATATGAATGCAAGTGGAGCAATGCCTCTCAGCCCCCTCAATAGCCGACTTTCATTTTCAGTTTGTTTTTTTTTTTTTTTGAGAGAAGGTGGAATAACAAGGCCCCTATAATGCAGAAAAACATGCGTTTTCGGCTTATTGCAGAATAGCATGCATTTCCAACTTTATTAAGCAAAATTAATTCTGGATAATCACCATCATCATTACTATCATCTTCCTTCAATGCTGCAGTCCTGAAAGGACTGCTATGGTCTTCAAAAAAATTCCAACCATCTCCTCTATGGCCATCCACGTCCCAACGATCTTTTTGTTGTAACTTTAAGTTAGTTTCTGGCCCAGATACAGTGTATCATTGGTCTTTAGAGAGAAATGTTATTTTGAGAGGACATTGTGAAGATTAGGTGCAGAACTCGGTGCACTTGTAACTTGATGGTTTGTTGCAGGTTTCATCAAGATTCGTTATGTATTTGCAATCCTGGGATTCATTCTGATGGCGATTATTTATGGACTAAAAGTAAACTTAAGTGTAGCTATGGTCGGCATGATGAACCACACTGCTCATGCGTCAGGTCCTCTGAATGTCACACAATCTGACTGCCCTGGAGACGCTAAGAACACCACTTCACACAAGGTAAAGACAACACATTATTTTGTTCTTAAGATAGATAATTTCGAAGTCATATAAGCCTATGTGTGTGTGTGTTATAATTAAATTTTTACATTTAGCAATGAAGGCCAAATATGACATGAAATGGAAAATAAACACCTGAGTCGGGATTTGAACCTGAGACCTCTTAACTCTGTACGTTAATGAGATAACCATTAGTCCACCCAAGCTCCTAGCACAAATATTTATTTTTCTTTCTTTCCTTAAACTGTAGCCTATATGATTCTCATTCACGAGAGGTAATGGTACAACAGACTCAATGCCATCTGGTGGCTTCTATAACAAGTACATAAGCATTTTAAAGAGAATATTTATTTTATAGCTGTGATGCTTCTTTATTTCGATGTTATAACTAACTAACTAACTCACTCACTGGCACTATCCAACCCGTAGGTTCATGGCCGCACGGACATAAGCTCTCCATATATCCCTATCATGAGTCAATGTTTTCCAATCTTCCCCTGTATAATCTACTTCCTTCAAATCATAGTTAATGTTATTCTCTCACCTCTTTCTTGGTCTACCAACTGGGCGTTTTCCCTCTGGTTTTCCTACAAGAAGCTTCCATGCACGTCTTTCATTCCCCATTCGTGCCACATGTCCTGCCCATCGCAGTCTATGAGACTTAACTGTTCTCATTATATCTGGCTTCCTATAAAGACCATGTAATTCACTGTTATGCAGCCTTCTCCATTCTCCTGTCTGTTCATCTCTCTTGGTCCAAAAATTTTCCTGAAGTTTATTCTCAAATACTCGTAATCTCCTTTCCTCCCTTAAAGTAAGAGTCCAGATAATATAACTGGTAACATAATAGTTTATTAATTAAATAAAAATAAAACGTAGTTTTATTTGATTTTCATATTTATTATATAATTCAGTGACAGCTGTTTCGGTCACTGAATTATATAATAAATATGAAAATCAAATAAAACTACGTTTTATTTTTATTTAATTAATAAATATGGATCTTCATCAAGTAAACACCAACTCAATTGATTAAATAATAGTTTTATATATTTTCAGTTTAACGTTTTTTGAAAGGAGTTGGGAAGTCAAGAGTCTCTGTAATGCATAATAACACGCATTTCCAGAATTGAGCCTGTTTAATTTCCCTGTTCATCGCATTCCTGTTTGTGGTTATTGTTCCTAGGCATTTGAATTCAGCTACTTCCTCAAAATTTCCCTCATTTGTCATTAGCTGTCCATTTCCATTATATAATGTATTTTTATGTGTGACCATATATTTAGTTTAATTGATATAACAGCGATGTTATTCATTCAGGGAGGCCCTCCATGTCCTTGTGTGGTCAAAAAAATATGTATGTGATCCATAGTTAAAATCACTCTCATGACAAGTCGTGCCACTGTAAGGCTCGGAAGGCGTGTGGCACGTAAAAGTGCCTATAACGTGAGAAGCTAAACTAAAGAAGAAGAAGATATAGTGAGTAAAGTGATATGAAAATCTCATAATCCTATTCTAGCACTTCCCGATAAAAGTGTACCAAGAGATGCGATTTTTCAGAAATTATTAAAAAAAATATAATTCAGACTGCATGGCTTGAGATATCTAAAAATACATATTTTAAATGTAAATGACTAAACTTTACTATCTATGACGCAACTTTTTAAATTACGTCATAAACTCCTGTCAACTCTTATTCTTAGTTTCATTTTTCAAATTATTTAAATGAGTTTTAAATGTTTTCTAATGATTATTTGAATATTTTTTTCACGATATTCAACTACATTAAGACGTGTCAGCCATATTGATTTTAACGAATAGTCTGTGTTCCAGTGCAGCCAACATAGAGTCTGTAGTAATTAACTTACTCTAAATAAAATCAGCGGCATTGTTTCACAGGTTAGAGTACTTAAATAGTGTTAGGTTAGTTTTAGGTTGGTCTTTCACATGTTAGAGTATTTAAATTGCGTTAGGTTAGCTTTTAGGATGGTCTTTCACTGGTCAGGGTACTTAAATTGCGTTAGGTTAGCTTTTAGGTTGGTCTTTCACAGTTTAGAGTACTTAAAAAATTAGGTTAGCTTTTAGGTTGGTATTTCACAGGTTAGAGTACTTAAATTTCGTTAGGTTAGCTTTTAGTTGGTCTTTCACAGGTTAGAGTATTTAAATTGCGTTAGGTTAGCTTTTAGGTTGGTCTTTCACAGTTTAGAGTACTTAAAAATTAGGTTAGCTTTTAGGTTGGTATTTCACAGGTTAGAGTACTTAAATTTCGTTAGGTTAGCTTTTAGTTGGTCTTTCACATGTTAGAGTATTTAAATTGCGTTAGGTTAGCTTTTAGGATGGTCTTTCACTGGTCAGGGTACTTAAATTGCGTTAGGTTAGCTTTTAGGATGGTCTTTCACTGGTCAGGGTACTTAAATTGCGTTAGGTTAGCTTTTAGGTTGGTCTTTCACAGTTTAGAGTACTTAAAAATTAGGTTAGCTTTTAGGTTGGTATTTCACAGGTTAGAGTACTTAAATTTCGTTAGGTTAGCTTTTAGTTGGTCTTTCACAGGTTAAGGTACTTAAATTGCGTTAGGTTAGCTTTCAGTTTGTCTTTCGCAGGTCATGGTACTTAAATTGCGTTAGGTTAACTTTTAGATTCATTGACATCGCGAGTTTAAATATCGTGTATATGTTGACTGCATTCCATGATTCCATAGTGTAAACGTCTTCGCGTCTGTTGGCATGCGCATGACTGGAGCTTAGCAAATTTTTTTCGCGTCACATATTGTACAGTATTTCCTATACCCTTGATTTAAACAAAAAAGATGTCATGTAAATATAATCAGAGTTATATATTTTTTATTACGTACAACATTTTATCCCTCTTCACAACAGTCTCCCTTAGGAGTGTCTATGGTGGCTGTAACCAGGAGCGAGAATTAACAACTAGCCCATCAGAACTGCAATTTGTTCAATATTGAAAAAGTCTTGTGTCAGATAGTTTTAGTATTAAAGCGAAACAAGTGTTTGACAGAACTTATAATAAAAACATATGGGGTTATAAAAACTGATTTGGGGTGCTGCCAGTGCCCCACATTTGATTACAACACTGTTATAGTGTATTCTTAGATGCAGTCGGACATGTTGAGGCAGTTTGAGATGTGGATTGTGAAATGCCATCATGACCACCCACCCACACGCCGGCCTGCCAGGCACTTTCTTTTCTCCTCGTTCACCTTTCCCTTGTGGCGTTCAGCGACTGGCTTATCTATCCATGTTCCTATTTCTGAAGTTAAAGTGTCTATTGAGGAGAATATTCCTAAAGATAAATTTGTAAATATAGATGATTGTATCGCAGTGGCGTCGATATGATCTGAGAACTGGAGGTTCATAAGGGGTGCAAAGTAAAAAATATAGAGTGCTCTCATATGTTCTTTTATACGAAAAGCTACGAGTGCATGAATCGATCCCAATGGATTAGTTATAACTAAAATGAAGCTCCAAATCTCTCATTTAAGCTGTTTTATTATTCTTCTTCTTCTTCTTCATCTTCTTCTTCTTGCAGGGATTAAACCATTTTGATTCGTTCCGGCTCCAAGTATCATAGCTGCTGTGTTCATCTCTTTTGTGGACGTCCCCGATCTCTTTTTTCCTTCTCTCGGTTGATAGTTTAGACTTTTCCTAGGCAATCTGTTGGTATGCATTCTGCAGACATGTTCATACCATTTTCTCCTATACTCCTCTATTTTGTCTGTCAAACTGAATATTTTTAATTCTTTACGAATATCTTCACTTTGTTTCATATTCATTAAAGTATATCCTGCCACACATTTAAACTGTGGAAAGTATATATAACTCTTGAATTGGTATCCATTTCCACCGACATAATTTTTTGTTCTAAGTTTTAGTTGAATTTACATGCTTCAGCTGCATATGTTACAATACTTCTCATTGATGAATTATACTCGTACGTTTGTAACTTTCTTTTCCTGGTAATATGTCCGTTCCATAGGAAACCAATTAACATTGCTGTTATTGCTCTAATAATAATAATAATAATAATAATAATTGTTATTATTATTTTTATTATTTTTTTATTATTATTTTTATTATTATTTTTGTTATTATTATTATTATTATTATTATTATTATTATTATTATTATTATTTATATACAGATTTTCAATGTTACATATCTTTCTGTGCCTAAAGTTTTATTTTCCTTCTCCACTCGTCTCTATCCATCCACTCCATGTCCTCCAATCCTCTTGTTCTTATTCCAGTTCTTATTTCTTCCATCCACGAGTTTCGAGCTCTTCCTTTCTTCTTTATTCCAGGTGGACACTGTTCCATTGTTATAATAATAATAATAATAATAATAATAATAATAATAATAATAATAATAATAATAATAATAATAATAATAATAATTTAATTAGACAACCACCAATACATATTATTTTGACGCTTATCTCTATAATTTGCATGTATTATTTATTATAGATCCATCGCTGTGGTCTCGAGGTAGCGTATTGCCTCGTCACGCAGCGGGCCCGGGTTTGATTCCCGGCCGGAACAGGCTCCTGGGTGAGGGTTTTTTCGAGGTTTTTCCTCACCTGTAAGACAAATGTCAGGAAGCTTAGAGCCCAACGGTCCCCGAAAATTCATTCGGCCATCATCATCATCATCCTTATCATTATCATCATCATTCTTCATCGGTGTGGAAAGCAACGGGAAGCTACCACACCTATATTTCCCTAATAAAGCTGCAAAGCGTAGCATGAAAATGCTATGATTACAGTGAAAGACCTGCCTTTGGGCAGAATTACTACGGATGGATTTATTATAGATGACTAGCTAATACCCGGCGTGCGCTGATACGCCTAAATAAAAGAAAATGAATATGCTATTATGTTTAGTTGAATAAGTAAAAGGAAAAATAATTATAAATTTATATTTTTAGATACCCCGTGCTGATTACCCGGCGTTGCCCGGGAATCTACTTATCCCGATCTTCTTGACATAAATGAGCTGAAATACGAAAATTAATGTGTTTTATGTTTAGTTAAATAAGTAAAAGGGAAAATGTATATCGTAATTATTTTTAGATACCCCGTGTTGTTTACCTGGCGTTGTCCGGGAATTATTCAACCCGTTCTTCTTGGCATAAATGAGCTGAAAGACAAAAATTAATGTACTCGTACTAGTTATGAATAGTTGAATAAGTAAGATGAAAAATAATTATAAAATGTATATCATAATTATTTTAAGATTCCCCGTGCTGATTACCCGGTGTTGCCCAGGAATCTACTTATCTCGGTCTTCTTGGCATAAATGAGCTAAAAGACAAAATTCCTTATTGTGAGTTATCCGTAAAATAATACCCGCCATGTGCTGCTATGCTTGCACAGGAATCTACGTACTTGTCTCGATCTTCTTGGCATCAATGAAAGAAAAAAAAAGTTATTGTGAGTTATCCGTAAGAGATAAACATATGTTGTCGCGGACTTTTTTCTAGAGCTTTTTTGAGGTATTCAATTCTGTGTACATTAATTTTATGTATTTGTTATGGTTTAGGCAGCGTAAGCCATTTAAGCGTCCAAAGAGCTACTTTTTTCACGTTTTCCACTACAAAGGGCGATTTTTAAGGGTGTAGGAGTTGAGTATTACAACTCTCTTATAGCCTATGTTCATCCCGGGAATTTCCTGAACATTTTGCAAAAAGCCCTATCACAATCGAATCAACGGTATGGCCGCGCATAAAGTCCGAACAAACAAACAAACATTCATTTTTATATATTAGATATAATTATTATTATAGATAAGAGTCAAGATAATATTTAATATCTACATTTAACCTATAGGAGTATCAAAACACATTTCACTTTTTGTAACATGTTATAATATTAGGCATGACGTGACGTTAATATTATTTTAATGTTCAATAATGTTTATAAATAACAATAAATGCTTATATAATACGGTATCTATAACCTCATTACATACAGCGTATTAGAATTTCACTGATTGATTGATTTGTTTATTTATTGATTCCATTGCTCACAGGAATTACATGTTACTTTTTTGGCAGATAAATAACCTAGAATACACAAACAAGATAATATTGATAAAATGAATACCTAGAAGACGTTGGGCTGATGCATTATGAAGTCGGAACGGGCAATTGCCTAATCCCTGGAGTGATGATGATGATGATTAATACGTTTTTTTTATTTCTTCCTTTCTTTCGTTTACACTCTTCTTCCTTTTTGTTTTACCTTTGTTAACCTTTTTATCTTATTCACACATACAAACACAAGACAGGAAACACACCCAGACCCAAGGTGAAGATTTAAAAATTCCCTACCCCGCCGGGAATCGAACCCGGGTCGCCGGAGTGGAAGGTTGGGACTTTACCGACCACGCCACGGCGACGGACAATTTTTTTTAGGAACGCGCCATAACGTAATTTGTTATGGTAATAAGACAATGTGAAATATACACACATAGTCCTTTTTTAAACACTAAATTTTAATGATGATAAAAATACTACTCCTTGAACCAATTAGCTTGGTTATTGTTATGAGGGAGAAAAAATATTAACTTGAATGAAGGACATGTCCAAGATGGATAATGAAGTAAGCGGTGGTGAAGTGAAGAACATTAAATTTTTACAGTGTTTAGCGACTGTTATTTGTTTATCTTACACAATATAAATAAATAAATAAGAAGCCAAGGCAATATTGAAATGGTAAAATTCAATCATTATATAACATTATTATAAAACAGGTGGGTAGATTAGGTTAGTACTATAAATTTGAATCTTCCGAGCTAAGTTCCAGTTGTAATGTAAACAAACCAGATGTGTGACTGCATTTTCATTAGTCGATTAATGGTTTTACCTTTAAGCGTGTAAGAAATGTAATTCTCTCTCTAACACTAGAAATAAAGAAAATAAAAATGATAAAACTATATCTACCACATGTCTATATAAGTTATATGCGAGAATCTTAAAATAAATAATTACAATTTCAATATATTAAATAGCGGTTATGTTCTTACGCACGCGCAATGCAGAATACGTTGGGATTTTAGTTGTTTCAAAATTGCCGCTTTCTGTAGAATTTCGTAAAACATTAAAAAAATCGAAAAGCGGAGAGAACAAAATATTTTGAATGTTTTCAAACAGTTTAATGAAAAATGTCCTACGTTAGCCATTGAGGATGTGATGAAAATAACACCAGAATTTACAAGTGAGTCAGCATAGAGCATATATTCTGCTCGTAATGAAATTATAAATAAAGGCTCTCTTGGAACACTGGACGTGATATGATTTTAGATGATGAATCTCTATAAATAAGAACTTCCAAATTTTATTCTTTCTTTCTTTATCCCAGTGTAAGGGGGTGATGGGTGAAATTTCTATTTTCTACATTGTTTGAGCTAGAGACTTGATTATTTGTACAAACATTCACTGCATTATACGTAATGATGTGTTTAAGTTTCATTCTTGTAAGACATTTATTTTACGAATTATTAAATATTATATTTTTTAAAAAATTGCATATGTATTAATTAAATTAGTTCCACAATTTTTAGTGAAATGTCCGATTTTTACAAGACCCCTAAAATATTTAGAAAAAAAAAACATCATGCATTAGAATTCTTATAATGTGAATACAAAGGGAGAAAAAAAATGTACCTCCTGCGTGGAATTACAAAAAAGAAATTAATAATTGCATACATTTTATTTTTTTATTTCTTAAAATACTACTTCAATCATGAAACAATGCACTACTTTGTTACCGATTGTTTTTAGGACATGCAGTAAAAATTTGAACCTTCTAGGACAAAATTTCTGAATTCCGTTCAATTTTGAATGTACAAAAATGCAGTGGAAATAAAAGTGTGAAAAAAAAAAGTTTAAAGATTTGCTTGCAGGTAGTATTTAACTGGCGCAGCCTTTTAACTCTGACGTAATTTAGGACGCTTAGAAGCGCCATAGGTCTCTGAAACTTTGCCAACATATACATTAGAGTACAAGCTATTTTTTAGTACAAAAAAACAAAAAATGCCAATTTTGATCTCAAATGGTTAATTTTTCACCCATCACCCCCCTTAATCTCTTATCTTTTAGGTATATTTTCTCTGCCACACGCTACTCGGACCATACAGTAGCATGACCTGTCGGGAGAGGGATTTTTTAAACTGTGGATCACACACATACTTTTTGACCACACAAGGGCATGGAGGACCTTCCCCAATGAGCGATCAGCTGAATGCCAGGGTCTCCTCTGAGATAACACAACATGAGGACGAAATACGCCATCGCACACAGATTCATTTAAACAAGGCGAATAGATAATGATGATTATGATGATCAGATGATATTAGGGGTTCGTTTGGACATTAAAGTTTAAAGTTTTGTACAAATTATAAAAATGAAATATTTTTCATGAACGAATGTCGTAAATAATGTTTCGAATTATCGTGTCTTTTCCTGTCTACTTATCATTGTTGTGTACTAAATTGCCGTTTTTTCGTACAATATTAGCATGCAAACATAATACATCACTGCTGTAATGAATTAATTAGCTTAATAGAAATTTCATTACAGGGAACAATGACTGAACTGATCCAAAGTATTCCAAGGCTCTTTATTTAACAACAGAGATATCTTATCTCTTGCTGTTCAATTTTTGATGTAATGTCTTTATTTTGATGAAGTGCTTCACTATGGCTCATATCAATTTCCTCTTCTTGGAAACATAATAAACAATATTTAAGTTTCAGCCATATATTGTTTATAATAATCATGTTTGAACACAGTTGAGGTTAAATTATTATTATTATTATTATTATTATTATATTTTTTTAGATTTATTTAGCCTGGTGGAGTTAAGGCCATTAGGCCTTCTCTTCCACTCACCAGGACAAACATATATTACATCAGAATATAACAATCACAATTAACTCTAATATTAAATACTAAATAAAAATTTGATCAAAAAGGTAATATCCATTAAATTACGATCTATAATGCAACTAGTTAATGTTAGTTAAAATTAAGACTAAAACTAATAAAGTGTATACAAGCAAGACATATTAAATTGTCCCTGTCTAATGTTTATAAAAAACAAAGAAAAATAATGAGATATAGAAAACTAATGTTACGTTTGTACAATATTTAAAACAAAACAAAAGAAAATATTTGTTAATTTTAATATTATTTTCATAGATAATTAAATTTATTAATTGTTAAAAGAATACTATCAGTGAGGTGTATAAGTTAGTTTGTTATTAAATAATCATTTAATTTGTTTTTCAAGGATGTTATAGTTTGACAGTCTCTGACATAGGTCGGAAGAGAAATCCATGTTTTGGTAAGTGAGACCGTAAAATATAATGAATAATATACAGTGTGATGAGGAGGGATATAAAGGACAATGTGCTGATGGGATCGAGTGTCAAGATTAATAATACAATTTTTTGTACCTTATAAAACAGTCGTCCTCAACTATAACTTCTGTTATAATAATATTATTTAATATTAATAGTGTGACAACGTTTGTAACAGAAGTTATTAAAGTTGAGGACGACTGTTTTGCAAGGTACAAAAATAATTTAAATATATTGCTTACTTATTTCCATAAAAAATAAGAACGAATTTAAAGAGAACAATCCAAGTTTTTACAGCACTAGACGAAATACTACTTTTTTGCCACATGTTCCTAAAATCTATACAACTGCTGGATCTAAACATAGTAGATATCTAAGACCAAAATGATACAATAATTTAATTACGTTAAATTCAGAGTTAAGCAAACTAAAAACTGTTTGATTTAAGAAAACAGTCAAATTAATTATTTTATCATCATCAGCATCAAGGATTATACCTGCTGATCTGTTCTGATCTCATGTTAGAATTGGTTTATCCATCTTTTACTGGGTCTTCTAACATTTCTTCGTCCTAGCGGTTTGTAATGAAGAATCTGTTTCGGAATTCTATTGTTATCCATTCTATTGATGTGATCATCCATTCATCTCTGTATTAAATGAATTAATTAAATTATATCAGTTATGTGTCCACCGCTGTGGTCTCGAGGTAGCGTGCTGCCTTGTCACGCAGCGGGCCCGGGTTCGATTCCCGGTCGGGACAGGCTCCTGGGTGAGGATTTTTTCGGGGTTTTTCCTCGCCTTTAAGACAAATGTCAGGAAGCTTAGCTTCCAACGGTCCCCGAAATCATCCGGCCATCATCATCATCATCATTATCATCCTTCACCGGTGTGGAAAGCAATGGGAAGCTATCACACATATAATTCCCTAGTTAAACTGCTATGATTGTAGTGAAAGACCTGCCCTCGGGCAGAATTACTATGGATGGATGTATATCAATTATATAAATATTTTAAAGTAGTAAATGAGTAGTATCTTCAATACTAAGCTCTTTTTAAGCTACTTAAATTAATAAAATAATATAATTATATTTCGATTTAGGCTATATTTTTATTTCATAATGTATTCAAGTATTTTCTTCAGTTTGGTATTAATCAATTATATATTATTTTGTTTATGTCATTCTCCACTGCATTAATTCTTTGTTTATGTTAGAATGAGTTTTATATTTTGAAATTTGCTAATAAATGTATTTGCTTTATATTATTACCTAATGTATATAATTTCTTTCTTCAGTTTGGTATTAATCTATTATATAATGTTTTGTTTTTATCATTCTCCTTTGCATAAATTTATTTGTGTGTCAGAGTGAATTTTATTTTTTTGAAACTTTCTCCTAAATTTGTTTTGTTTTATTTTATTCCCTAATGTCTTTAATTATCTTTTTCAGTATTGTATTAATTTATTCTATATTGTTTTATCTATTTTATTTCCTTTTGTATGATTCCTTATTTTTTCATGTTCCAGAATTTATTTTATGTCTTGAAACTGGCTCCCAAATTTATATATTTTGTTTTCCCTCTCCCTTTAACTTTGTAATGTATATATTCTATATGTATTATTTCTGTAACTGAACTGCACTCTAGTACGATCGCTTGCTCATTCGGGTGTCAACCTGTGTAGAGCATTTATTTCTGAATATCATTTATTCTTATTCTAATTTTAAATAGATAAGATGCCAATTCTATATCTGTAAAATTTTATTCAATCAATAGGCCTAAAACCAGTAAGCAACTACATCATATTTACGTGGTAGATCAAAAATTAAATGAGGATTGTCTAACTAACTCACTGGCACAGTCGAACCCAGAGGTTCACGGTCGGGCGGACATTAGCTGTTCATACATCCTTAATCTAGGCAAAAGTTTTCCAATCATCCTCTGTATAAATTAACCTCCCTCAAATCATGAATAATGTTATTCTCCTACCTCAATATTCAGCAACCTACTGGACTCTTTCCTACAACAAGTTTTTATGCTCCTTTTCCATTCCCCATTCGTCCCACATGTCCTAACCATTGCATCTGTTCTTGTTATATTTGTTTTTTTTTATTACCAAAAACGTATAAACCCTATTTCACCTAAGATACATTAGGGTTATATTTTGTCAAATTTGTGTCGTTATATAATTTTTCTTTTATCTAAAATTAAAGTATTTTATGAATTTTATTTATAAAAACATTAAAAAATCTGTAGTTCTTTTCTGTCGTAATCACTTCTGTAATGGGTGGTTTACTTAAACAGGCGATGTTATTTAGAAGACATATAATTTCAAATCTTTCATTCCAGAACAATGGACAATCAAATATAATATGTTCTACACTTTTATTGCTAATTCCACAATTACAGCTTGCATTTTCTATGATGTTGAATCTCTGTAGATATTGGCCAAATTTTCCGTGCCCAGTGAGGAATTGTGTTAATATGAAATTTGGAACAATGTGTTTGCATTTTATTCTGTCATAAATTTATTATATTTTGGTTTCTCATAAAGATCACGTAGCCCACTGTTATGTAGTCTTCTTCATTCACTTGTCTCTTCGTCTCTTTTGGTCTTAAAATTTCCTAACAAATTTACTCTTAAATACTTGTAATATTTTCTCCTCCCTCGTTTCGCATCCGTACAACATAACTGGAAGAATAACTGTTCTATATATTTTATATTAACATTTTTTTAGAAAAATTGGGATAGTATGAGTCCCTGTGATGCGTAATAGCATTCGTTTTCAGAATTGAGCTTATATGTATTTTCTTTTTCTTTGTGTAATGATTGTTCCTAGATATTCGAATTCGGATCTTCTTCAAAATTTCTCTCATTTGTCATTAACTGTCCACTTCCGTTATATAATGCAGTTCTACAAGTGACCATATATTTAGTTTTATTGATATTTACTTCCAGTCCTCATTTTTTTAGTGTTATTCAGTAGAATGTGCATGTTGGTGCTTCGTATATTCTCACTATCGCTTAATAATATTATATCATCCACATATTGCCTTCTTTATCATCTAAGATAGTTGGCCTAGTTACAAAATTGAATAGTAGAAGCGATAGAGCATCTCTCTCACACTACTACTTGTACAACTTATAAACATTTTCGAATAAGTCTAACTTAAGAATTCCTAAGTTAACAGGATATTAAACAACTTCTCCCACTTAGTTGAATAGTATGTCTTTTTTAATCTACACATATTTGATGTACAGCGCCGTTATATTACCATTCATTTTTCTAAAATATGATCTACAGAAGACTATTTCTTCTAAATCTAAATTGATGATCAGCTGTTACGTCATCATTATAGAGAGTAAGCCTATATATTAATATATTATGTGTTAGAATTATATACGAAGTTGAAAGTAATGAGATGCCTCTTAAGTTGTTGCAATCAGTTTTATTTTTCTTTATAGATTTGTACGATAATAATATATTCTTTCCATTCATTTGGAAGAGCTTCTTTTTCCCAAATCATACTAAGCAGCCAGCCCATCTTGTCCATAATTTTTGCTCCCCTTTATTTTATCAGTTCTGCTGGAATCCCATCTGAACCTGATGATTTATACATCTTCAATTTTTCTATCGCCATTTCAACCTGTAATGTATTTGGCTCTGTGACTAATATTTCTGGTGTGAGCTATATGTAAATGTTTTATGTACATTGAAATGTTTCTGTTTTTTAGTAACGTGTTTTGAACCGGTTTTAAGAGTAAACGACTATTTAAAGGTGACGGATCTGCTTCTGGATCGTTTATACGTTCTTAAATATTCCATCCATAGTAATTCTGCCCGAAGGCAGGTCCTTCACTGCAATCATAGCATTTTTATGCCATGCTTGCAGCTTTACTAGGGAATTGTGTAGGTGTGGTAGCTTCCCGTTGCTTTCCACACCGGTGAAGGATGATGATGATAATGGTAAGGATGATAATGATGAGGATGATGGCCATATGATTTGATTTCGGGGACCGTGTGGGCCTTAAAGTTTTCCTGACATTTGTCTTACAGGTGAGGAAAAACCCCGATAAAAACCTCACCCAGAAAAACTGCCTCGACCGGGGATCGAACCCGGGCCCGCTGCGTGACAAGGCAGCACGCTACCTCGAGACCACAGCTTATGTTAAAATGAATCACCATAAGCGAAAGTTGCATGTGACAGGGGATTTGAGTACTACAATAAATCATTTTTCACATTTATTTCTTAATAACGTAAATATATCAAATTCGACATATTATTAAGAAATATAAAGATAACTAAGATTACATATTGGCTTGGCAATGGCGGGCAAAAATGTACAGAAATTATAGTTAACCAAACGATTAAATTCAAATCTGGCTATTAAGGTTCACTAATAGTTATTTGCGTTAAACAAGGATTGAAAATGAGGTTTTACAGGTGTGTTTAGATACGTTGAGGTCGGAATTTCAAAAATAATTCTTAAAACATTTTCATTCCAGGTATAATATAAAGTGATCCCGCTACAAGCGGGGCCTTACTTAGGAGTCCTTCGGGTAGTATGAAATCAAGGCATTAGCTGTCACCCGAGTTGTCGGCCCTGCATGACGGCCGCCTTTGCCACCAGTAGAAGGATCTGATACTCATTTTTGATAGGTGCTGAGTCTATCCCACGGCCAGGTGCCGCCGGAATATATTATTATTATTATTATTTTATTTCGGAATGTATCCACAATACAGTGGTTTTCCGTCACCCTCAAGAAATTCACCTTCTCCAGTTGTAGCTATCTTGAACGTTCTCATCTGCAAGTCCTAGTTCGCTCATGCTTATTTTCACATCGTCCATCCAGCCTTGTTTAAGTCTTCCCTTTCTTCTTTTCCTATCTGTTTATCATAAGTAATGCCACGAGTGATTTCCAAATTATCGATAAATTCACGACTCACGAAGTGAGGAGTGAATTTATCTAGAGAATTTGGAAATCAAGAGTGGCATTTGTTAGGACTATTTAACGAATAAAATTAAGCTGTTTCCTCACAAACCATTATTTAACTATAGTTATTTTAAAATATTTATATATTTAATGTAAACGGCGATGTTTGAAAACAAATGAGAAACGATAGGTTCGCTTCATCTGCTTCTTTTGTTTATCACTGCAACCGGATCATACTATTTATTGCCAAAGGAACGCAATATTGTAAGAATGCTCTCTAGTGGAGAAAAAATGAAACACATCAAACTGTATATTAATTCATTTGTGATGTCGTATGATGTAAATATGACAATTATATTTTTCTGGATTATTACCTGGGAAAAAATACATTTAAGAAAGTGCAAACAGTGGTTTCTTTTTTTGGTGGTATAATCAATTGCTACAAATGTTGACATGTATGCACTATATATACAATCTGGTAGCCGTATTTCTTATAGGCTCAGTCACTGCAAAATAACGGTCAGACCTGTTCAGAATATTAAAAAGGAGGAGCTTTGTTTAATATGGTAATTATAACACTGATAAATATTTCGTGAAACACGACTCTGATTGGTTGTAAAACAGAAATCATTGAAACGTGATTGGTCATTGACTCCCATTTGGGGCATGAGTTAAATAGTAAGTTATACCACGAGTGATTTCCAAATTATCTAGAGAATTTGGAAATCAAGAGTGCCATTTGTTAGGACTATTGAATGAATAAAATTAAGCTGTTTTCTGACAAATCATTATTTAACTATAGTTATTTTAAAATATGTATATATTTAATATAAACGGCGATGTTCGAAAACAAATGAGAAATGATTGGTACGCTTAATTTGCTTCTTTTGTTCATCACCGCAACCAGATCATATTATTTATTGCCAAAGGATCGCAATACTGTAAAAATGCACGCTAGTGGAGAAATTTATAACCAACATTATAGGTATTAATTAATTTCTGATGTCCTATGATGTAAATATGTAAATTATATTTTTCTGCAATGTTATTTCCTGGAAAATAATTTGTTTAAGAAAGTGCAAAGAGTGGTTTCTTTTTTTTTTTGTGGTACAATCAATTGCTACAAATGTTTTTATATTATCTCCCGCATGCGCAATCTTGCTGACATTCATGCACTGGTAGCCGTATTTCTTAAAGAGACCGTCACTGCAAAATAATGCTATGACCTATCCAGAATGTTAAAAAGAAGGTGCTTTCTTTAATATGATAAACTGGTTGATAAATTCGAGGCAAAACATGACTGTGATTGGTTGTAAATAAAAAATCATTGAAATGTGATTGGTCATTGACTCCCATTTGGGGCATGAGTTAAATAGTCACTCTAAGATCGCTCTAAGATCTCCTTAGGAATTCTATCAGATGTTATCCTCTTGAGATGTACATACCATCTTAATTATCTTAATCATCTCTGTTCAGTTGTCTGTAATAAATTTCTTTCAACTTTTCCTAATTTCAGCGTTTCTATTTTTTTTCTAATCTGGACTTCCGCGATGATCTTGATTCTCTTCTCTCTCTTAATAATAATAATAATAATAATAATAATAATAATAATAATAATAATAATAATAATAATAATAATAATAATAATAATAATAATAATAATAATAATAATAATAATAATAATTATTATTATTATCATCATCATCTGCAATCATGGATTAGGTCTGTTGACCCGTTCCGACTTCAGCCCATCTCTTTCTAGGTCTGCCCACATCTCGGATGCCTTTAGGATTGTATTTTGTTATTTGTTTTGGATATCTATCTTCATTCATTCTGTCTATGTGTTGCTTCCATTTTTGTCTATATGTATCTATTTTATCAGTTATTGCAAATATTTCAAGTTCCTGTCTTATTTCTGTGTTCTTGATTCTGTCTTCCTTAGTGCACCCTTTATCAGATCTCAAAAATTTCATTTCTGCCGCCGTTATCCTACTTAGATCTTTTTTTTATGTATCCAGGCTTCTGACCATAGAGCAGTACCGGTACTGCCAATGTTTTATAGAATTTCAATTGGGTCTCTCTTGTTGTTTTATTATTTAGTGATTGTTTTATCGTTCCACATATTCCCTGGAATTTTACTATTTTATTAGTTATATCATTATCATAATTAAATGAAATGTCACATCCTAGATAATTGAGATGGTTCACCTGTTCTATGATTTTGTTTCCTATTACTATTTTGGATCTGATAATAATAATAATAATAATAATAATAATAATAATAATAATGATAATAATGATGATGATAATGATATTGATAATAATCATAATGATGATGATAATGATAATCATAATGATGATGATAATGATAATCATAATAATGATGATAATAATAATATAATATAATAATAATTAATAATAATAACTCACTGGCACTATCGAACCTGTAGGTTCATGGCCGCGCGGACATAAGCTCTCCATACATCCCTATCCCAAGCTAATGTTTTCCAATCATCCCCTGTATAATATACTTCCCTCAAATCATAATTAATGTTATTCTCCCACCTCATTCTTGATCTACCAACTAATAATAATAATAATAACATTTTTATTAGGAATATTCCACAATACAGTGTTTCTCCTTCAACCCAAAGTGATTTGTAGCCAGAGGTTCCTGTCTAAAGCATCTTCTCCCTCAAATCTATAGCTTCCATACTTCTCCTCACTCCATCAAACCAACGTTCTCTACGTCTGCCTCTTTCACTTCTTCCATTAGCTTTCCAATAAAGGATATTCTTTGGTATTCTATCTTCTTCCATTTTTATGAGGTGTCCATGCCATATCAAACGATTTTCTTCTAATATATTGACTTAGGCTTTCACGGCCGGAATTATATTTACAAGATCATCATGATTTTCTTCTACTTTTTTCTAATACATTTTTTCAACTTGAATAATAATAATAATAATAATAATAATAATAATAATAATAATAATAATAATAATAATAATAATAATAATAATAATAATAATAATAATAATAATAATAATATAATAATCATAATAATAACTCCAAGCGCGATAGGCCTGCTGCTGGCCTCACATCCACATGTGTTAATCAGAGAGGTAGACGATCATCTTGCCAGTGTAGGGGTGACATGTGGCCAGCATGTCGGGTCCCGCAGCCGAATAATAATAATAATAATAATAATAATAATAATAATAATAATGATAATAATAATAATGTATTTCTTTGTTAGAATAGAACGAGTCGGAAGGAAAAGCAGCTTATTGTATTAAGAAAGGTGCGCATTTACAATGATACGTGTTTCCTGTCCTTCTGGAGCCACGCAAGGTCAACAACTTGTCTGAACACCTACAGTACTTCCTCTAGCGAGGCGTGTTTGTAATCTATAAATTATCTGACGCCTTTATTAAGTTTTGTCTTCGCTATATTTAAAAATATTCTTGACTTCACGGATTAGGCAGCATTCCGACTGTACCGGTCTCAAAATCTTCGTTCCAGCATCTACGTCTGCTGCCTCTTGATCTTCGGTTCTCTATGCTCTTGATCTAGTTGCTCTTGGTTTGTATTCAGTCAATAATAATCGGCCATCTATGTGGATCCCTTCTTTCCATGTTCTCTCTTCATCTCCTATAACCTGTTATCTTCAATTACAATTATATACTACAGAGTGTCCCATTCAAACCTCCCACATTTTAATTAATCATAACTAACGAAGTTTGCAGAATTATGAAATGAGGCCGGTATTAAACGAAACAGAAACTCAAAGAATTTTCATTGCCACACACTAAAACACCTCTATATGTGCACCATTAGTAACACGAACAATATCAAGTCTGTATTCGATCGTGCGACGATTGTCCAGCATTTCCATTGAACTGCCGGGAAGCTTGGCGAATTGATTTTTGTGGACATCTCTGAAATCCTGCTTTAATTTCTTCAATATTTTATTCTGAAACACGTATACGAGCACCTCCTGATTCGTTTCTAACGCTTGCCGTCGCCAGAAACTTCTCAATCCATGCCTTAATGGCCTTCCATCAGGTGCATTTCCTCCATATTCTCTTCGGTAATTTCTTTGCACTGTAATTAGGGCTATTGACTTCGTCTCTGCATACCAGAAAACAGTTTCTGCTCGTTGCTGAGGAGTTGCCATTTTGTTTTATGTAATTATTGTCCAACATGCGACAGATGAATTAACTGCAACAATGAAAACAAAAATTCTTTGAGTTTCTCTTTCTTTTAATACCAACCTCATTTCATAATTCCGCATACTTTGAGTTATATGGGAAGTTTGAATGGGACACGATGTATAGGCCTACTATAATGGTGCAGCCCAATGTTGAGTCTTAGCCTCTTCTTTTTTTTTTGTTAGGAGTTACTGTATCAAGTTAATTTAGTTACGCTTATTTGCCCACAGATGTCATGAATAGTATGCGGTCGACATACCGACCCAATGAGACATCTAGCAGGCAACTAAGGTGTTACTGGGATGATGAGGTCGGTAAAGTTTGCTTATATGCCTCTTTGTTCGGGTTTAAGGATCATTCACGAGCCCGAAAATCTTCAGACTCGGGACCCACGGTTTAGAGTCCCTCCCGGAGGAGTTGTTCCTTGGATTTTGTAATTAAAAATCCATCGACCCCGGCCGGGTTTGAACCCGCGATCCTCGGAACAGAGGCAAGGAGCATAATTACTAGTCCATCGCGGCCGATCAAACACATTTGTCCTATAATTTTAAATTTACTCCCAAATTGCCGCTCTGGCTCTGGAGATACATGACTGCTTCCTGACTAGCAGGTTAGAGTTCGGTGGAGTTGGAATTTTTTATCTCGATCTAGGAGATACATCAGTTTCTGGCTACTTATACGTAGGGCCTATGTGTCGGGTCGCAATGAAAACAAAAAAAAAATTACTGTATAGGCCTATGTGTTATTTTGCACAAATTTAAGTAATTTTTACTCTTTCGTTTTTCTATTGTTTAATTAAAATTATTAAATAAAATTAAACCGATGTATCTTATAACAATTTAAGTGTTAATCTGTAGATTGTTCACCTAATGCCTGGATTATATTCCAAACCCCTCCACAGTACATATGTTGAGAAGACATTGTGGTACTGTTGATAGCTATCATCCGTCGTATGGGGATGTTAAATTTCACTTTTCGACAGAGTAGTCTATGTGCCGACACCGGTTTTCACCTTGTTCCATTTCTTCTTCGTAAATTACATAGGCCTACCACAAGAAATATACAAAATCAATGTACACAGAATTGAATATCTCGATCAAATCTATAAAAAAAGCCCTGGATTACATATGTCTATCTTTTACGTATAAATCACAATATACTTTTTTGTCTTTCATTGAGTCAAGAAAATCGGTAGAAGTAAAATTCTCGTGTGCTGATATACCGTTCGTCCGATCGTGATGGGCGCACCAGGACACTCCGGATTTTGATATTTGTCATATTGTGGCATAATTTTATATTTAAGATCACTATATATGATTTTATATTACACACAAATTCATGGTTTGGATTTTTAAATGGAAGAATTTTTTTTATGCTGTGTAAAAATACAAATTTTTAACTTTTAATTTGGCAAGTCACTGACTTACTGACTTAAGGAACGCACTAATAATAAAATAATAGCCCACATTGAAATTAAGAGCGAATAATCTACAATATACTTTTTTGTCTTTCATTGAGTCAAGAAAATCGGTAGAAGTAAGATTCTCGTGTGCTGACATACCGTTCGTCCGATCGTGATGGGCGCACCAGGACACTCCGGATTTTGATATTTGTCATATTGTGGCATAATTTTATATTTAAGATCACTATATATGATTTTATATTACACACAAATTCATGGTTTGGATTTTTAAATGGAAGAATTTTTTTTATGCTGTGTAAAAATACAAATTTTTTACTTTTAATTTGGCAAGTCACTGACTTACTGACTTAAGGAACGCACTAATAATAAAATAATAGCCCACATTGAAATTAAGAGCGAATAATCTACAATATACTTTTTTGTCTTTCATTGAGTCAAGAAAATCGGTAGATAGAAGTAGATTCTCGTGTGCTGACATACCGTTCGTCCGATCGTGATGGGCGCACCAGGACACTCCGGATTTTGATATTTGTCATATTGTGGCATAATTTTATATTTAATATCACTATATATGATTTTATATTACACACAAATTCATGGTTTGGATTTTTAAATGGAAGAATTTTTTTTATGCTGTGTAAAAATACAAATTTTTAACTTTTAATTTGGCAAGTCACTGACTTACTACCTTAAGGAACGCACTAATAATAAAATAATAGCCCACATTGAAATTAAGAGCGAATAATCTACAATATACTTTTTTGTCTTTCATTGAGTCAAGAAAATCGGTAGAAGTAAGATTCTCGTGTGCTGACATACCGTTCGTCCGATCGTGATGGGCGCACCAGGACACTCCGGATTTTGATATTTGTCATATTGTGGCATAATTTTATATTTAAGATCACTATATATGATTTTATATTACACACAAATTCATGGTTTGGATTTTTAAATGGAAGAATTTTTTTTATGCTGTGTAAAAATACAAATTTTTAACTTTTAATTTGGCAAGTCACTGACTTACTGACTTAAAGAACGCACTAATAATAAACTAATAGCCCACATTGAAATTAAGAGCGAATAATCTACAATATACTTTTTTGTCTTTCATTGAGTCAAGAAAATCGGTAGAAGTAAGATTCTCGTGTGCTGACATACCGTTCGTCCGATCGTGATGGGCGCACCAGGACACTCCGGATTTTGATATTTGTCATATTGTGGCATAATTTTATATTTAAGATCACTATATATGATTTTATATTACACACAAATTCATGGTTTGGATTTTTAAATGGAAAAATTTTTTTTATGCTGTGTAAAAATACAAATTTTTTACTTTTAATTTGGCAAGTCACTGACTTACTGACTTAAGGAACGCACTAATAATAAAATAATAGCCCACATTGAAATTAAGAGCGAATAATCTACAATATACTTTTTTGTCTTTCATTGAGTCAAGAAAATCGGTAGAAGTAAGATTCTCGTGTGCTGACATACCGTTCGTCCGATCGTGATGGGCGCACCAGGACACTCCGGATTTTGATATTTGTCATATTGTGGCATAATTTTATATTTAATATCACTATATATGATTTTATATTACACACAAATTCATGGTTTGGATTTTTAAATGGAAGAATTTTTTTTATGCTGTGTAAAAATACAAATTTTTAACTTTTAATTTGGCAAGTCACTGACTTACTGACTTAAGGAACGCACTAATAATAAAATAATAGCCCACATTGAAATTAAGAGCGAATAATCTACAATGTACTTTTTTGTCTTTCATTGAGTCAAGAAAATCGGTAGAAGTAAGATTCTCGTGTGCTGACATACCGTTCGTCCGATCGTGATGGGCGCACCAGGACACTCCGGATTTTGATATTTGTCATATTGTGGCATAATTTTATATTTAAGATCACTATATATGATTTTATATTACACACAAATTCATGGTTTGGATTTTTAAATGGAAGAATTTTTTTTTTATGCTGTGTAAAAATACAAATTTTTAACTTTTAATTTGGCAAGTCACTGACTTACTGACTTAAGGAACGCACTAATAATAAAATAATAGCCCACATTGAAATTAAGAGCGAATAATCTACAATATACTTTTTTGTCTTTCATTGAGTCAAGAAAATCGGTAGAAGTAAGATTCTCGTGTGCTGACATACCGTTCGTCCGATCGTGATGGGCGCACCAGGGCACTCCGGATTTTGTTATGTCATATTGTGGCATTTATATTACACACAAATTCATGGTTTGGATTTTTAAATGGAAGAATTTTTTTTATGCTGTGTAAAAATACAAATTTTTAACTTTTAATTTGGCAAGTCACTGACTTACTGACTTAAGGAACGCACTAATAATAAAATAATAGCCCACATTGAAATTAAGAGCGAATAATCTACAATATACTTTTTTGTCTTTCATTGAGTCAAGAAAATCGGTAGAAGTAAGATTCTCGTGTGCTGACATACCGTTCGTCCGATCGTGATGGGCGCACCAGGGCACTCCGGATTTTGATATATGTCATATTGTGGCATAATTTTATATTTAAGATCACTACATATGATTTTATATTACACACAAATTCATGGTTTGGATTTTTAAATGGAAGAAATTTTTTTTATGCTGTGTAAAAATACAAATTTTTAACTTTTAATTTGGCAAATCACTGACTTACTGACTTAAGGAACGCACTAAAAATAAAATAATAGCCCACGTCGAAATTAAGAGCGAATAATCTAAATGATGCACTCTACATCTCTTTTAAATTGAATCTGAACCTTTTAAAATGAATGACAGGCTCCAGCTTTAAAGGTACTGAACCTCCCACCCCCGACCACCACCCCTACAAATTTCAGATCTTTATTTAAATGTGACGGACCTCAGTGAAAACGAAAGCTTGTATAACTTTGTTATTCACCATGGAAACGAAAAATTCAACAACAAAATCCATTCTTACTTCTCCGTATTATAACAACGAAAATACTTCACGATGTGTGTACTAATAAGTATACTATCACTCCCATCATCCATTACACTCCAACATAAGTATATACTCTGTATTTTTATCATTAAGGTCTAATACAATTTGAAATTAACGATGTATAATAGAATGTAAAGTGACAATGTATTTTCTTACATATGCACTATCTCCTCTACTATTTAATTTTGTACTAGAGCATGCAATTAAATTATTAGAGAATGAGGAAGGCTTACAACTCAATGGTATTAATAAGCTGTTAGTTTATGCTGATGATGTATTAATATTGGCCGATAGCGAGGAGATACTAAAGGACAACACGCACACACTATTGAGTAACACTAAGAAATTAGGACTGGAAGTAAATATCAACAAAACTAAATATATGGGAACACGTAGAAATTCATTATATAATGGAAATGGACAGCTAATGACAAATGAGGGAAATTTTGAGGAAGTGGCTGAATTCAAATACCTAGGAACAATAATCACAAATAGGAATGAGATGCACAAAGAAATTAAACATAGGCTCAATTCTGGAAATGCGTGCTATTATGCATTGCAGAGACTTTGATATCCCAACTCCTTTCAAAAAACGTTAAACTGAAAATATATAAAACTATTATTATACCAGTTATATTATATGTGTACGAAACATGGACTCTTACTTTAAGGGAGGAAAGGAGATTACAAGTATTTGAGAATAAAGTACTTAGGAAAATTTTTGGACCAAAGAGAGATGAACAGACAGGTGAATGGAGAAGACTACATAACAATGAACTACATGGTCTTTATAGGAAGCCAGATATAATAAGAACAGTTAAGTCTCGTAGACTGCGATGGGCAGGACATGTTGCACGTATGGGAAATGAAAGACTTGCATGGAAGCTTCTTGTAGGAAAGCCAGAGGGAAAACGCCCAGTTGGTAGACCAAGAATGAGGTGGGAGAATAACATTAACTATGATTTGAGGGAAGTAGATTATACACGGAATGATTGGAAAGTATTAGCTCAGGATAGGGATGTATGGAGAGCGTATGCCCGCGCGGCCATGAACCTACGGGTTCGATAGTGCCAGTGAGTAAGTAAGTATAACTTTGTTACTATTTTATGCGCTGCCATACCGTTCATCAGGTTGTAATGGGGATTTTTGCATAATAGTTATTAGCTTACCGAAATGAAAATAGGCATTAAGAGAGTTGAGATAGTCAACTCCTATAACACTAAACATTTACCTTTGTGGCGAACAAAACGTGAAAATTTATCCCCTTCCTACGATTAAATGGCTTACGCTGCCTATAGGCCTACAAACACTTAAACTTACGCTCATCATACACTATAATATCTGTACACATTTTTTTACATAAATAGATTGCAGAGATGGTATGTAAATTAAAATAGATTACGTTATCGCCTTCTCTCCGTCTATTGCGGAAGAATTGAGTCTCATTGGAGCATAATTGATTCATAATGGGCCTATTTTATATTTTATTCAATTTTGTGTATCCAACGAAAAAGACTCGGAACTTCTGCCGCTTTAATTTCCTGTTATTCTTACAAACTAATACTCGGCGTGCGCTGCTACGCCTAAACAAATTTAATATATATAGTCTACTGCTGTGGTCTCGAGGTAGCGTGTTGCCTTGTCACGCAGCGGGCCCGGGTTCGATCCCCGGTCGGGGCAGTTTTTTTGGGTGAGGTTTTTATCGGGGTTTTTCCTCACCTGTAAGACAAATGTCAGGAAAACTTTAAGGCCCAAACGGTCCCCGAAATCATATGACCATCATCATCATTCGTATCATCATCATCAATATCCTTCACCAGTGTGGAAAGCAACGGGAAGCTACCACACCTACAATTCCCTAGTAAAGCTGCAAGCATAGCATGAAGTGAGGGACCTGCCTTCGGGCAGAATTACTATGGATGGATATATATATATATATACATACTTACTCACTAGCACTATCGAACCCCTAGGTTCATGGCCGCGCGGACATAAGCTCTCCATACATCCCTATCCTGAGGTAATGTTTTCCAATCATTCCCTGTATAATCTACTTCCCTCAAATCATAGTTAATGTCATTCTCCCACCTCATTCTTGGTCTGCCAACTGGGCGTTTTCCCTCTGGCTTTCCTACAAGAAGCTTCCATGCACGTCTTTCATTCCCCATACGCACAACATGTCCTGTCCATCGCAGTCTACGAGACTTAACCGTTCTTATTATATCTGGTTTCCTATAAAGACCATGTTGTTCATTGTTATGTAATCTTCTCCACTCACCTGTCTGTTCATCTCTCTTTGTCCCAAAAATTTTCCTAAGTATTTTATTCTCAAATACTCGTAATCTGCTTTCCTCCCTTAAAGTAAGAGTCCATGTTTCGCATCCATATAATATAACTGGTAGAATAAGAGTTTTATATATTTTCAGTTTAATGTTTATGTATGTATATATATATATATATATATATATATATATATATATATTACTTTTAATTGAATACGTAAAAAAGAAAATTAGAGGTTAATTAAACTGTATGGTACACATTGGGACGAACCAAATATGACGGTTGCTTGAGTAAATTTTAATTTCGGATTTCAGGTTGTATATCTATAAGTTTTGGAAATGACCTACCTCGGTATGTAGCATATATTGAGTTTCTTTGTGAATCATAGAAAATTGTGAACGCTAGAGCGATTTTTAAATGTTCGTTCCAGGTGAACACCCATGCCTTATACTTTTAGAGCATAACATATACCGGTAGCGGCCAGACACTAGTAACTAAAACCTATATGTAGATATTTTCATGAAGATGTGTTAAGCGGTTTAGAAATCTATAAATCGCAAATATACGCAGGCTAAATTTATATGTACAAATATTTCACATGTTCAAGAAAATTTTGGTTAAATTCTTGCGCTCTCTGTCGCTGATTAGGCTATGCGCAAATATCCATTGCAGGAGAAGTTGCCTGCTAGAACGGCGCGGCGCGACTGTCTTCAGATAAGAAAGAAAGAAATAAAGAAACTAGAATTTGATTTATAATTGAAGTTAAAAATATTCTGTATGAGTGTGTGTGTGGGTTTATTAATGGTCCACAGAAAAACAGATGTTCAGAATACCGTAGTTCTTATATAGTTTTTGCTCTAAGATAATTCTGTTTAGACGGTGTGTTGTAGGGAAACCGTTAGAAATACTCTGCAACAACAACATAGGTAAATACTACACGCATTCTGAAGTTGTCCGGATATTTTGAGAGCGTAAAACAAAGTAAAATAACGCATTCGCTCTTTTCCTCATTCACTCACTTCCATTCATTCCTTTATTTTTTTCTATCTCTCTGTATTTTTGTTAATCTTTTCTTGTCTCTTTATTTTTCTTTTATGTTTTTTATTTTTTCTTTCTTTTTTCATTTCTTTCCTTTTTTTATTATCTTTCTATGTTTTTCTTTCTTTATTTTCCTCTTATTATTTCCTATTTCTTTCTTTGTTTCTTTATCCTTACTTTTATTCTTCTTCTTTGTTTCTCTATTCTTTTTTGTTTGTGTGTTTCCTCTTTTGTTTTTCTCTTTCTTTTTTCTTTATTTCCCTATTTCTTTCCTTTTTTGTTTTCTGAGAAGTCAGTCGTCCTCAACAAATTAAAATGTCATTAAAATAGTATAGGCCTTTCCAAACTTGCTGTTTCATCTTCAGCAGCTGATTAGGTACTAGCCGTTTTCAATGAACATATTGTATAATGGGTTGACGTGGTTAGGTGTGTTCTCATTAAGTAGATTTTCATTTTTCACTTTCTTTAGATTTCTTTCTTCTTTTCTTTGTTTTGTTTGTTTTTCATTTTCTTCTTTTTCCTTCCTTAATTTTTTTCTTTATTTTGTTTGTTTCCTATTTTCTCTTTTTTCCTTCCTTCAAAGTAAAGTGATCCCACAACAGGCCTCAGGAGGCCCTTGGGGTAGTAGGAGGTTAAGGCTCCCACTTTTTCTAGACAATCGGCACTTTATGTCAGCCGGGTTGTCAGCCCTGCGTGACGGCCGCCTTTACCCCCAGAACAAGCGTCTGGTACTCATTTTCGTTAGAGGCTGAGTCGACCCCAGGGCCATAGTGCCGCCGGAAGGTTTGGGTCAGTTTAAAAATCCAGACCCCAACGGGACTTGAACCCTCGACCTTCCGGCTTGTAGCGCAGTGCCTTAACCACTACGCTACGGCGTGCCCCTTTCCTTCCTTCACTTTTCTTTATTTTCCCTTATTCTATCGTTGTTTTTGTTTTTTTATTGCCTTTATCTCTCACACAACTGACACGAGACATACTGTTATATGCTGAGCTGAACAACCCGCTGTAGGAAAGGGAACGAACGAAAACAAACCATGTGTGGACTAGAACGACAGCAGGAAAGAAATTGTAAACATTAATCCAGAAACGGTGAACTTCAAGCCGCCACCTCCAATTTTATATAAAATAGTTGTATGATATAAATGTGACATCCGGACTACAGTAGAAGGATTCATATTATGTTACGAAATAGTTACTATTTATAAAAATGAACTAACAAGGGAACTGTCAACATTGCATGTCGAAACCTAACTTGAAATATCTCCCAGAGAAGCATTATGATGTACCAAGCCCGAGTTCAAAAATATATCTGCCGTTTTTAACTTCAAGGCATAAAATCAAAACCAGAATCCAGTAATTGCAAACATCCCTGCATGGTTAAGAGCGGAGTGAAGTGTGGCGGGACGCGGCGCGGAATAACGGATAGTAAGGGTTATCCAATCTGCCAATACTGGGTTGTATTACTTCCCTATAGTTTTAATGAGTCCACCGCTGTGGTCTCGAGGTAGCGTGCTGCCTTGTCACGCAGCGGGCCCGGGTTTGATCCCCGGTCGGGACAGTTTTTCTGGGTGAAGTTTTTATCGGGGATTTTCCTCACCTGTAAGACATGTCAGGAAACCTTTAAGGCCCAAACGGTCCCCGAAATCATATGGCCATCATCATCATCATCCTTCATCGGTGTGGAAAGCAACGGGAAGCTACCATACCCAATTTCCTAGTAAAAGCTGCAAAGCATAGCATGAAAATTGCAGTGAAAGACCTGCCTTCGGGCAGAATTACTATGGATGGAGTTTAAATGGGAGATTTGGCGCTAGATTTTAGTGCCTTGCAGTTAAAAACGGCAGATTTTTTTTTGGACACGACCTTTGTACATCACAACGCTTTTCTGAAAGAATTTTCAAGGCAGGTTTAGGCATGCAATGATAGACAGTTCGCAGGAAATTTTACTTGATTCTTCTGGATTTTTCAGGATTTTTAACTGCGATCTTCTCAATAAAAAAATCTTAAATATAATATTGTTTTACTTAGTAATATTCTTTATGTATATAAATAAATTAAGTAAAAGTTGGAGTTTATTTATATTCATGAGAATATATTATGCAGTTATATTGTCTTTGATTGCAGGATGGACCATTTGACTGGGGAGAAGAAATAAAAGGTCTCATTTTGAGCTCATATTTCTTCGGATACCTGGTGAGCCAAGTGCCCGGGGGCCGTGTAGCAGAAGTTCTAAGTGCCAAATGGATTCTCTTTGCTTCAGTTGCTCTCAACATTATACCAACCATTCTCACTCCTCCTGCAGCCCTCATCCACTGGTCTATACTTATCATACTAAGAATTATAGAAGGAGTGGGAGGTGTAAGTATTTCATAAATATTATTATTTATAGTTAAAACCAAAATACAATAGATTAAAGCTAGGAGATGCACTATATCCTCTGCTATTCAATTTTGTATTAGAGCATGAAATCACATCCTTTAAGGATAAAGAGGTCTTACAACTCATTGATATTAATCAGCTATTGGTATATGCTGGCTATGTACATTACTATTATTGTACTCTAATTCAACCCAGGAAGTTACTACAGTTTAAATAAACTAATAAAAACCAACAAAAATGAAAAAAACTGATAAAAATAAAAAATCAGGAATATATCAAATTGAATGCATGGGTTGTGAAAAAAAAAAATATATATATATATATATATATATATATATATAGAAAAAACAAGAAGAAACCTAAAAATTAGAACCAAAGAACACATAAGAAATATTAAAAATGGGGAAATAGAAAAATCTGCAGTTGCTGCTCACGCTTGGTCTGAAAAACATAATATAAATTCAGACACTTAATTATTAAAACAGTTAGAAAATCAAAAGAGCTGACTATTTGGAAAAAAAAATCTATATTCAGAAGAACAAAAACAGAGTTATGAATTTTGAAATACTGATGGAGCATGACCTTGTTTGGAGGTTCTTTGGCCAACCACAAGATGGAGCTGACATCGACATCCAGGGTGTGCAACATAATGCAACATAAATCAAACCAGTCTGGACAAGTTGACGATAAAACAGAATTATTTTGAAACATGTCCAAGAACAAATCAACATTAATATTGAGGTAAGATGATCAGACTGAAAATAATACAATTAAGTTACAACAGACCTTACGGGCTACGCCAATGTCCCCCTACGTACAGGAGTAGATGTTGCCAAACTCATAATAATTATAATAATATTTGTTTTTTAGGGAGGATGGAGGGGGAATGGTAGCAGTACTGTTTCTAAATCTATGTACTATACATGTAAAAAAACATAGTTTTTCTTTTATGGCATGCAAACTAGTTTTATAGTAAATATGAGTCGACACTTTCACACAGGATAGTACAAGTCAGCACGAGCTCAGTGACAAGTGGTAACTGTTTTTTCTTTAAGAGGGGGTGGCTTGAACAGCTACAACTTACAACCCTGTACCTGCTGTGTTGCATATTTTAGTTTTATTTAAGGTTTCTCTCAAGAAAATACTGTTAAAATGGCAATCCAGTGACGTATTCCAAACACACAGTAACATCCTGGGTTGAATCTGAGTGTAGGCGATGGTGAGGAAACACTAAAAGCCAATACATACATTAGATTAAATAACACTAAGAAACTGGGTCCAGAAGTAAATGTTAATAAAATTAAATGTATGTTAACCATAGAAAAAAAATATGATTAAATGAAAAAAAAAACTTAACAACAAATTAAGAAAATTTTGAAGAAATTATGAAATTTAAATATCCAGGAATGGCAATAGTCTGCTACAATGGACTAGAAGTTATGTTCCTTGCCTCTCCTGAGGGTCGTCGGTTCAAACCCAGCCGGGGTCAATAGATTTTTTTCAAGATGGAAAAATCCAAGGAGCAAGTCCTCCAGGAGGGAGTTTAAGCCATGGGTCCCAAGTTTGAAGATTTTCAGGCTTGTAAAAGATCCTTAAGCCCGAATATAGAGGCCTCTAAGCAAAATTTAGGAACCTCCTTCATTCTAGTAATTCTTATGTTGCCTGCTAGATGTCTCATTTGGTCAGTATATTGACTGCATACCATTCATGACATCTGTAGGAAATAAGCATAACTAAATTAACTTGTCTAGTAACTCCTAACAAAGTGAGGCTAAGGCTCAACATTGGGCTATTACACCATTATAGATAGATAGATAGATAAACATATAGGAATGATAATAATAAACAGAAATGATGTGCTGAAAGAAATTAAACATAGATTCAACTCTGGAAACCATGCTATTATGCATTACAGAGACTCTTGTCGTCCCAACTTTTCTCCAAAAACATTGAAATAATAATAATAATAATAATAATAATAATAATAATAATAATAATAATAATAATAATAATAATGTATTATTTATTCTGGCAGAGTTAAGGTCATAAGGCCTTCTCTTCCACTCAACCAGCACAAATACAAATAAATATTTGCTGAAGGTAGATATACACTATACTAATTATAAAGAGTTAAAAATACATTAAATGTAGCAATGTAAATTTCATGCACAAACAACATTTTATACAATAATAACAATAATAATACTTATGATAACAATAATAATAATAGTCTATATATAATAAATTATACGAGAAACACCAAATAATATATGTACCTTACACTGGGTAATGATGAAGTCGAGGTTAGAGCAAATATAAATTTAGATTTCTTTTAAAAGATGCCAATGTCCGGCAGCCCCTTATTTCTTGTGGTAGGGAATTCCAGTTGCGAGAAGTGGAGATAGTATATGACATGGAGTGATGTGATGTCCTATGTTGCGGTATATTAAGTAAGAGACTATGTTGTGATCTTGTGTTTAAATTATGAAACAGGGATTCTTCCAGGTATATTATATGGATGTAAAACATGATCTCTTATTTTAAGAGAGGAGAAAATATGATGAGTATCTGAGAATTAAGTCCTTAATTTTTTTATGAAAGATAGATAAACAAACAGGTGAATGGGAAAAGCTAGATAACAGTGAATGAATGATCTTTAAGTAAAACCAGATGTAATAAAATCCTTTAAAATTTCTTGTAAACTGTGTTGGCTAGGACATGCAGCATGAATGGTGAATGAAAGAGGGACAATGAAACTTTGTGTAGAAAAACCAGTGAGAAAGTTCCAGTAGTTAAGCGAAGAATCAGATGGAGAATAGCTTAGTGTAGGGATGTAAGGAGAAGCTTATGTTCATGCGGCCGTGATCAATGCCAATGAGTTAATTATTAATATCTGAAATAGGCTGAACCATATAATAAGAATTTTCCTTACTTAACAGGGATTTTCCTTTCCTGCTCTACATGTGATGATATCAAAATGGTCACCTGTTGAAGAACGTAGTGTTATATCATCAATTATTTATGCAGGTGAGTTTGTTTCTTCTTATTTATATATATATGCCAGATTTTAGAATAATTTAAAATAAATATCTAAATGTGTTGATGTTTTTATTATTAATTTAACACTTCTCATTGAAGGATGGGGGCACGCCGTAGCGTAGTGGTTAAGGCACTGAGCTACAAGCCGGAGGGTCGAGGGTTCAAGTCCCGTTGGGGTCAAACCCTCTGGCGGCACTATGGCCCTGGGATCGACTCAGCCTCTAACTTAAATGAGTACCAGACGCTTGTTCTGGGGTAAAGGCGGCCGTCACGCAGGGCTGACAACCCGGCTGACATAAAGTGCCGATTTTCTAGAAAAAGTGGGAGCCTTAACCTCCTACTACCCCAAGGGCCTCCTGAGGCCTGTTGTGGGATCACTTTACCTTTTACCATTGAAGGATAAATTAAATTTGAAGAGAAAAATTTTTGCCCAGACCAGAACCCGAACCTGGGATCTTTGGTTTACCGTACTAATGCTCTACCAACTGAGCTACCGGGGCGAGTTCTAATCTAGACACTAATTTTTCTTTTCAAATTTAATTTATCCTTCAATGAGAAGTGTTAAATTAATAATAAAAACATCAGTAGAAGCCCTATTGGCCTTTAAAAGTAATGTTAAATTCCCAATAAAAGTTTTCTTAACCAAGAAGCCGCCATTTGCAAAGATGGAAGCAAAGGCTTCAAGCATTTGGTGTGCGGGAATTATAACGTAATAAGAGAAAAATTTGCATCTAGATTGGAACTCGCTCCGGTAGCTCAGTTGGTAGAGCATTGGTACGGTAAACCAAAAGCCCCAGATTCGGGTCCCAGTCAGGGCGAAAATTTTTCTCTTCAAATTTAATTTATCTGAATTTATATTTAAGTTTAGTTTAAATAGTATCTTGACATTTATCTGTATAATATACATGTATTTAATTCTGGTTATTCTTTAAATGTATTATTATTATTATTATTATTATTATTATTATTATTATTATTATTATTATTATTATTATCATCATTACTAATATTATTCATTTTGGGGGTTAGAATATATATATATATATACATATTGTAACCCTCCAAAATGAAATATATATATATATATATATATATCCATCTATAGTAATTCTGCCCAAAGGCAGATCCTTCACTGCAATCATAGCATTTTCATGCTATGCTTGCAGCTTTACTAGGGAATTGTAGGTGTGGTAGCTTCCCATTGCTTTCCACACCGGTGAAGGATGATGATGATGATGATAATGAGAAGGATGATGATGATGGCCATATGATTTTGGGGACCGTTTAGGCCTTAAAGTTTTCCTGGCATTTGTCTTACAAGTGAGGAAAAACCCTGATAAAAACCTCATCCAGAAAAACTGCCCCGACCGGGGATTGAACCCAGGCCTGCTGCATGACAAGGCAGCACGCTACCTCGAGACCACAGTGGTGGACTATATATATATAATGGCTACTAAATAACAATTTCACTTTAATACATATTCCGTAAGATAAGAAAACTGTATCTCATTATTGGTATGCAATGACCTATCTTCAGTATTATTTCTTTTTCTTCTTCTTCTTCCTTCCAAGTATTAGGCCAAGGCCTGTTACGATCCTATAGAAAATTTTCCCTCCAGCGTTCTTCTGGGAAATTCTCGTATAAGACTTGAAAGCATAATAATAATCCCTTCGATTGGTTGCTGGCCAAAGGAAGGCAAGACCAGTGATGGGGCTACCATCTTATAGCCTCTGGTCAGGCTTTTCTGGAGAAGAAAAGAAAATAAAGGAAAGAAGAAATGGAAGAAAGGAAAGACTCCCTAGCCCTCGGATGTCCTAATAGCGTCGGGGTCGAAAAAAACAAGAGTTAACCAAGAGAGGTCACATAGTAAAGTTATTTAAACATTAATTTAGACTAAATGGTTCAAAGTATCTAAAATAAATAGGGTCTACATATATATTTTTTTAGAGCTATGGGTAAATGTATCCTTAATTAGCATAAAAATATTTAATAATATCAGGTAATTAGAATTGGAGCTAAAAAATTGGAGCAGAAGAAACATATATAAAACTAAATATATATTTACACATAGAAATACATTATATATTAGAAATGGACAGTTAATGACAAATTATGGAAATTTTGAAGAAGTGGCTGAATTCAAATATCTAGGAATAATAATTACAAAGTGGAATGAGGTGCACAAAGAAATTAAATGTAAGCTCAATTCTGGAAATGCGTGCTGCTATGCATTACAAGGACTCTTGTCACCCCCAACTTCCCTAAAAAAATACATTAAACTGAAAATATATAAAACTGTTGTTCTCCCAGTTACATTACAAGAATGTGAAATCATGGACTCTTATTTTAAGGTAGTATTTGAAAATAAAATTCTTAGGAAAATTTTTGAACCAAAGAGAGATGAACATACAGTCAAATGGAGAAGACTTCATAATAGTAAGCTGCATGATCTTTATGGAAAGCAAGAAATAATAAGAACAAGTATGTCTCGTAGACTGGGATTGGTAGGACTTGTGGCATGAATGGGGATTGAAGGAGAGGCTTGGAAACTCCTTGTAGGAAAACCAGAAGGAAAGCGCTCAGTAGGTAGGCCAAAAATGAGATTGGAGAATAACATTAACTATAATTTGAGGGAAATAGATTAAACAGGGGATGGTTGGAAAACATTAGTCTAGTATAGGGATGTATAGAGAGCTTATGTCTGCATGGCCATGAATATTTGGGTTTGATAGACTCAGTAAATTAGTTAATTAGAGTTAAATATATATTTTTTATTATGAGTTACTTTTTACCTCTTTTCACAACTGACTCATCTTATTGAGTGATAATTTGTATAATTTCTTTTTAATATAATTACATATTATAATCACACATAGAAATACATTATATAATGGAAATGTACACCCAATGACAAATGAGGGAAATTTTGAGGAAGTGGCTGAACTACAAATAGGAATGAGATGCATAAAGAAATTAAACATTGGCTCAATTCTAGAAATGCGAGCTATTATGCATTACAGAGACTCTTGACATCCCAACTCCTTTCAAAAAATGTTAAACTGAAAATATATAAAACTATTATTCTACCAGTTATATTATATGGATGCGAAACATGGACTCTTACTTTAAGGGAGGAAAGGAGATTATGAGAATTTGAGAATAAGTTCTTAGGAAAATGTTTGGACCAAACAGAGATTAACAGACAGGTGAATGGAGAAGACTACATAACAATGAATTATATGGTCATTATAGGAAGCCAGATATAATAAGAACTGTTAAGTCTCATAGACTACGATGGGCAGGACATGTGGCACGAATGGGGAATCAAAGATGTGCATGGAAGCTTCTTGTAGGAAACCAGAGGGAAAACACCCAGTTGGTAATCCAAGAATGAGGAGAATAACATTAATTATGATTTGAGGGAAGTAGATTATACAGGGAATGATTGGAAATTATTAGCTCAGGATAGGGATGTAAGGAGAGCTTATGTCCGTGTGACCATGAACCTATGGGTTCGAAAGTGTCAGTGAGTAAGTAAGTAAATGCATATTATAATCTGGTGGTATACACTTAGTGAAAAAGTGTCTTTAAGAATAAGCACAGGAAAAAGTTTGAATATGACATGGCTAGAATAAGGGAGCTACACTGAATATTATGTTTCTTATGTCAAAACACATAGCCAACATACATAAATAACTCTGACAGTTGTTGGCAGAGTTTGTTTCAACTCTGCATTTTGTAGTTGATAGACACGTTGTCTGGAAGCATGATTTTCCTTTGTTTTCAGGTACTGCCGTAGGTACAGTTCTCTCGTTGCTGTTTACTGGTCTCATAGTGGAACATATAAATTGGGAAGCTGCTTTCTACATCATGGGGGGCTTGTCCTCTATATGGTTAATTCTCTGGTGGTTTCTTATATCAGACAGCCCTCACACGCATCCTTTCATCTCTGATGAGGAACGTAACTTTATCGCTAGATCTCTTGGAGAAGACACTGACAAGAAACCACATAAAGTAAGTTTATAAAGCTAAACATCTATATATGTAATACTCTAAATTTAACAATAAAGTCAGTCTTCTACTCTCTTCTCATTTCTATTGATTGATCAGCTGGTTAGTTTTTTATTTAAAGATACTTTTTAAGAACTTAGTTAATTAGAGTTGCAATTCAAATCTTGGCTTAAAATTGCTGATAAATTTTATTCATTAGCCTCTTGTTTCAGAATTGAGGTCCTTTTATTAGCCGTAAGTGTAGGTCCCAATGAACTAGTGATTGCAACTGGTTTTGACAGAGTCAATAGATTTTTAGAGCATAAAAACTCCTTAGACTCACTTCCTTCAGAAGGGGAAGTAAAGCCATGACCCCTATTTCCTACATTTACAGCATGTAAAGGAACCTCAGGTCTGAAATAAGAGATATCTGAACAAAATTCGTTGGCAATTTCATGTCCATATTTCCTGTGAAATTAGTGGAAATGGATTTAAGAATTTTTCATTATCCAGTTATGATATTTAGTATGTAATTATAAAATTTGTTGGCTGCGGTGGACTAGTGGTTATGTTCCTTGCCTCTAGTCCCAAGGGTCACAGGTTCAAACTTGGCTGGGGTCAATGGATTTTTTTAGGATGGAAAAATCTAAGGAGTAAGTCCTTTCAGGAGGGATTTTAAGCCTTAGGCTCTAAGTCTGAAGATTTTCAGGCTCATAAAAGATCCTTAAGCCTAAATAAAGAGACCTCTAAGCAAAATTTACCAACCTTTTTTATCATAAGTAATGCCACGAGTGATTTCCAAATTATCGATAAATTCACGACTCACGAAGTGAGGAGTGAATTTATCTAGAGAATTTGGGAAATCAAGAGTGGCATTTATTAGGACTATTTAATGAATAAAATTAAGCTGTTTACTCACAAATCATTGTTTAACTATAGTTATTTTAAAATATTTATGTATTGAATGTTTGGTAGACCAAGAATGAGGTGGGAGAACAACATTAACTATGATTTGAGGGAAGTAGATTATACAGGGAATGATTGGAAAGCATTAGCTCAGGATAGGGATGTGTGAAGAGCTTATGTCCGCGCGACCATGAACCTACGGGTTCGATAGTGCCAGTGAGTAAGTAAGTAAGTATGTTTGAAAACAAATCAGAAATGTGAGGTTATGTTCATTCACTGTAACTAGATCATATTATTTATTGCCAAATAAGATCGCAATATTGTAAGAATGTACCCAAGTGGAGAAATAATGAAACACATCAAACTATGTATCATAATCAACATTACGGGTTATTCATTTATTTTTTTAGTAAACAACTCAGTAAAATCAAGGAATTTTTTCATTATTTGCTATATTCAATGTATTTGTTGGAGAAAAATAATGGAGGAGCTTTCTTTATCACAAAAGCAGGAGCTTGTAAAGAGAAATCGATAAAGAGTGAGGTGAAACATGACTGTCATTGGTTGTAAAACAAAATTCATTGAAACGTGATTGGTCATTGATTAGCATTTATGGCATGAGTTAAATAGTCCTAGTAATACTATACCTTAGTTACCTACTAGATGTCTCATTGGGTCAGTATGTTGACTGCAAACCATTAATGACATCTTTGGGAAATAAGCATGATTAAATTAACTTGGTCTGGTAACTGCTAACAAAGGAGAGGCTAAGGCCCAACATTGGGCTGTTATGCCACTGTAGATAAAATTATAAAATGTATAATTTTATGTAATACTGAAGAGGTATTTTACTTTCAGGTAGTAAAGAAAGTTCCATGGAGAAGTGTCTGGACTTCAGCTCCATTCCTTGCCATCTTGGTATCACATTTATTTAGTAACTTTGGTTGGTACACTCTGCTCATCGAGACTCCTATATATTATGACCAGGTTCTGAACCTCTCCATGAATAAGGTATCTAACCTACTTGACTTACATCATTTTCAATTTCACTTTATTTAATTTTGAATACAATCCCTTATTTAAACTTTTTAATTTATTGTTTTTAGATAACACTTGCTTCCTCTATACCATTCTTCACTCTGTGGCTCTTCAGTCTCGGTCTCAGCACCTGCCTCAGTAAGCTCATAGCAAGAAAAATAATAACCATCACAACAGCAAGGAAGATCGCTACTTTCTTTGGTAAATTAATTTTAATAACAAGAACACTAACAATATCAATAATAATGATAATAAACACCAATATCCTTCTATGGGTTAGCCTTTGAAGAACTTTTATGATCTGAATAAACCACTGGTGTTCTTGAACCTTCATTTTCTCAAGAATCTCTTAAAATGTGGTTGATACTGTGTGATGGCTCTTAGGATCCTTGTTCTAGGTATTTTGTTAAGATGTTCCCGCCTATTTCTCTGGAAATTATTATTGTAATTTAAGGGTGTCGTTACACTTATGTGATCAAATATACATGTATTCATACATTTTGGCACATAAAAGAATTTCAAGTCTGAAATAAGAGGTCTCTGTGCAAAATTAGTTAAAAATTTCATGTCCAGATTTGATTACAATGCTAATTATCTGAAATATTGAAGAGCATTGTTAAATAATATACATATATTCAATGCCCCAGGTTGTCATTTAGACATTTCAGGTGTTCTCTCCTGGCATTGGCTTAATTGTAACCTACTTCTGAAGTTGGGGTGCCTAGAAGGCAGAGTTATGTTACCCCTTGATATGATGGGTGACAAATGATAATGAAGCACCAGGAGAGAGATATCTTACCTAAATTCTAGACCATAGGCAACAACAGGAATGATTTCCTTTAAGGAAAAATTCCTAAGGTTTGACCAGGAATCGAATGTGGGACCTCATGAACAGTAGTCACAAATGCTGACAAATAGACCATGAGGCTGGTCTTGCTGATACTAATAACAGTAGTAGTAGTAGTAGTAGTAGTAGTAATAATAATAATAGTAATAATAATAATAATAATAATAATAATAACAATAACAATAATAATAATAACAATAATAACAAAGGCAATCTATAAATATGAGTATATTGCATATGGCCAAAGATCTGTGAGTTGTCCTGCTAAGAGGAGACATGAAAATTTTGTGTAACACCTTAATAGGTCTTGAGCTCTAATACTGTTAGGTAGAAGAAGAAGAGAAGGAAAAAGAGAAAGAAGAAGAAAGAAGAAGAAGAAGAAGAGAAAGAAGAAAGAGAGAACGAAAAGAAGGAAGAAGAAGAAGAAGAAGAAGAAGAAGAAGAAGAAGAAGAAGAAGAAGAAGAAGAAGAAGAAGAAGATAATAGTATACTATGCTGTAGCATAATGGTAAAGGCAATATGCTATAAGCCACAAAGTCAAGGGTTTGAGTCCCAGTGGGGTCAGGTTTTTTAAAATGACCCAAGTCTTCTGAAAGCACCACAGTCCTGGGATTTTCCCAGCCTCTATTCAAATTGAGTACCAGATGCTTGTTCTGGGAGTAAAGGCGGCCATCATGCAGGGCTGACAACCTAGCTGATTATCTAGAAAAGTGAGAGCCTTAACCTTGTACTACCCCGAGAGCCTGCTATGGCCTGTAAGGGATCACTTCACATTTTTTAATAATGCATTATTTAAATTGGCAGAGATAAGGCCTTAAGACCATATATTGCACTCAACTTGCAAAATAAGATACACAAAACAAGAATATTGATAAACCTTTTACTTATATCTGCCTGGGTAAGGGGTGAGATGAGATGAATCTCCTATTATTGAAGGTCTGAAATAAACAAAGAGGTCCGCTGACCAGGTCAGTCGCACCATCACAAGAGCAAGTTAAATGAAATGTTACAAAATGGATGATATGAGTAAGAAGTAGTTCTGGAATAAAGTTTTTGAGAGGGTAAAAACAGGAGAAACCCTGAGGAAAACTTGCCCTGACTCCAATTTGCCCACCATTAATTCCATACAGAGTGGGTGAAACGCAAACTCAGATCCCAGATGTGGAGTGTCTAACCACTAAACCATGGAGACGCTACAAGAAATATTAATTTATATAAATACACTAATTAACTCTGAAACTAAAAATTATTAACATAAATTAACTTAGATATGTTTTTCTTTAGAAAGAAAAAAATTAATGTTCGAACTGGGACTCAAACCCAAGATCTCTGACTCTGCGTGTCAGTATGATAATCATTAACCATTCAATATCAGAGTTTGAATGGTGTAATGGTTAACATACTGATGCACAGAGTCAGAAATCTGGGACTTGAGTCCCAGTTCGTATATTAATTTTTCTTCTTCTTCTTCTTCTTCTGCAATCAGGGATTAGGCTCTTAAGCCTGACCAGCTTCACATATTCTCCAACCAACGTTTCCGTGGTCTTTCCAAATCTCTCCTTCCTTCAAGTTTATAATCAAGAATTCTTCTAGGAATATGATGTTAATTTTTCTTTCTAAAATAAAATTATGTCCAATTCTGGACAGTGTTAATTTAAAATATGACATCAAAATTAGGTATGTTTATTCAGTTATGTTAAGTTTGAGGTATGTTTTACATAGCTTCCTCCATTACTGAAAAAACAATATTGTAATGTTTCAGCATCTGGTGTGCCGGCAGTGTGTCTGATAGGTGTCAACATTGCAAAGTGTAATACTTTAGCAATATTCCTCCTGATGGGCATTGGCACAACTTGTATGGGAGGAATGTTCTCTGGTGTTCTCAGCAACCACATTGATATTGCACCTAATTTTGCAGGTACAGTGATATACACTGGTATCGTATAAGCAATATTATAATGATTACTCATAAAGAATTGTATTTGTCGGTGTATAGGAAGTATCTCAGTGTTATTATAATAAGGAAATTTTATACAAAATGCAAAAATCAAGGAAATTCATAACACGATCACATGTTTTAAAGTCTAGGAAAATATATTGTTTTACAATGGATCCCACCACACTTCAGCATAAATGAAAATTAAAGGATTGAAATATTGGCTGAAATAAGATCCAAAATCAAACATCCAAAACACAAAAAAAAACCTTTGAATCTGTACAAATTGAGAGGACAATCCTGCAGGATGCAAACGTGAGCCCAGAAACTCCTCTTATCATCTGTAGCTATATTCTGGATGACTGATTTAGGGTCATATGCAAATACATTACTCTCTACTCAAATTACTTCCAATCACTGGTGAGCTGAGATCGAATTAACGGCCGCCTTAACCGGTCATGCATGAATGTTGACGTTTTCATAATATTGGCAACAAATTACCCAGAATTCTCAGCGATAAAACCACTTCCGTTATTTTCGTCTGCTATAGAGGAATGCATTTATGCTTGCATCCCGCAAATAATACCGTATACAAACACGTCTGCGACGCGCAATATTACACCGATTCTCCTGTTCTTCCAGTTGAATTCTTTGGTAGACTCTATCAAATTCCTCTTCTCCACGTATACCGAAAACATGATCGAAGTCTTCAAGGTCCGACATCTTGGATAAGTTTCAAACTACATCGGTTACCATCGGTTCCCTTTGGGATTTTCACATAAGTTTATATCTTGAGCTACGATCTTAAGGTACCTTGTCAGGTAGCTTTACAATTATTACCGCGTGAATAGATTTCTGAGTAAGAAAAATGTGTTTGAATAAAACTTTATCAGCAGAGAACGCCTTTTACTGTCTAATGCGTTCAAACATTCGACCCTAAATGATCATCTTCATAAGATCGGATTAACAATCTCACAAAACTGTCTATTGTGCAATCAGGAAATGGGAATGGATATATGTCAGAAAGCAAAATATGTGAATCTCTTTAGATGCATCATGATCTAACATCAAATTATTGGGAAGCAAGGAAGAGAATAACTTTATTATTAAATTGAGATTATTAGATATATTCTTGCATAAAAAAGCTAAGATTTTAAATAAAAACCTATCATAATTAATAAAAATTTCCTCCCCAAGAACTATTAATGTTATTATTGCTTCAGAATCTTCATTAATCATTAGCAAGCCTTTGACTAGAATAGAAATATAGCTTATTTCTTTATTTATCATGTATCAGAACATCATACATGTTTTAGGACTTGTCTACAATTACAATTTATACATCTAATATATAAAAATGAATGTTCATACTTTATTTGCGGCCATACCATAGATCCGATTGTGATGGGGCCTTTTACAAAATGTTCAGGAAATTCCCGGGATGAACATAGGCTATAAGAGAGTTGTGATATTCAACTCCTACACACTTAAAAATCACCCTTTGTAGTGGAAAACGTGAAAAAAAGTAGCTCTTTGGATGCTTAAATGGCTTACGCTGCCTAAACCATAACAAATACACAAAATTAATGTAGACAGAATTGAATATCACAAAAAGCTCTACAAAAAAGTCCACGACAGCATATGTTTAAATAGAAGAACTCCAATTTGCTTGAACATTAGCAACAACTAACCATCATTTTCCATTATATTATATCTAGAATGAATTGAATCAATGATAATAATAAATATTGCTATGTTGATTGTTATACACAATATATGAAAATAAAAGTTCTTTACAAGTACCTCTCTATCTGATAAGAATTTAATTAATCAGAGTTAATTAGAAGCAATGCTATGAGATAATTTATTCAGAGCTTGAATTGAAAACATACAGCTCACCTCATATTTTGTTTTCTCATCTGAATATGTTTATCAAACATCTTTATGATTCCCTTCTGAAATATGTTCTCAAGAATCAACAAATTATGAGACAAAGTGTAAACTTCCAATTTTAATGATTATTAAATAAAACCTCATAGTGTTACTTCCTAAAAATATTAATTACAATATCCAACAGTTGGGGGTGAAGAGGTTCACCAAAACATGCCCAGACTAAAAAACAAAACAAATTGTGAGGTGTATGTTTCCAATCCAGTCACTTATGAATGTAATTGTTATTTAATGCTGTTTTGTACTATTACAGGAACTTTAATGGGCATCACAAATACTATAGCAACATTGCCTGGGATTGTTGTTCCGCTATTGGTTGGAAAACTCACCAAACTAGATGTGAGTACTAAAGTTTTATTTATGTATTTATTACAGATTTTCAAATAACAATAATATATATGTAAATTAATGAGTCATTTTTTCACATCTTACCTCATATTTTATGTTTCTTTAAACACGGGAACTAGTTTTCAAGAGAAGGATCTCTCTCATTTTCAACCGACTCTGAAAATGAGAGAGATCCTTCTCTTGAAAACTAGTTCCCATGTTTAAAGAAACATAAAATATGAGGTGAAATGTAAAAAAATGACTAATTAATTTATGATTTAAGAACCTCATAATGTTATTTCCCATATTTAACTATGAACAATAATATACTCTGGAACAAGCCTATCATCATCATCATCAAATGCTGTCCTAATTAGGTCATTAGGTCTCTTTATACAAAAGTATAAAATATATGGCAAAATTTTGTTGGGGTATCACTCAAAATACAAAATTAGTATAAAAATAAAATATAAAATTATATAATTAATATTATAATAACCTATATTTAAAGAGAAAAATTTTCGCCTAGACCGAGACTCGAACTCAGGACCTTTGGCTTTCCAGGCCAAATGCTCTACCAACTGAGCTACCGAGACGAGTTGTGATCTAGATGCAAATTTTTCTCTTATTTACGTTGTAATTCCCTCACGCCAAATGCGTTGAAACCTTTGTTTCTATTTTTGCAAATGGCGGTCTCTTAGTTAAGAAGACATTTATTGGGAATTTAACACTACTTTATAAAGCCAGTAGGGCTTCTATTAATAACCTTCTGTTTATGATGGAATAAGTTCCAAAAGACTTACAGTTTTAAACTATTTTTTAACAAATTGAGGATGAAACCTTATAAGCATTAATGTTATATTTTAAAATTTTATATTTTGGGCCTGTTCTATCTTCTGGATTCAACTGATCACACCAATGCTTCTTAGATCTGTCAATTTATTCTGGAGTTTTCATATTTGATAGAATTTTCACTCAAAATGTGTAACCAGTATTATTTGTCATATTATTCACCAGTCTTCACAAGGCAGGGTCCTATTGAAATGCATGGTTATATATTATTGAATGGGCACACAAATGTTTTCTCATTTATGATGATCTTGATGAAGATTTTTGGGCTGTAGGCCGTGGTCGTGAGGCTTGTAGTTTCCCGACGTTTCATCAGAGACTGCGTCTGACATCCTCAAGGGTTGTCTTGAGACTGGCAATTTTGTCCACTGTCTGTCCTATTTATACGTTCACCACGATGTGTTCGTAAGTAATATCTGCCTTGAGACTGGCAATTTTGTCCACTGTCTGTCCTATTTATACGTTCACCACAATGTGTTCGTAAGTTATATCTGCCTTCTGATTGGTCAGCGTTAGGGACTTCCAATGCTCCAATGAGATTGCTGTTTGATGGTCTAGTCGACTGTACGTTATATCTGCCTTCTGATTGGTCAGAGGTAGGGACTTCCATTGTTCCAATGAGATTTCTGTTTGATAGTCTAGGCGGCTGTACTTGTAGAGGTTTACATTTTGCATTTTTTAGAACCGGTGTCCATACTTTGTTGACTTTTAATGATTCTTCTTTTCTATTGAAACTGTTTTTATGTTTGAATATTTCGATGGCTTCTCATTGTAGATGGGTGAAATAGTGTGCAGTATTCTGGTATTGTACTCTGTGGCTATCAAGTAAAGAGTGTTCTGCTACTGCCGACTTATCCATTTGTTTAAGACGACTGTATCTTTCATGCTCCTTAAGTCTGGTTGCGATGCTGCATTTAGTGGTGCCTATATACACTTTTCCACAACTGCATGGTATTCTGTATATGCCTGCTGTCTGATGAGGATGGGGTTGATCCTTTATAGGTCTGAGAAGGTTCTTGATTTTCTTGGTAGGCCAGAATACAGACATATTATCTAACTGCACACACTGTTTCACCCATCTACAATGAGAAGCCATCGAAATATTCAAACATAAAAACAGTTTCAACAGAAAAGAAGAATCATTAAAAGTCAACAAAGTATGGACACCGGTTCTAAAAAATGCAAAATGTAAACCTCTACAAGTACAGTCGCCTAGACTATCAAACAGAAATCTCATTGGAACAATGGAAGTCCCTACCTCTGACCAATCAGAAGGCAGATATAACGTACAGTCGACTAGACCATCAAACAGCAATCTCATTGGAGCATTGGAAGTCCCTAACGCTGACCAATCAGAAGGCAGATATAACTTACGAACACATTGTGGTGAACGTATAAATAGGACAGACAGTGGACAGAATTGCCAGTCCCAAGACAACCCTTGAGGATGCCAGACGCAGTCTCTGGTGAAACGTCGGGGAACTACAAGCCTCATGACCACGGCCTACAGCCCGAAAATCTTCATCAAGATCATCATAGCAACTCCGGCCGTGAAAGTCTACATGAATACGTTTTCTCATTTATTTTTTGAAAAGAAAGATTATCGTCTAAACCAGGAATCAAACCCCAGACCCCTGACTCTGTACATTGGTATGCAGCCCATTATACACCATTCAAGACATGATATAGTCACAGACGAGAAATATGAAAACAAGGGACGAAAGGAGGCACGGGGAATTGCAAGCGATACAATAGCTTACTACCTGAGAATATAAGAACAGTCATGATGTCACTCACATCTGTAGTTTATTTCAGGCATATTCAATTTTATGTTTTATATTTTGTGTTTTTTCGGTAATTAAATATGCTCTTCTTATTCAGTTTAGTTACTTTATATTTTAACGCTTCGTAGTTCACTGTGAAGTAAGGGTGATGATTAAAATTTTGAAGTGTGTCCGTCAGACTCGGAACTAACACGCCCGCTCAGCATCTAAATGAAGGTAAGTTATAGTACAATCCTTCATGATACAATGTGCTGAGTATGAAATACCTACTGCTTTCATACATTTCATCTGTGGACTATACAAACACTAACACTTATATAATTCTCTTAATCGAAGGCAGATAGTTATTAACAATGTCTTGAGATGATTCTATTCAAAGTATTTTTAACAAGAATATTCATTACTTTTAAACAGTACAGCTTAATATTAGCATTTTTACAAATTTCAACTTCTATTTAAGTAAACCTCTTTTTTTTTAGTTTTACACATCACAACGAAGTCATAATCTCAGTTTATTTCCTGAACCTGGTTCCTAAATAATCTCGAGTCATCTATCTTCATACAACCAAGCCTGAGATTTCTAATGTATTGTGGTTAATAAAAAATATTTGTCTTCCTTCAATATTCCTGCAAGTTTGGATATGAAATTTTTGAACACCTTGTAATCATTTGTGCATGTTTGTATTTACAGCACACAAGAGAACAGTGGAGCGTTATATTGTATGGAGCTGCTGGCTTCCTATTGGCCGAGGCATTAGCATTCACACTGTTTGCTAGTGGTGAAGAACAGCCCTGGAACAAAGCAGAAATTGACAGCGATCCTGAACAGAATCAACAACTCAATAAAGTAAATGGAGAATATGAAAGTGAGGACACTAAAATGTGAAGAATCTCAAACAATGTATGAAAATTATTACATTTTTTGTAGTTTTTATTCTTAATGATAAGGGTAATTTTATACAGTCATTTTTCATGTGTACTTATGCCATTTCTTACAATAACTTTACTATGTTGCATATATGTTTGTAAATTAATGAGTCATTTTTTAACATCTTACCTCATATTTTATGTTTCTTCAAACATGGAAACTAGTTTTTGAGAGAAGGATCTCTCTCATTTTCAACTGACATTATGACTACCGGATTTTCATTGGAATCATTGGAATCTCCATCAATAACATTGCCATCTGGTGATTTGATGAACTTTGAGATGAGGTCACATTCATCACAGACTTGAAACATGTTATTGTTTGCATAAATAACATAATAATAAAATGCCTTTTCTGAGTAGTTGTGAAAGAAAAAATTCAAACCAACAGATTTAAGACACACATATCAGATTTTAATCTCAATTATATTAATAAAAACATTTTGTAAGTTGTCAAGCTTTTTGCACACATCCCTCATTTATGGCATGTAAAAGAGAATCATTCAATAAAATAATAACACAAATACATCCCATATTTGAAGAGAAACATTTTACGCTCAGACCAGGACTCGAACCCAGGACCTTTGGCTTTCTGGACCAATGCTCTACCGACTGAGCTATCCGAGCGAGTTCCAATCTAAATGCAAATTTTTCTCTTATATACATTGTTAATTCCAGCACACCAAATGCTATGAAACCATCGTTTCTATCTTTGCAAATGGCAGCTTCTTTATTAAGAAGACATTTATTTGGGAATTTTTACATTATGTTATAATGCCAGTACAGCTTCTTTCGATGTATGATATATCATATTTGAAGAGAAAAATTTTACGCTCAGACCGGGGCTCGAATCCAGAACCTTTGGTTTTCCGGGCCAATGCTCTACCAACTGAGCTATCCGAGTGAGTTCCAATCTAAATGCAAATTTTTCTCTTATATACATTGTTAATTCCAGTGCACCAAATGCTATGAAACCATCATTCCTATCTTTGCAAGTGGCGGCTTATTTATTAAGAAGACATTTATTTGGGAATTTTTATATTACATTATAACGCCACTATGGCTTCTTTCGATGTTTTTATTATTCGTTTTTTATTATTTGCATTTAGATCGGAACTTGCTCAGATAGCTCAGTCGGTAAGCATTGACCCGGAAAGCCAAAGGTGCTGGGTTCGAGCCCTGGTCTGAGCTAAAATTTTTCTCTTCAAATATGATTTATCCATCATTGAGATATATGAAATGAATAACACAAATACATCCCATATATTTAAAAATAAAGGTGTATGAAATGCAAGAAATGGCATAAGGAGAGCAAGGCAATGGTTGTATATAATTATTGAGATAACCTTTTAATACATAGGACAGTTCTAAATGATTGCTACAAAAAAAAAAAAAGGAAACGTTTCTGTTACCATCATTAAACAAATCAGATTTTACACATCTCACCTCATATTTTGTATCTTTTCCAGGACTATTTTCAAGGGAAATTTCTCCTCATTATCAAACAAGACCTGAAAAAGATACAAAATATGAGTTTAGATGTAAAAATCTGATTCATTTAATGATTGTTAAATGAAACCTCATAGAGTTAGTTCCAAAAAAATACCATTTATTTCTGTGACTGTTGAAATGAACTGAAAACCCTTGAAAAATGATTTGACAAACAATTCAGTGTGACATTTTTTAGATAGCTCAATTGAGTTATATATATATATATATATAAGCTCAACCGAGTAGTAAATGATGCCATGTATTCTAAATGTTATGTCAACTACAGTTGAGAAGATTGCATTAATAACATTCATTTTAAAACTACATTAATTGAAATTGTTGGTTACACAATTTGTCAAGGGAGATTATTAATTTATTTTACTAATACAAATTTAAACTGTTATTCTGCCAGTTATATTATATGGATGTGAAACATGGACTCTTACTTTCAGGGAGGAGAAAAGATTACGAATATTTGAGAATAAAGTTCTTAGGAAAATTTTTGGACCACAGAAAGATGAACAGATAAGTAGAAGTGAGAAGACTACATAATAGTGAGATACATGATCTTTATGGGAAACCAAATATAATAAGAACAGTTAAGTCTCATAGACTGCGATTATATCTTAATAAATATGAAAATCAAATAAAACTAAGTTTTATTTTTATTTAATTAATAAATATGGATTTTCATCAAGTAAACACTAACTGAATTGATTAAAAAATTATATCTCTGATTGTAATTACCAACATTCAACATTTTTGTGTTGATTAAAGATAAATTTAGCTTTAAATTTAACTTTTATAGGAATTGATCACTATGAGGTTTAATTTATGGTAAAATTAACAGAGGGAAGAAGAAGAGTTTCTTCCGATCGACATAACACCAATCGCCAAGAAAGTTTTGAGGATGAGACAGTTATAGTCTCGAAATTGCGATGAACTTAAAAGATTTTATATGAGGGGAGGTAAGAAACATTTAGCTTTAAATATATACAAATATTTGTTAGTTTTCTTAGTCTCGTAGACTTTGAGGGCTAGGACATGTGGCACAGATGGGGATTGAAAGAGGAGCATGAAAACTTTTTGTATCTTCTGAATTTTTTTTAAATTGATGTTTGGTCATCGTATACCTATATAATTGAGGTACAATTTCCTAATCTTCTATAATAAATAAGACATTTTAACTACATGTAGCCATTATATTTAAAAATCTGCCCTAGAAGATTTATTGTTTTTTCCCTGTAATATTTTTAATAAAGGATATGATTGAATTTTAACTTTAAAAAAAATGTTTTTCATTTAAATTATTTATAAAAAAAAATTTATAGGACTATTGAATTTGATTCAGAAGCTTCATTATGTACTGAAAAATCTATCAATCAACAATCAATCTCCTTAATAAAAATCAAATGAATCATGAATTCTTCTTACCTAATAGATCTATGTTATTCAACACAGAACCGCGGTATTGGAAATCACTGCAGTTCTGTGTTGAATAACATAGATGTATGAGGTAAGAAGAATTCACAATTAATTTGATTTTTATTAAGAAAACCTTAATGTAAAAAATTCCCAACTTTATTATATGAATCAATCTCCTGTTTCTCTTTATGAGGAGCACAGGCCATTCACAAAGTATTTCCATCAAAACTCTATATTTTGCCAACTTCTTTACTTTATCCCATGTTTTCCCCTTCTTAGCACTTTCTTCACTAACAGTTCTTTTGCATGTGTTTCGTAGGGTCGTATGCAAATACATTAGTCTCTACTCAAATTACTTCCAATCACTGGTGAGCTGAGATCGAATTAACGGCCGCCTTAACCGGTCATGCATGAATGTTGACGTTTTTGTAATATTGGCAACAAATTACCCAGCATTCTCAGCGATAAAACTACTTCCGTTATTTTCGTCTGCTATAGAGGAATGCATTTATGCTTGCATCCCGCAAATAATACTGTATACAAACACGTCTGCGACGCGCAATATTACGCCGATTATCCTGTTCTTCCAGTTGAATTCTTTGGTAGACTCTATCAAATTCCTCTTCTCCGCGTATACCGAAAACATGATCGAAGTCTTCAAGGTCCGACATCTTGGATAAGTTTCAAACTACATCAGTTACCATCGGTTCCCTTCGGGATTTTCACATAAGTTTATATCTTGAGCTACGATCTTAAGGTATCTTGTCAGGTAGCTTAAAATTATTACCGCGTGAATAGATTTCTGAGTAAGAAAAATGTGTTTGAATAAAACTTTATCAGCAGAGAACGCCTTTTACTGTCTAATGCGTTCAAACATTCGACCCGTAGTCTTCCTCTTCCTCTACTATCCTGGGGATTCAATCTACAGTCATTCTTTCCACTGTTTTATCTTCTTTTCTTAGTGTGTCCCATCCAATTCCACTTTCATTTCTTTATTTGTGTTGCAATTTCTTTTTATTTTCCATAATTCTAAATGTGAAATTGTATCTGTCAATCTCATTCTTATAATTCTTCTTAAAATCTATTGAAAAATGTTTGCAATTTACTTAGAATGATCCTGTTTTCCACGTTTCACAACCATATATAAAACTCATGTCACATAACTCTCTTGAAAATTTAAATTTTGGTATGTTTAGAAAAATATCCTGAAAATTAATTGTCCTCCCTTGAGTCTTTTTTGAGAAAAGTGTACTAATAAAAAGATTTTTCAGGAATTATTTAAAAATGAATTTAGCCTGAATGGTTTAAGGCATCTAAAAATACACACAGACACACACACACACACACACACACACACACACACACATATATATATATATATATATATTGTGCCTTTACACAAAAATTTATAATGGTGTCAGGTAATTAGAATCAGAGATAAAATTTTTCGATTACAGGTTAATTTTCACCGCTGTTTACAATCTTCTCTCATTAAGCAGCTAAGGAATTAATGAACTCAATTGATCAGGCTATGCTGCCATGAGTTTGGCAAAAAGTGTAGTATCGTGTAGACATCTGCTGTATCACAAATAGCACCCACATCAAACATCTGTGAAAGTCCATGGAAACTTGGAGAATTAATCTTTCATGTTATGTTTTATTTGTGAAATAAATTCATTACAGCAGTCATAGAATTTTTTCCTTCTTGTAACAGTCATTTAGAATTGCTCTGTACTGTATGTCAGTATTATAAGTTTTGGACATACAAGGAAAAACAAATTGATAACCACTGGATTAGAGTTTTGGAAATCAGCAAGAAAGTCAAAAAGAGAAAATATAGAGAATCCAAAGATAAGAAGAATAGTGAAAGAAACTTAGTGTGTGAGAAAAATAAATCTACATTCAGATGAATTAGGACACAGAAATGAATTTTTAAATTCCCAGAGAGAAGAACTTGATTGTAAAGTCTCTCTCCCATTCTATAGGGAAAGCCCAACACAGCTGTCAGAATCTGGTTGAGAATAGGAAAAAAAAAATGTACATTCAGAAAATTAGGGACAAAGAAATTAATTTTGAAATTCCAGAGAAGAAGGATTTAATCCTGAGATTCGACTACTCACTTCTAGAGGGAAAGAATCTCTAGGAGAATGAAAGGCTAAAGTAACAGTCAGAATCTAGTTGAGAATCATATGATAAGGTAAACAAATTTAATATAAGGTGAATTGTGTTTCTATTTCATTCTCTTGACAATTGTTATCATTTATCTATGTGACACATGTCCTTTAAAAAGCTCTTCCATCTGACTGATTTTTTAAAAGCCCTGTATTCTCTCACCATGTATTGTCATTGCTTTTATCTTCTGCTAGGATTGTACGTTTTCAAGATATCCTAGGTCTGATAATTCCACAATTACAATTTCAAACAAGTGCTTTCCAGGCAATATTTAACAGATAATTCCTATTATTAAGTAACTGTATTTTTGAGAAAGAAGAGATAGATTAGAAGGAACAAAACAAAAGTGTATCAGATGGTTGTACAATCAGTATTCTTAAATGGAAGTCACAGTTGGACAGTGACAAAAAAAAAATTAAATATGGTTAATGCAATGCAAATAATGTGTACAAAAATAAAATAGAAGGATCTTGCAGGCAGACAGATACATATGAATAATACTGAAATAAAAAAATAATATTAAAATATAAATTCATGAAAGTTCAGATTCAGGACTTCAATATTAATGACGATGAAAGATTGGCTGTGATTTTAAAAATTACTCATAGTTTTAGATTAATTTTAAATTATTTATATATATAAAATAAAAAGAAGAAAACATACAAGCAACAATAGTATAAAAAAAGAAGAATTTTAATTTCTAATTTTATTATTTAGTATGATTTACTTCTTGTTTAGCTGAAACTAATCGAACACCCTTTGATTTTGCTGAAGGGGAATCAGAATTAGTTTCTGGGTTTAAACCTTGTGTATCAGGGTTAGTTAAAATATATATTTTTGATAAAAGTTCTCTTGAAGTATTTGGAGCTATTAAATTTATTTATTTATTGTTTCAAAAATATTAATAATGGCTTAACAATTTTGATAAAATAGATTGAGTGCAAGAAATTTTTTCTGCATTCTTAAAAATTTTATCATAGAGATCACAGAGGAGAAATGTGTAGTCCTAGTGACTGGAACTTTCAACATTACAAATAAGTTACTTCTATTGAATGGTCATCAGTCCACCAAGAGATGGAGTAAGAAGCAGTGCTCCTGGACAATAGAACATTGGTCGTGAAATTACTGATGATGAGCTAACTAGATTTTGAAACTGGTCTAATTAGAAGATGGGGTATGAGGTGAGGTAAACAGAATTTATGGTGAAATTAAATGTTTCTTACCTCTCCGCATATAAATTTTCTAAGTTGATCGCAATTTCGAGACTATAACTGTCTCATCCTCTGAACTTTGTTGGCGATCAACTTAGAAAATTTATATGAGGAGAGGTAAGAAACATTTAATTTCACCATAAATTAAACCTCATAGTGATTAATTCCTATAAAAGTTAAAAATAAAAAAAAAAACAGAATTTATTTTAAATTTTAAGTTGCTTCTCATTGAAATAAGACATATAGAGATTGAGTAAGAAATTAGAGGATACATTTACCATTACGAACCATGATGCTCCTAGAAAGTTTTAAGCTAGTTAAAAAATTCTGACCCCATCGGGCCTCAAAATCACAACTTTCAGCTTGTAGTGTATTACCTTAACAAATTGCACTATAGCATGCCCCCCCCTTCTAATATCTCTACTATAATTGACTTCCTATACAATTGTTTTCTGTTCATGGTTCATTGTAATTCTCCATATATTAAGTTCATATAATAGTCCATATCTCCTAGAGCCCGGATTTCTATGTAATAACATATTTTTTCTAGGTTCGTATCAGTTTGAAAACTTAGAATGTTAATGAATTGGGATACTAGAAGCATTGCATTTCATATTCATGTTACATATTTTTATATATTCCGGTCAATACTACATATTTTAAACATATTTACATATTATTTCAAATGATTCATTGAATGCACACATTCATCTGCTTAAGTATTCACTAATGACATTATGTGATGTCAAGTGATCGTTTTCACAGTATAAAAAACATGATGCCTCTAGAATATTTTAGGCTAGTTAAAAAAAATTGTGACCCCATCGGGCCTCGAAATCACAAAAAAAAAACTTCAGAAACATGAAAAATGGTGAAATTGAGAAATCAGCAATAGCAGCATATAGTTTCTTAGAAAATCATAGAATTGAAAAAGAAGCAAAACTTTTGAAACATCTATCTAAACCTTTGGAATTAACAGTTTGGGAAAAGATATGAATTAAAAAAACCAGATGGCAGTTTAGAAAATTACTGGCATAATGAAAAATTGACAATTGTGAAAACAGCTGAAAATGGAAATGATATTTTTTCTGATACTGCAGTTCTGTGTTAAAAAAACATAGATGTATGAGGTAAGAAGAATTCACGATTCATTCAACTCTTAATAAAAAAAACATAGTTTCTGTTCATTGACAAAAACTAACTCCTGAAAATATTGAAAAATATATTGCCACTACTGTGTTTTGTGTCATGGTAGACTTTAAGATTTTACCTAATCTAATGCAACAGCTGTATTTATGTATGCAATTTGCATAAATTAATGTTTTCATGTTTTAGTTATATAAAAGCATTTTAATTGCTTGGAAAAATGCTGAAAATCGTGTTCCTGTCATTAAAAAAATCCAATTATTGATTGATTGAACATTTTAGCTTATATTTGTAATTCCAATATTACATATTTATTATATATTTTGTGTATTTTTGTTAATATTTATATACATATTTCATACTACATAAAAATCCGGCCTCTACTTATTAAGTTTCATAAAAAAAAAAGTAAAGTGATCCCACAACAGGCCTCAGGAGGCCCTTGGGGTAGTAGGAGGTTAAAGCTCCCACTTTTCTAAACACTCGGCACTTGATGTCAGCCGGGTTGTCAGCCCTGCATGACGGCCACCTTTACCCCCAGAACAAGAGTCTGGTACTCATTTTCGTTAGAGGCTGAGTCGACCCCAGGGCCATAGTGCCGCCACAGGGTTTGGGTCAGTTTAAAAATCCTGACCCCAATGGGACTTGAACCCTCGACCCTCCGGCTTGTAGCTCAGTGCCTTAACCACTACGCTACGGCATGCCCCCTATTAAGTTTCATGGTTAATTCATATTTTGGTGAAAATTGTGTCTGTTTTTGTGAATAATACAATACATGGAGCAGCTTCATGTATTAAGTGGTTATTATACTTGCCCTCCATCTCTGGTAACTGCGATCACATCTCTGTTACTCTATGCAGAGTTTGTTGTAGACGAATTGGAGGCAGGACATATATTTCTTGGGTTTCTCCCATTTTCCCCCTGCCAAAAACTTCATTCTGCCATTTTTCCATACTCATAATATCCATTTCATTCCATTTTATATCATCTGTCCCTTGATGGTTTGAAAGGTTTGGTCAGCTGGAATCCTTGTACGTCATAGACCTTCACCTCATCTCATTCCTTGACCTGGCATCATGCTGAACATGAATAGAGTTCATTTTACAATACATTATAGTACCATTTTCTAGCCACTTGATAAGACTGTAAAGTACTAAAATAGACTTAGCATGTACAAAATATTGTAATTTTTGTGGAAATGAGACATTTTTTAAAATGAAAGTTAAAGTTGCAAGTATTTCTACTCTAATTGTATCTGACTTGGTGAGAAAGATTTGTTATTGAGAGGGTCATGGTTGAACATATTAATTTGTATATATTATTAAAGGCAAGTACTGGAATTTAGATTAGGAGGGACCAATACCAAGAGGTCGGTCAAGATACATATGGGAAGAACAATTTAAGAAGAATGTTGAAGAAAGAGGAGTTAAATGGATGGAAATGATGGAAGAGGAGACATGGAATGATCGAGATAGATGGAGGTTTTTGTCCAAAGCTTGACATCGGAATGACAACATGAGACTAAATGAAGAAGAAGGTTAAAGCCAGCAAGACTGCACTGCATAATATAAATATAGATAATTATATATATATTATAAATATAGAGAATAAGAATTTAATTTTGATAATGTGTGATTTAATTTATATAATTTTATTGTAGGTTAAAAAATAATAAAAATTTAGATGTAAAATAAAGTGAGTTTTGTAATATTTATGAGTTAGAAAAGGTTAGGATATATTTTTACTAATAAAATAAAAAAACGAATCTGTAACTTTACACCTCAATTCACAAAATAAAATCAACTCATCTGCACATGTTTCGTCCCCATTCTTAACTAAAACTAAACTATTTCTCTCTAAAAATATAAATTAAAATTAATCACCAATCATCTCTTCAAGTAATGTAACTATGCAATGAAATCATGTAATCAGCTACGGCTGGAAACATGTAATGAAGAATGAATGAATGAATGAATGAAATTAAAATTAAGTTGTCATATCACTGATATTGAGTGGAGAACATATTTTTAATAACACTCACCTCATACAATTTCAAATTTCTTTGAGATCATTGGTTTTAAATGATTTTTTGTTCATCTTCAGTCATGACTCCAACTGTTGAAATTCTCTGTTTGTTGATTTCTTTATGGTTACCTCTTTACTTATGCGTAGGGTAAATAAACTTCAACATCAGATTTTGCTCACTCGGAACTTCAAAATTCATAACTATGTTTTTGTTCTTTGGAATGTATATGTTTTCCCACATTGGGAATTCTATTGATCTTTCTAAATATTTTAATATTCTAGTTTCTTTTTTCAACTTTACAATCTTATATAAAACAATATCGTCCAAAGGTTTAAGTTCTGGGGGTTAACGTCATTGCCTCTGGTTCAAAGGGTCACAGCTTCAAAACTGCCATGGGTCCTGAGTCTGAAGATTTTTGGGTTTGTAAAAGAGCCTTAAGCCTAAATTGGAGCACCTGAGCAATATTTAATTTGCCTTTACTATCCAAGTAATAGCTTGATTGCCTATTAGATGTCTCTTTGAAGTGATGTGCTAATCACGTGTCAGTCACTGACATTTAAAGGGAAATAAGCATAATTAAATTATTGAACCTTTATAAGAAAAAATCACTATGAGGTTTGATTTAAGATTAAATTAAAATACTTCATACTTCACCTCATATCCAGTCTTCTAATTATACTGCGGTTTCAAAGCCTTGATAGCTTCATCTTCAGTAATATCTCGTTGACTGATGTTATGTCAATTGGAAGAACTACTACTTCTTCTGAGGGAAGTTGCCAAGGCTTTGAAACTGCAGTATAATTAGAAGACTGGATATGAAGTGAGGTATGAAGTATTTTATTTTAATCTATAATTGAATTACTTACTTACTTACTTACTCACTGGCACTATCGAACCCGTAGGTTCATGGCCGCACGGACATAAGCTCTCCATACATCCCTATCCTGAGCCAATGCTTTCCAATCAATCCCTGTATAATCTACTTCCCTCAAATCATAGTTAATGTTGTTCTCCCACCTCATTCTTGGTCTACCAACTGGGCGTTTTCCTTCGGGCTTTCCTACAAGAAGTTTCCATGCACGTCTTTCATTCCCCATACGCGCAACATGTCCTGCCCATCGCAGTCTACGAGACTTAACTGTTCTTATTATATCTGGCTTCCTATAAAGACCATGTAGTTCATTGTTATGTAGTCTTCTCCATTCCCCTGTCTGTTCATCTCTCTTTGGTCCAAAATTTTCCTAAGAACTTTATTCTCAAATACTCGTAATCTCCTTTCCTCCCTTAAAGTAAGAGTCCATGTTTCGCACCCATATAATATAACTGGTAGAATAATAGTTTTATATATTTTCAGCTTAACGTTTTTTGAAAGGAGTTGGGACATCAAAAGTCTCTGCAATGCATAATAGCACGCATTTCCAGAATTGAGCCTATGTTTAATTTCTTTGTGCATCTCATTCCTATTTGTGATTATTGTTCCTAGGTATTTGAATTCAGCCACTTCCTCAAAATTTCCCTCATTTGTCCTTAGCTGTCCATTTCCATTATATACTGAATTTCTATGTGTGACCATATATTTAGTTTTACTGATATTTACTTCCAGTCCCAATTTCTTAGTGTTACTCAATAGTGTGTGCGTGTTGGCCTTTAGTATCTCCTCGCTATCAGCCAGTAGTACTACATCATCAGCATAAACTAACAGCTTATTAGCTTGTAAAATACATACCTGATATTTTAGTCATCACCAACTAATTAAAATTTCAGTTTATCACTTCATCAGTTGCATCATGTTGATGGTCTTTCAGAAAACATGTTTCGTCTTCAGCATTTAATATAAGTACCATTTTAATTACTGAAGATGGAATATGTATCTAAAAGGCATTTGTTGTGATAACTGATGAAGTGATTAAACTGAGTTGAGGAAGACTGAAAAATGAGGTACACATTTTAAGATTTAAATCTTTTTCATCAGTCATCACATCAAATACCTTTCAGATATATGTTCCCCACTTGGGGATGTAAGGGTATAGCTTTCTACTACAATATAAAACAATGAGTTGCTACAGAATTATTGATTTTGAAGGTCAAACAACAACAACTCCTGGCGCGACAGGCCTACAAGGCCCTTAGCCTACCAGCCGGCTGCTGGCCTCACATCCACATGTGTCAATCACAGAGGTAGATGATCAACAGCCAGTGTAGGGGTGACATGTGGTTAGCATGTCGAATCCCCCAGCCGTTATAGCTGATTTCCTCAAACTGGAGCTGCTACTTATTGTAGCTACCCAATTGCCTCACGATGCTGGGTGGGCACCGGTCCCATACTGGCCGAAATACCATGAGAAAATTTCTTCCCCCATGGAGACTCGAACCAGCGCAAGTCCCGTAGCTCTGCGCCAAGGCTTCCTACCTTAACCGCTCGGCTACGGCGCGGGACGATTTTGAAGGTCACGATAAGTAAGATTGGATTTTAAAGTTAATTCATCCTGCATCAAAGACACAAAGAAAACTGATGCTGAGAGCTCATTTCAAACAGTCTGAATTTAGTTAAGAAGGGGATGAAACATGTCCAGAAATAAATATTATACTCTCAGACTCAAGAGGATCCCTGCAGAAAATCCAAAAGTACAGCTATCAAGATACTTCAGTAGTACAGAATATAAGAAATCTATACAGAGCAGTCAAAAATAGAAATTCATAAATAGCACCTCAATGGATACCTGGACATGTCGGCTTGCAAGGAAATGAAACTGCAGAGAGTCTAGTCAAAAAAAAGCAATGACAGTTAGAATGAAACCAGATTATAAACTAGAACCACCATCCAAATTTCAACCAACTGAAAATCAGTTAATGCATCAAGAATAAGAAAGAATAACAGAGTACATGAAGGGAAAATTTTATGAAAATTTGCATAAATATAAAACTTTGATATTGTTTATTTTTTATTATTTCACTCACCTCATACTTCATAATTCATAGCAGACCCTGGGTTTCTTCACATCTTTTGTGACATTCTCAATGCTGCGTCACGTTCACAACTGACGTCCAACGGCCTTCTATCGTTGGACGTCAGTTGTGAACGTGATGCAGCATTGAGAATGTCACAAAAGATGTGAAGAAACCCAGGGTCTGCTATGAATTATGAAGTATGAGGTGAGTGAAATAATAAAAAATAAACAATATTAAAAAACCTCATAGTGTTATTTCCTATCTACATAACTTAATAAAACTTTGATGTTGAAATCTTCCCGTGCCGTAGCCAAGTGGTTAAGGCAAGATGCCTTGTCACACAGTTACAGGACTTGCACTGGTTTGAATCTTCATGGAGGAAGAAATTTTCTCGCAGAATTTGGGCCAGTATGGGACCAGTGGCCACCCAGCATCGTGAGAAACTTGGGTAACTACAATAAGTAGCGGCACCAGGTTCAGAAAATCAGATATAATGGCTGCAGGACCCAATATGCTGACCACATGTCACCCCTAAACTGGCTGGATGATCATCTACCTCTGATTAACACATGTGGATGTGAGGCCAGCAGCCAGGTGGTAGGCAAGGGCCTTCTAGGCCTGTTGTGTTACAGAGTTTGTTTAGAGTTTTGGTATAGAAACCTAAAAAAATTGGAGTAGCACAATTCCTGCTCATTTTAAGACATGAGTGTCTTCATGAATACTTCTGTAGGATAAAATTTACAATGGAAAGATGCTGCCCACTCTGTGACAGCTATAATGTGATTCTAAACAAGGAACACCTTCTCAGCTGCAAAAAACTGGAAACTTGGAAGCTCTTTATTGGGAATCTAGTGAAAAACTGGCTTGGGACAACAATCACAGAAACCACTAGCAACAACAACAGTACAGATGAGAAGATCATATTTTATGAGGTGAGGTGTAAAGTTTTTTATTCATATTTTGACTTTATTGCTGTTCTTCTCATTAATATTTTTTTATAAAATGTTATTTAGTATTAAGTTAAAATCTACATAAATGTAGATAAGAGATCGTGGGCAATTGCTTGAAGTAATACAGCTAAAGATGTCTTTATTATTCTTAGAAATGACAAAAACTTTCTATATATTTATCCAAAATAAGACCCACCCTTGAAGTAAACATTCATTGAAGTACATCACTCATAGCAGGTAAGAAGTGCAGAAAGATCCATACCATTTAATTTATTGTCTACACACAAAATATATTATTTATAAAGGAAACAAATGGTATAGTCTTATTTTTTATTACATGTAATTAATTACAATGCAAACAGAAATATGAAAAAATGAAAGTTTTAAATATTGCAGGGAATAATGTACATTTTTTTATGTTAAGGGTAGGATTTGCTTTGGATACATAATGAAGGATTTTATAAGTTATGTATATAATTTCTAGTTATTATTTATTTATGATATTATTGACTTAATTTTAAAAATGTCACAAATAAGGAAATTAGAAACATAATGGAAGCAGAAGAAAGCATAATTGAAAGAATTGAGGAGAAGGAATTAAAGTGGTTAGGACATGTCTTAAGAATGGAAGATGAGCGATGGCCGAAGCAACTATATGAATGGCATCCGAACAGAAAGAAGAAAAGAGGGAGACCAAGGTTAACATGGAAGGAAAACATGAAGACAGCAATGCAAGCTAGAGGGCTAAGCATCGAAGATGCCCAAGACCGTAGGCTTTGGAGGTTTGGCACGGGAAGATGGCAGCAGCTGTAAAAACCCGAAGATAGATAGAATTTTAAAAACAGAGATTTCATCTAGAATATTTTTAAAGTATAAAAATTAGGCAATGTTATTGTTGTTCTTAGAAAAATAAAATTAAGATTTGTATTTTTTTTGTATTTATAGAAATAAGGAAGATTATTGTACTTAAGTTTTTATATTTTGTTACCTATGATTCAAAACTCTTTCCCCTTGTGTTATTTTCCTTTATCTTCTTTACTATTTCACTATTATCCATCCTTTGGATATGACATGCATGTGATAATATTCAGTGAGTTGTAAAGGTGATTTAATTCATTGTTACATTGTAGTTACCATTTCCTGAATGCGTCCATAAAATTTCCTGAGAATCTTTCCTTAAAAAATATTAAGTTGAGCAACGGTATCTTCTGTAGAACCCAACTGAAATGTGACTTAACTAATAACCTACATTAGTCAAAAAGGATAAATATAAGGATACAGCGAGTTATTTTTGCTAGCTTTTTAAGTTTAAGGCTTTGAAATAAAAGTTGAATATTATTATAAATTATTGTGGTGTGTATATATGATTAATAAAGTTTTCTTAGGTTTTCTGTGTCATGGATTCAAGATCAGCCTCTGGCCACTGATTCTGATGTTTCGGCATGATCCCATATGCCATTATCCAGATAATGTCATGTGGGATCATGCTGAAACGTCGGAATCAGTGGCCAGAGGCCAATCTTGAATCCATGACGCGGAAAACCCAAGAAAAATTAATCATACTTATATCTGCGAAAATCTACATACATATACATACATACATACATCATATTCTGAAATAACTTTAAACTTCTAACAAAAAATTTACTTTAGGCAATAAACAGTGTTTATTTTGAAGGGAAAAAGATAAAATATTAAAATATGTTTATTATTTTTAGATAGTGAAGCTTTACTAGCTGAAAAAAATGACTTCTTGAATAAGAAGCTGCTAGAAGGTGTGTAGAACAAAGATTCTCAGCTTCCAGCTCATGGGATTGAACAAGAGAGAAAAAAAAATTCCATCTAAATTGAGATCCTTAGATAGCTCAATATTTAGAATGCTGGTACAGAAAACCAGATATTGTGAGTTCAAATCCCTGTTTAGGCATACATTTTTCTCTTAAAATATTAATTTATCCTTCAATATAAGTGACAAATTTAAAATAAAAAATTAACACTGAAAATATCAAAGGATGGTTCTTATTTTTTAAGTGTTTACTTTTTAAATTAGTTCAGACATATTTGGTTTGGTCATATCAACCACATGACTGACGATAGATTAATCAGAAAATTTTATGACTGGAAATTCATTAGCACAGGAACCAGTGGTAGACCCAAGAATATGTGGAATGATGACGAAATTGATGATTTAAGAAAGCTAGAAATAAGGAACTGGCCAAGGCTAATCCAAAATTGAAATGAATGATGGAAAATAGTTGAGAAGGTCAAAACTTCTACGAAGTTGTAGCATCTAATGAAGAAGAAGAATAGGTAGTTTAGACGTACAAATAGAAAAATAAACAAAGTACGTGGAGTTGTGCCAATGATCAAAATATAGCAGGTAATGATTCTTATAAAAAAGTGAAAACATTAAAGTATCTATAAATATTGTTAAGAGATCTAAACCATACACCTGAAGAAATTAAATATTAACTTAAAGCAGGAAATCTGTGTTACTATTCAGTTCTCCTGTCTTCTTCCCTTTTGTCTAAGAATCTAAAGATTAAAGTTTATAAATCAATAATGTTTGCTGTGGTACTGTCTGATATCATCATTATCATCATCATCAACACCCATGGAAGTATTAGGCAGTGTAGCCTATTACAGTCTCAAAGAGGAATTTTCTATCCAGCACTTTTTTGGACATCCCAGCGATCTTTTACTTTGGGGGCAGTAATGAAGCATGCCTTTTGGAATTCCATGAGATTGACATTACTTTCTTTGTATTTTTTTTTTCTTTCTTTTCTTTTTTTATGTATAGTAGATTCAAGCTGTTATTCCTTTTTGTATTCATTGTATCAGTAATTTAATTTTAATTGTATTTAATTTCATTGTATTATTAGACATTATTTTCATTATTATTCAATTTGACATAATTAACTGTTTAATATGACTATTATTGTAATTTTTTTTGTATTCATATGTAACATATGTTTGTCCTGGTGAGTGGAAGAGAAGGCCACATGGCCTTAACTCCACCGGGCTAAATAAATGTATTATTATTATTATTATTATTTGTTGAAGATGGACTTTCCAGTTGTTCTGGTAGTTTTGTATATGGTGGAGAATGGGCTCTATATCCAACTCTTCCATAATTTTCTCATTTCTTTTCTGGTCTCACTTTGTATAGCCTGCTGTATGGCACATAAATCACATCTCATTTGCTGTTATTTGGATTTCATCTCTTCTTCATATTGTCCATGCTTCACTACCATATCTTAATACTGAACTTGCGAGAACTATATAAAGCCATAATCTTATGTTCTTTTGTATTAAAGATAGTTTCATTATATTGTTGATTATCCCTGTTGTTTTTATGAAATTTGTGATTTTCTTTGATATATTAGCTTCATCTTGAAATGTTAAAAAATAACCTAAATAATTAAATTAATTTACTCATTTGAAAATTTAATCGTCCAAAACAATTTTGATAGGTATAGGGTATTTCCCACAAAAGACCTTCACTTCAGTTTTTCTTTATATTGATTTCCATATTGTACCTTTTTTTTTACAAGTAAGACTAAAACTCTCACGAGGATACATAACAATAATAGGAATTTATGCTCCAATAGAAGACGAAGAAAATGTGTGTTATATGACCTCTTTCTTTAAGAGAAGAAAACAAGCTAAAAGTATTTGAAAATAGAATCCTAAGATGAAAATTTGGTCTCTTAAGGGGGTAATGGGTGAAATTTCTATTTTCTACATTTTTTGAACTACAGACTTGATTTTTTGTACAAATATTCACTGCATGATGTGTTTAAGTTTTATTCTTGCGAGACATTTATTTTATGAGTTATTAAATATTACATTAAAAAATGCATATATTATAATTAAATGGGTTCCACAATTTTTTACAAGACCCCTAAAATATTTAGAAAAAACATCATGCATTAGAATTCTTATAATGTGAATACAAAGGGAGAAAAAACAGTATTGTACCTCATGCATAGAAGTACAAAAAAATTAATAATCTTTTTTTTTGTTTTGCCAAGACATTTTATTTTTGAGTCTTCGTAAAATACTACTTCAATCATGAAGTGAACCAATGCACTACTTTGTCACCAATTGTTTTTGAGGGATTGCAGTAAAAATTTGAACCTTCTAGGACAAAATTTCTGAATTCCATTCAATTTTGAATGTACAAAAATGCAATGGAAAAAAAAGTTTAAAGATTATCATGCAGGTAGTATTTAACTGGCGCAGCCTTTTAACTCTGACGTAATTTAGGGCACTTAGAAGCGCCATAGGCCTCTGAAACTTTGCCAACATATACATTATAGTACAGGCTATTTTTTAGTACAAGAAACAAAAAAAAAATGTCAATTTTGATCTCAAATGGTCAATTTTTCATCCATCAGCCCCCTTGAGGGATGAGAATGGAGAATGAAAAAAAAGCTTCACAATGAGCAATTTCATGATATGTATCACAGTTTAATATTGTCATGTTTATTAAGTCTAGGAGGTTGGGATGGGCAGTCATTTAGCTGTAGAGAGCACTAGAAATGGTTTTAAAATCTTTAATGAGAAATCATTGAGGAATTGACCATTAAGAAGCCTTAGGTGTAGAAAGGAGGATAATATTCAGATGGATCTTAGGGAACTGGTTTCAGTTGAATGAAAAAAGGACTTTCGTGAACGTGGTAAAAAGGTAAAGGTATCCCACTACAAGCCTCAGGAGACCCTTGGGGTAGTAGGAGGTTAAGGCTCCAACTTTTCTGGACAGTTGGCATTTGATGTCAGCCCTGCATGACGGCCGTCTTTACCCCCAGTACAAGTGTCTGATACTCATTTCCGTTAGAGGCTGAGTCGACCCCAGGGCCATAGTGCCGCCAGAAGGTTTGGGTCAATTTAAAAATCCTGACCCCACCAGGACTCGAACCCTCGACCGTCCGGCTAGTAGCACAGTGCCTTAACCACGATGCTATGGCGTGCACCAGTGAAGGTGGTGTTGAACCTAATGCTCTGGGGATAAAGGCAGCTGTTATGGAGGGTTGAGAATCTGGCTGACATCTTGTGCCAATTATCAGCAAAATGGAGCCTTAAACTCCTACTACCCCAAGGCTCTCCTAAGGCCTGTAGTGGGATCACTTTACCATTATCTTCTATAAAAATCAAAATATAATTTAAATGTTATATTTTAAATTAACACTTTCCAGAATTGGACAGTTTTTTTATTTTATTTTAGAAAGAAAAAGTCAAAATGTAAATTTATAAAATCATCTTCCTTACAATGACAGGCCTAATGACATGTTACAATCTCAAGGCTGGATTATCAATCTATCTCTTTATTGGACATCAGATCAAACAAGGAATTATGGAAAATAACATCACAGAATGAGATTTGGAAGGAAATTAAATATTACAAATGGAAATGGACTGGGCACACTCTCAGAAGAGAACTAAATAGTGTGCCAAAGAGAGCACTGGAATGGATTCCATAGGTTTTGCCTAGAAGAGAGGAAGACCAAAAAACTACATGGCACAACACTGTAACAAAAGAAATTGAACAAGGAAAAAGTTGGAATGAAGTCAGGAACTTGACAAAAAACAGAGTCCAGTGGCATGCTTTCACAAAGGCCTATGATTCCAGGAGGAGTGACAGGAACTACTACTACTATCACTCTTCCTTGGATGGCCCAAAGATATCTTTCCATGTGGGTAGTAGTTAAGCATGGCTTTTGGGATTCTATTCTTGGACATACATTGTACATGAGTTTTCCAAATTACCTGTAAAGTACCATCTTCCTCAACTTTATATATATATGAATAAGAAAGTTTTCTTGGGTTTTCCGTGTCTTGGATTCAAGTTCGGCCCCTGGCCATTGACTCCGACGTTTCGGCATGATCCCACATGCCATTATCAAGGAATATATATATATATATATTTATTTTAAACTACCTTTTGGAATACATCTGCTGATGATGAGGTTAGTTCTGAAAGGCCTGCTGTTTTTTTTTTTAATTAATCAAGATCAGGAAGACTACACTTTACAGGTATTAATTTTATATAATCATCTGGCCATCATCATTATCATCATCATCCTTCACCGGGTGTGGAAAGCAATGGGAAGCTACCACACCTATAATTCCCTAGTAAAACTGCAAAGCATAGCACGAAAATGCTATGATTGCAGTGAAAGACCTGCCCTCGAGCACAATTACTGTGGATGGATTTTATATAGTGACTGATACCTCAATGGTACTCTATCATGTATTTTAATAGTATAAAAAATCAAGAGTTAAAATGAAGTATTACAATTTATTTTCCAATAGAAATAAAAACAAACTATTTTATTCTCACTAGTTTACAAACATACATTGGACCAAAATTACATGGTAGAAATGGAAGAACTAAATGTCCATATCTTAATCCAAGATTTTCTGCAAACTTGAAAGCACACTGTAGAGGTTTGAGAGAAGTTGTCATATCCCTGCAAAACAAACCACAGCAATTAATACATAATAAATTGCATTCCAAAGTATCGGTCTGTGAAGCTTGTTATTTTTTTTTTTCAAGGAACATTAGAACTATATTTTAAAACCGGATATTTATCCCCATATAATAATAATAAGGATTTTTGTTTTGTTTATTTAATATTTAAATATAATTATATTTATTTATATTAAGAATGACATAAGATTGATTTAGAGAATTCAAATTTTTTATAAGTATATAAAAAATTCAAACTGGTCAATATAAACTGTTAATACAGTTAGATGTTTTTCTAACTGATGCAATATATGTAAAATACTTTAAATATTCAAATTGACAATTTTTATAAACAAATAAATGGGATTGGACAAATTGGATAGAAGTCAACTAGAAGTACTCCTTCCTTTTCAGTTGGACCAATCAGAACCTGGAGGTTATAACTGAATAAGAAGATGGCTACAATACTTGAAGAAAGTCAGTCATGTTAAGCAACTGCTCCTCAAGAAATGAGAGAATAGTGGTTTATTTTCTTGATATTAGTTGAAAGAATAGTGTTAAAGTTATGGAAGATCATATAGTAATATAAAATTCATTCATCTTGAATACAAATAGTCCACAAGTGGAAATAAAATATAATTTTTTCTTCCCAACATTAATTAAATATAAAAAAAAATATAATAAAATATAATACTTGAAGGATTGACTGTTAGAATTCGTCATCCATTATATACATAAAATGGTAATCTTTTATAAGAGAAAATTATTAACCTAAGCCGGAGTCTTTTTAATCTACAAGATTCATCTACACTGAAGTAAGAGTTTTTAATAAAATAACTTTTTAAGTTCAACTGTTAATAAAGTGTCGTTATTTCTGTAAGAAACTTTTCCTCATTCCCCTGACGAGAGTTATTAGAGCTGTGGCAGAATTAAAGTGATTCAAATTATATCATAAATCTACAACTTGGGACATCACACCAAGCAACCCACCTTTAATTTTAGATAGATTGTTATGAGTCACAATCCAGTTGAGAATGTGAATGATGATGTCTGATACAGATATATATCCAGGTGAGAAAGTACATCATATGAGGTGAAGTCTAATTTTTCTACTCTACTTAAATTAGATTGAAACTTATTAAATGGTTTTGGAGAAAAAAAGATACACGAAAAAATAAATGTGTAAAAAAAATGATTAATGAAAACATTCTTCTGACAGAAAAACAAATCAACAAGAAATACAGGAAATTTACATACCATCCATGAGCACACAATACATTTCAAAAATATTTGACAAATCTAATATAAAATTAGCATACAAAAATTATTTAAGCATAAATAAATTAATCAAAACTAACAAAAATAAAAGGACTGATGATGGGGAACAAAATCAGGAATATACCAGATAAAATGTGCAGATCATGATAAGATATACATAGGTAAAACAAAGAGAAACTTGACCATTAGAATGAGAGAATGCAGAAATGTAAAAAAATGGAGAAACAGAAAAATCTGTAGTAACTGCCCATATCTGGTCAGAAAAACATAAAATTGATGTAAACATGAAAGAGCTCACCATTTGGGAGAAGATCTATAACCAAAAGAATAAAAATAGGATTATGAATTTTGAAATTCCCAAGGAAAAAGATTTGATTTACAAGTTCTTCAGTCAACTAGAAGATGGAGTGGGAGTCGGCAACATAAAAATCAACAGTCTTGACAAGCTGACGATGGTATGGACAGCATATCGAAACATGTCGAATGAAACACAAATATTTTGAGGTAAGATGTTTGCTTTATCTATTAGGATTGAAACTTACTTAACAACAATTTGAATGTCAGTCTCTTGCCAAATTTTCTGCAGGGCCATGTGAACTACACCGTCATTCTGTATTGGTGACAGTGTACAAGTTGAGTATATTACTGTTCCGCCAGGCTGGACAAGCTTCAGAGCATGACTATAACAAATTAATACAATTTAATTATTTATTATATTATTTTTTGTCTAGACATCTTACCTCAATATTAATATTGTTTTGAAACATGTTCAAGAACAAATCAACATTAATATTGAGGTAAGATGTCCAGACTAAAAATAATATAATTAAAATAACCTCAAAATATAACTTCCTAAAATTAAATATTAATTATTTATTTTTGGAATCTTCTTTCATGATGAGCAAGTGTAATAGTTATGCATGCAAAAGGGAAGTAAGTAGTACATTACTAGTCGAGGACGTGTTTGAGCCTGAGCTTTAGTGAGGACTAGCAAATAAGTTTGAGACTAGTAATGTACTTACTTCCCCATTGCGTATATAATTTTGTTCACTCCTATACATAATAATTATGTTTAATTTGTAGTTAAATATGGGAAATAACATTATGAGGTTCTTATTCATGAAGAATGAGCCATTTTTTATATCTTACCTCATAGTTTATAATGAATTGAGTTGGTGTTTACTTGATGAAAATCCATATTTATTAATTAAATAAAAATAAAACATAGTTTTATTTGATTTTCATATTTATTATATAATTCAGTGATTTTAATTATTTAAATAAATATTGTTGTATTGTTGCTTAGATCAGTTGGAACACAATTCATAATTTGTTAACATGTCTGAAGAAGGTACAGTGTACCGAAACGGCTGTCTCTGAATTATATAATAAATATGAAAATTAAATAAAACTATGTTTTATTTTTATTTAATTAACTCATAGTTTGTTTTCTTAAACACAATTCCCATATAAGAATTAAATGGATATTGAATTCTTCTTACCTCATACATCTATATTTTTTAACACAAAACTGCAGTATCAGAAAAACATCTTTTCCATCTTCAGATTTTTTTTTCTGATACTGCAGTTCTGTGTTTAAAAAACATAATGTATGAGGTAAGAAGAATTCACGATTCATTTGATTCTTATTAAGAAAACCTCATAATGTAAAAATTACTAAATTTATTACATTAACAATTCTCATGTTTAGGAAAACATAAACTATGAGGTAAGATATAAAAAATGACTTGTCCTTCATGAATTATGTTTAAACTGTATATTTCGTGAGAATTTATATGTTGGTTTGAAGAGTTCAATTGTCTGATAACAAGGGAATGTTGATAAAACAACTGCAATTGTTTATTGTTGTCTGAATTAGTACTAGACATTATAACAGTTTCAGACTGCATATTAATTACAGATATGATTAATTGTGATGTAGAGGAAGCGGCGAATGCTGTGATTCATTCGTTGAACATGGGCTTTCCTGTTGTTTTGGTAGTTTTGTATATGATGGAGAATGGGTTCTATACCCAACTCTTCTATAATATCCTCATTTCTTTTTGGTCTTACTTTGTATAGCCTGCTGTATAGCGCATAAATTCTTTTCAACAATGCATAATGTATCAAAACCATGGTCTTCAAGAAATCTATAAATATGAGGTGAATTGTGAATATTCCAACTCATATTAATTCCGATATCAGCTTTGGATTTTGTGGTGTGGTGTTAAATTCTAACTCTATTATTAACTAATGTGACAATACCTTAAAATTAATAGTGAATGGAGAACATATTTTTAATAACTCACCTCATACAAATTCAAATTTATTTGATTTAAGACCATTGGTTTCGAATTAATTTTTTATTCATCTTCAGTTTATTTCCATGACTCCAACTGTTTACTTCCCAACATTAATTTTAATACATTACCTTAAAATGTCTGTTTGTAATTCTGGAATCACGAGCCTTTCTTTTATTCGTCTTGGTTCGAAAATGTTGTTGTCATTTTCATGCAGTGAATGTCTGTCTGTTGTACATGGAACATCAACCAAAATCTGAAAACACAATCATAATTCATTACAGAGCACCAATCAGCCATGGGTGCTTGAAGTAGTTGCTCTTAAGTACGTTTAGCAGGTCCAGACTCGATACCTGACTAGCTCTCTGGCACTATCAAAGTTGGAGGTTCATGGCCACACAGACATAAATACATTCCTGTCCTGAGCTATCGTTTTCCAATCACTCCCTGTGTTACTCACCTCTCTCAAATCATGTTTAATGTTATTCTCCCCTTCTTTTTTGGCCTACATGCTGGGGGCTTTCCCTCTGGTTTTCTTACAAATAGTTTCCTTGCCATTCTTTCATTCCACATTCATGCCACGTGTCCTCTTTCATAGTAGTCTACAAGACTAAACTATTGTTACTAGATCTGGTTTACCTTAAAGATCATATAGCTCACTGTTATGTAGTTATCTCCATTCACCTGTTTTAATTTGAACCAAAAAATTTCCTAAGCATTTTATTCTCAAATACTTAAAATCTCGATGTTCTTATTATTAATTTCATACATCTCAATGATGGATAAATCATATTTGAAGAGAAAAATTATACGCTCAGACCGGGACTTGAACCCGGGACCCTTGGTTTTCTAGTCCAAGTGCTCTACCATTTGAGCTACCTGAGCAAGTACCGATCTAAACACAAATTTTTCTCTATATACGTTGTAACTCCCGCCCACCAAATGCTTTGAAGCCTTTGCTTCTATCTAAGAACATCGAAAAAAGCCGTACTGGCATTTATAATGTAATGTATAATTCCCAAATATGTCTTCTTAATAAAGGAGCCGCCATTTGCAAAGATAGAAGCAAAGGCTTCAAAGCATTTGGTGGGCAGGAATTACAACGTATATAGAGAAAAATTTGTGTTTAGATCAGTACTTGCTCAGGTAGCTCAAATGGTAGAGCACTTGGACTAGAAAACCAAGGGTCCCGGGTTCAAGTCCCAGTCTGAGCATATAATTTTTCTCTTCAAATATGACTTAAAATCTCGTTTATTTTTTATTTCACTCACCTCATACTTCATAACTCCTAGCATACCCAGGGTTTCGTCACATCCTTTGTGACATTCTCAATGCTGTGTCACGTTCACAACTGAAGTCCGGCTGCCTTCTATCCTGCAGACTGACCTCCGCGCCACCTGATGGCTGACCGACGAACTTCCAAATCAGTCCTCTCTCCTTATAACCGGGTATTTCAAAATTCATAGTTGTATTTTCATTCTTGCATATGTAAATTTTTTCCCAAATTGTGAGTTCCTTCTGTTTTTCCAATTGTTTAAGTAATTTTGTTTTGTTATATTTAAATTAATATCGGGAAGTAAACATTATGAGGTTATATCATTAATAGTGAGTGGAGAACATATTTTAATCGACTCACCTCATACATTTTCAAACTTCTTTGATACCGACGGTTTCAGACAATATCATGTCCTTCATCAGTCATGGACGCCATGACTGATGAAGGACATGATATTGTCTGAAACCGTCGGTATCAAAGAAGTTTGAAAATGTATGAGGTGAGTCGACTAAAATATGTTCTCCACTCACTATTAATTTTGTTTTGGTTTCTATTCTATGTTTTTCTGACCAGGCGTGTGCAGCTATTGCAGATTTTTCGGTTTCTCCATTTTTAACATTTCTGAGGTGTTCCTTTAATCTTGTATTTAGATTCCTTTTTGTTTTTCCTATGTATATCTTTTCACAATCTTTACAATTAATTTGATAAATTCCCGATTTTTTGCAGTCTTCAATCTTTTCATTTTTGTTGGTTTTTATTAAATTACCTAAGATGTAATAATTTTTCGGTGCTAATTTAATGTTGAATTTGTTGAAGATTTTTTTAAACTTGTCAAATACTAAAGGATGGTATGTGAACTTCTTGAATTTTTTACCAATATTTTTATCCGTCTGAAGAGTACTTTCATTAATCATTTTTTGTTCTTTAAATTTATTTATTTTCTTGTGTATCATCTTCTCTTGAAAACCATTATCCTTCGCAATTTTTATGATGTGTTCCTATCTACATAACTTAAAATCTCGTAAAGTAAAAGACTGTGTTTCACAACTATATACTATAATTGATGATGTTATGCATCAAACAGACTAAGCACCATTTTGTTTTAAAAATTGTGATTTTGATGCCATCTGTTGCACTGCCTCATGAAGTAAGTATACATATACTTTTAATGTCAAATCTTTAAATATGGCCTTATTATTAAAGAAAAAATGTAAACACCATCAGTCCTATCAGAGATTCTGTGTTTTGCAACAAACAGCTATGAAACCAAATCTTCATAAATGCTAATCTACATTTTGCATCATGTAGCTAAGCGCCAAATGTTCCCACTCTTAGATTGTTGATGCATAACTGTCAAACAAGGAAAATAACTTGCAATATCCAGTATTGTTAGTTTGGCACTACAATAATTAGTAGAGATTGGCTTAAACTTTAAACATATTTTTCTCGAAACTTACATAATGGCACATAGCCTGTTGATGCATAATGCTGTCCAATTGGAAGAATTACTGTTTTATATATTTTTAGAAAAACATTTTTTTAGAGAAGCTGTGATGACAAGAATCCCTGTAATATTTAATAATTAAGGCTATTAAATTAATATTCAGAAGCTAAAGCCATTACTATGATAGAAATAAGTAAATTAATGAACACAATTAAATTATTGTAAATCAGCCTAAAGGTGTTCGATTCCCGGTTCAGGCAAAAATTTTTCTCTTTACCATTGATTTACAATTAAGGCTATGTTTATTTTTTTCTGTTTGTTATTATCGTTGCAACCCAACAGAATTGGAAATTGTAAAATTTTTCAATTTTGGAGCTTGAAAGGGTGGTGGTATACAATGCGCAACAGATGCCTGGATTAAATTCCAAACTCTTTGCAGTAAATATGTTGAGAAGGCATATTTTACTGTTGATGACATTAAACCTGGCAGCCCTCTTGGTTTGACAGGAATAGGCTATTTACTGTCACCAGATTTCATTATCTCCCTTCTTTTTATTATTATCCCCCATACAATACACTTATACTACACATACATTTATCCCTATGTACACAATACAAGTGCACGTCATTTATATAAAGTGATCTACAGCAAACTCCCAATTATCCTTGTTAATTGGGACCGAGATATGCAAGGAAAATCGAAAAATACGGATAATCCAATTAAGTTATTCGACGCTGTGAAAGTTGATCAGAAATGTATTTACCCACTCTAACACTACCTAAATGCAACAAATATTCATTAAATGTATTTAGATGCGAGTCGAAATTATCATTATTTTATTTTACTCTTAAGTATGAAAAAAAAAGTGGGATTATTTCCTGTCATGACCACACTGGTTACGAGTTATTCAAAATAACTACCATAACCAGCAACAACTTCACTAGTAACCACCGATATCCACACTTATAACCAGTGATGACAAATAATCAGTGATTTCCACACTATACCCTATTCGCTCTTAAAGTGATCCTCGTCAGAACAAATCCATGTGATCTGCTCGCTTTTCATTGGTTATGGACACCGACTTATTTAGAATAGAATAGATTTATTTAGCCTGGTGGAGTTAAGGCCATGTGGCCTTCTCTTCCACTCACCAGAACAAACATATGTTACATATGAATACAAAAAAAAATTACAAAAAAAAATTACAATAATAGTCATATTAAACAGGACAAACATATGTTACATATGAATACAAAGAAATTACAATAATAGACATTGAACAATTAATTATCTGTCATATTGAATAATAATGAAAATAATGTCTAATAATACAATAAAACTAAATACAATTAAAATTGTTCTAGACTTGAAGAAATCTACAAATATGAGGTGAGTCATGAATATTCTAACTCATGTAAATATGTATATTAATTAAAGGTTACCTTGTTATAAACATTGTAGTCAGTAATACATCTGGCATCTTGATTAGTGAATATCAGTCTTTTTGCCCATTTCTCCTTATTATGAAGAAACTGGTCGAACATGCTGTGAATTCTTTTCATTCTTGATTCAACAGCTTCATTACAAACTAAATTACCTGTAAAACAAATCAAACATATTTTAATTCTATGTAAGTGGAAGGAGAATGAGTAATCATAAGGTATGGTGACATAGGAATAACTGATACCTGGGAAGAGAGTTTGCAGCATTATGTAGGACTTTCCTCCAGGGGCAGCACACATGTCTAATACTTTATCAGCTGGTCTCAGATCTAGCGCCAACACTGGGAGCAGAGATCCTCCATCCATGAGATAGTAATCTGAAAACATACATAGTGTTAACACATTCAGTACCGTAAACCAGTTAAGGTGTTTAAAGAGACTATCATGTATGCGGCCGTCTGTCAGTTAACTCGTTTTAGAGCGGGCATGAACAAACCACATTTATATTCGGGGCCTAAATTTTGTGTTGGCTTAGTATGTCTTGGAGATCATAGATGGCATGTAAATGTACATTTTCTATTCCCGTTTGACACGTTTAACCTTAGTGAATCCCCTTTTATTTTTAAAACAAACAACACATGGAATTCGTTCACCCAAATTTGCCTCCAGGCTCCAATGCAGCCGTATATCTTTCTCGTTATCGTGCTATTGTTTGTGCATGAGTGAAACCATTGCAAAAGAAAAATATCTCACTGAAGAAGAATTAGTGAATATTTTGTATAATGGTGATTCAGGTGATGAACTGATTCCTGAATTAGAAGATTCACAAAGTGAAAGTGAAGATGAAGTTCCACTTCCTGAAATTGATATGCCGATACCATGTGATATCAAACACCCAAGTTATTTCACCATCAAATCCTACTAGGATATCTCTTTTAGGTATGTACAAAATTTGAATTTTCTAGGACTAATAGTTTGTGAATAATGATCCATTTTCTGAAGTGCCACGAAAAGGGTAGCTGGGGTATTTAAATGGCTGGCCTGTGGGTTTAAATGCCCTGCGCAGTGTCTGGTACTGAGTGTTAATAGAGAGGTATGATATAATTTTAGGGAAATAAGGAAATTAAACAGCTAACAAATCACCTGTTGGTGTGTGTCAGAGATGCACTATTATTAGAAAATAACGAGGAAATATTAAAAATCAACATACACATTGTATTCAATAATGCTAATAAACTGGGGCTGGAAGTCAAAATTAATAAAATTAAATATATGGTCGTCCTGCACCGTAGCCGAGTGGTTAAGGCAGGAAGCCTTGGCGCAGAGGTATGGGACTTGCGCAGGTTCGAGTCTCCATGGGGGAAGAAATTTTCTCATGGTGTTTCGGCCAGTATGGGACCGGTGCCCATCCAGCATCGTGAGGCATTTGGGTAGCTACAATAAGTAGCGGCTCCAGGTTGAGAAAAGCAGCTATAACGGCTGGGGGGCTCGACATGCTGACCACAATGTCACCCCTACACTGGCTTATGATCATCTATCTGTGATTGACACATGTGGATGTGAGGCCAGCAGCCGGCTGGTAGGCTAAGGGCCTTCTAGGCCTGTCGTGCCAGGAGTAATATATGGTCATGTGTAGAAATACACTGTTAAATGGAAATGGATACTTAACATTTTGAAGAAGTGGCAGAATTCAAAAGATAAATATCAAAGGATGTTTATTATTCTTTTAAACTACTTTTTTAGCCAGTAAAGGTTTATTAGCTAAGAAAGTAGTGTTAAAAGAATGATAAACATAGAAAATATGCTACACTAGCTATAAAAATAGTGTTAAAATCCCACTAAAATGTCTTCTTGAATAAAATGATGCTAGAAGGTGTATAGAACCAATTTTATTCCATTGTTACTCCATACTCATGTCTAGAGTCTGGATGTTAGGCACTTAAAAAGTCTAAAATAGGCAGGAAAAGGCACTAAAAATCATTAATATAGGCACTAAAAATATCAAAATAGGCTCTTACAAAAAAATAGACAAGATACATTTTTACGTAAAGAATATAAACATATGCTATCAATAGTATACAAAGATATCAGAGATGATTTTGGAACTTGTTTTGCCTTTCTACAAAGATCATATTTATGTTTTGCAATGTGTACGTGCTGTGAAACATGGCACTTCTTCGCGCAATTCACTGAAATTTTACACACTTTGCAAAACAATATTGAACCATCACTTGAGAATATTTCCGCACCAAATTCTTTCATGAAATTGGTCAGTTTGTCTTTTACTGTTGTCCGTTCTTTAGGCACTGTAAAACAACTGTTCTGAAAGTAAAAAAATAAATAAATAAAAATTAAGCCACATACATGTTGCACCACTCTGTCTTTGAAGCACCTGTCTGTGAACGAGGACTACAGACTGAATTCACTATTATCAACATCAAAAATAATATTGCCAATCGCTTAAAGGTTTCTATGCAATGGTATGTGTCATGAAGTTTGTCCATTTCAATTAATTCCATTAAAATACTAAGTTAATTTTGAAAAAAAATGGCAAATAGGCATTCATAGGCACTGTAAGCTGAAATAGGCATTTGTAGGCAAAATTAACTTTATGGAAAACAACTCTAGAGTCGTCAGTATGAACTTATATGAAGACACTTTTACAATATCTATAATAAATAACAGTAGGCATTTTCCCTAACATTCGGTCTCTACTCATGTCATTAATTTCCTCTTCCACCATGATGGTGCAACAGGCCTGGCCAGTGACATCTTTATACGTAAAAAATCTTCAATAATACAGGTTTCATCTCATACCTGGCATTATGCTGGATACAAGTAGAGAGTTTACTTTCTAAATGCCAAGTGCAGAACCATGAAAAGTGCAAGAAGTTAGCACTGAAACACACACATAAAATGTATACTTACTATAAAGATCAGTCATATCTCTTCTAGGGGGAGGAAATGATGAGATGTTACCCCTTTCAAATGTATAAACCTAGAAATAAAATACACATCAGGAAATAATGTTATGAGCAGATAAAAATATAGCAAATTTGATGGGGAAACTGAAGCAATACATGGATTAATTATATTTGAGTTTTGTTTTTGACTCATCTCATATTTCTTGAAATATGAGAAAAACAAAACTGGGAAGCAATAAATGAAAACATAATTAAAATGAATATATCTCTTTTTTGGTATAAGATGCTCTATATTAAGAATATATGGAATTAGTGAGGATGAAAATTATTTAATAAAAGATAAATTTTATAGTACATTATTGTGGATGAGATAAGAACCTCAAGAGAAATTATATTAGCTGGCAATTTTAACAGCAGAATCAGCAAAGAGATAGATTAAGTTATGTATATAGGAAATAACACTATGAGGTTTTTTAGTATTGTTTATTTTTTATTATTTCACTCACCTCATACGTCATAACTTCTTGCAGACCTAGGTTTCATCACACCATTTGTGACATTCTCAATGCTGTGTCACGTTCACAACTGACGTCCAACGGCCTTCTATCCTGCAGACTGACCTCCGCGCCATCTGAGAGAGGACTGATTAGGAAATTCGTCGGTCAGCCATCAGATGGCGCGGTGGTCAGTCTGCAGGATAGAAGGCCGTTGGACGTCAGTTGTGAACGTGACACAGCATTGAGAATGTCACAAATGGTGTGATGAAACCTAGGTCTGCAAGAAGTTATGAAGTATAAGGTGAGTGAAATAATAAAAAATAAACAATAATAAAGAGATAGATAATGATGTGGTCGGACTATATGGAGAATTGGAGAAAAATGACAATGGTAGAAGATTGATAGGATTTTGTGAACAATATTCACTTAAAATCCTAAATGGGTTTTACCAACATAGAGATATTCATAAGTATAATTGGCACCAAGATACTCTTTATCTACAATCGATAATAGATTTTGTAATAATTAAAAAACATTCAGTTTTAAAGACCCAGGATGTAAGGGCATGCAGAGGATTATCTTGCGGTAGTGAGAATTTATTGAATGCAAAAATAATATTTCCATATTATATATAATATATACATGTATAGCATTTGGTGCGTGGGAATTACAACGTATAAGAGAAAAATTTGCATCTAGATTGCAACTCGCCCTGGTAGCTCAGTTGGACAAGCATTGGTACAGTAAACCAAAGGTCCTGGATTCGGGTCCCAGTCTGGGCGAAAATTTTTCATAAGTAATGCCACGAGTGATTTCCAAATTATCGAGAAATTCACGACTCACGAAGTGAGGAGTGAATTTATCTAGATAATTTGGAAATCAAGAGTGGCATTTGTTAGGACTACTTAACGAATAAAATTAAGCTGTTTACTCACAAATCATTATTTAACTATAGTTATTTTAAAATATTTATATATTTAATGTAAACGGCGATGTTTGAAAACAAATGAGAAGCGATAGGTACGCTTCATCTGCTTCTTTTATTTATCACTGCAACCAGATCATACTATTTATTGCCAAAGGAACGCAATATTGTAAGAATGCTCTCTAGTGGAGAAAAAATTAAACACATCAAACTGTATATTAATTCATTTCTGATGTCGTATTACGTAAATATGACAATTATATTTTTCTGGATTATTACCTGGGAAAAAATACATTTAAGAAAGTACAAACAGTGGTTTCTTTTTTTGGTGGTATAATAAATTGCTGCAAATGTTTTTATATTAACTCCTGCAAACACAATGTGTTGACATGTATGCACTATATATACAATCTGGTAGCCGTATTTCTCACAGGCTCAGTCACTGCAAAATAATGGTCAGACCTGTTCAGAATATTAAAAAGGAGGAGTTTTCTTTAATATGGTAATTATAACACTGATAAATATTTTGTGAAACACGACTCTGATTGGTTGTAAAACAGAAATCATTGAAATGTGATTGGTCATTGACTCCCATTTGTGGCATGAGTTAAATAGTCTCTTCAAATTTAATTTATCCTTCAGTGAGATGTGTCAAATTGATAATAAAAACTTAAATAATTAAAATTCATCGGAGAACATATTGTTTAAACAACTCACCTCATAGGATTCATGCTTCCATGATATCGCGATTTCAAACACAGTCGTGTTCATCTTCAGCTTAATTTACAGATTGACAAATGTACCATTAAACGAAGAAAATTTCAACAAAGAGTTTAAACATATCTTAAACACTGCTAGATTAAATGGTTTTGATAAAGAATTAATTATAAATAAGTTGAAGAAATTCAAACAAAAAAAAACTTAATGAATATACTACTCTACAAAATTGCAAAGAAAAGAAAAAAATACAAGAAAATTACTTACCATCCTGAAATGCATAGAAAATTTCAAAAAAATTTTGACAAATACAACATTTCTTTGGCACCAATAAATAAATTTAGTCTGGGTAATCTTCTAAGTACCAATAAAAAAGTCAATGTTCCAGACAGTAAGAAATCTGGAATTTATCAAATAAATTGTGAAGATTGCAATAAAGTTTATATAGGAAAAACAAAAAGGAATTTGGAAATTCGGACAAAAGAACATTTCAGAAATATTAAAAATTGTGAAATTGAAAAATCTGCAATTGCTGCACATAATTTATTAGAACATCATAAAATTGGAAGAGAAGCTAAACTTTTAAAACAAGTAGAGAAACCTTTGGAATTGACAGTTTGGGAAAAAATATACATTCAGAAAAACAAAAATAGATCAATGAATTTTGATATCCCTAACGAAATTACTTTGATTTTGAAGTTCATAAATTCAACCATAGATGGCAGCACTGAAGATGGCGACGATAGAATAGTTGACGGCCGAAGAATTTCATCAGTCGGAGTTATGGCTGAAGATGAACACGACTGTGTTTGAAATCGCGATATCATGGAAGCATGAATCCTATGAGGTGAGTTGTTTAAACAATATGTTCTCCGATGAATTTTAATGATTATACCTCATAATGTTTACTTCCCAACAGTAATTTAATATAAAACTTAAATAATATTTATTCATTTTTCCATTATTTTATAAAAAATATTTAATAAATGAAACTATTGTACCTTATAGGATATATTGGCATTTTAGGGGTTAATTAAATAGTATGGTAAACATTTTGACGAACTAAACATGTGGTTGCTAGAGTCAATTTTTAATTTTGGGTTTCAGGTAAATTCTCATTTCTAAAGATCAGATTTTGATAATTTTTTTTGGAGAATATGTTCCTCTGTTTATTTTAATAACATTATATTTCGTTGTGAAAAATTGAAAATTGGGACTGCAAGGACGATTTTTAACTTTTTGTTTCAGGTGAACTCCTATACCTAATGGTGATTTTGCTGATTAACAAACTCGACCTTACATTTTTAATTAATTGCAATAAGCCAAGTTTGGTGGAGGAAATGAGATTACGAGTTTTTAAGAATAGAGTTCTTAGGAAAATTTTTGGACCAGAGAGAGATGAACAGACAGGTGAATGGAGAAGACTACATAACAATGAACTACATGGTCTTTATAGGAAGCCAGATATAATAAGAACAATTAAGTTTCGTAGACTGCAATGGGCAGTACATGTTGCGCGTATGGGGAATGAAAGACGTGCATGGAAGCTTCTTGTAGGAAAACCAGAGGGAAAACGCCCAGTTGGTAGACCAAGAATGAGGTGGGAGGACAACATTAACTATGATTTGGGGGAAGTAGATTATACAGGGAATGATTGGAAAGCATTAGCTTAAGATAGGGATGTATGGAGAGCTTATGTCCATGCGGCCATGAACCTACGGGTTCGATAGTGCCAGTGAGTGAGTAAGTAAGTAAGTAAGCCAAGTTTGGTTTCAATGAAACAATAATTGTTGTCACTAGAGCATTAATGGAAACACACACACATACACACACACACACACACATATATATATATATATATATATATATAAATTTTGGTCTTACAAGCAAACTTTCACCTGTGATAAAAAAAAATGGAAATGAAACTAATATTATTGGAATCAGTATAATAAAATATTACTTGCCCCTAAATTTCACAACTTCAATAAAATAAGCATGTGTGATACAGGGCACAGAACATGTGCTTTAAGCAATAAGAAAACTTACATTCTGTCAGTGACTAGTTCACACACAGGATGAAAAACGATGCTGTGATCATGTTATTGCTTCCTGCATCATATTTCCAGACTCTCATTTTTGTTTTCATACAGGAACATATGTAGCGCAACAATGATAGTCATTGAAAAAAATGTTGGAAACACAAATTTTCAGTACATCACCTGCACTTCAAAATGGCTGCATTTGTACAGTTTTGACACTTTCCTTGTACATTTTTGATATAGTATTTCGCTGTGTTTTGGAAGTGTTGTTCACCCCTGGGTGCCAATTCATCTAGCACCCAATCATACCAGTGCACCTGTTGGATTCTTGGAGAAAGAAACTGCTGATATACAAGTAATTGCATTTTTAAGAATTAAATTAATGTTTTTATTACCTCACCTCATATCCTTTTTCTTCTATACTGCAGTTTCGGAGCTTATCTCCATTGTCAGTAGCCTCTGGTCGACCAGTGTTATGTCGTTTCTTGGCGGTTTTCTTCTTACTTCTATCGGTGGACAGATAAACCTCTGGATCCGGTCAAAATTTGCGGGAGTTTCAAAATTCATGAGTTTGTCTTTCTTGTTTTTTTGGATGTGGATTTTTTCCCAGACTGTGAGTTCCTTTAGTTTATCTGGGTGTTTGACTAGGATTAGATAAACTAAAGGAACTCACAGTCTGGGAAAAAATCCACATCCAAAAAAACAAGAAAGACAAACTTATGAATTTTGAAACTCCTGCAAATTTTGACCTGATCCAGAGGTTCATCGGTCCACCGATAAAAGTAAGAAGAAAACCGCCAAGAAACAACATAACACCGGTCGACCAGAGGCTACTGACGATGGAGATAAGCTCCGAAACTGCAGTATAGAAGAAAAAGGATATGAGGTGAGGTAATAAAAACATTAATTTAATTCTTAAATTAAACCTCATAGTGTTCTTTCCCTGTGAAAGTTAAATAAATTGCATTTTTGTTATATTGTTGCATTGCTGCAATGTATAAGAAGAATCACCAAAAGCTACATTATGGGAGATGTGTCGAATCATAAGCTTTATACATTGAAAAAAAAATTTGTCCAAAGGTTGTAGCTCAATTAATTGTATTTGGTGGTATGATTTTCACCACTGCTTTTTCAATGTCATAGTCCTCTTTCATTATATTTCTGTTGCAGTGAACACCATATGAGTCCAACAGCAACAGATTGCATGTTGCAGAGTTAGGAAGGAATAATTTAGTAGGAATTGTCTCCATACATTTTTTTGTCATTTTTCCCGACGTAGTCCTCTTTATTACAAGGTTGTCAGCCTGGAATATGCGTTCCACAACTCTGGCGTTAATACCTTGAGCTTCTTGAAGAATCAGTAGAAACTTTGGCATCAGTTTTCCAGTTCTTGACACCACTGGCATTATAGTGCAGGAGTGTGTAGTCGCTCCCTTTTGATTGCACACCACCATACACTTTACTGGTTCCTTGACATTCTAACGTTCTGCCGAAAGACATCTTATTGAAACCACTTTCATCTGCATTAAAAACTTGTTCATCAGTGTATTTGTCCATAAGTGATGTGCACTCATGTCTGAAGGTTAGTTTGATTTTTCAATAACTATCATGTTATGCACCTGATGCTTTGTCACATATGATGTTATTTTGAGGCTGAGAATCTTATAATACTTTTTAAACCTATGTAATCTGGTAGGACTTGCTTTGAAGTAGATTTGATCTGTGCCCACCAAATCGCCAGCTGTTTTGAGTGCAATTCTCTTTATGTCACTTTCTTTTACAATTTCATTTCTAGACCACCGCAGAGAATTGTTCAAATGTTGTTCGGTGCACACTTTTCATTTTATTTATAACATCATTTTGTTGCTCAACTGCTTGCTTCATTTTGTAGAGTTGGCTTTCGTTTGTTAGCCATGAGAATCTGTGTTTCATACCGCTCCATGACCTACGGTTCCTTGGCGTACCTGTCAGAATCCAATACTCAATTACTTTACATTTTTCTTCAAAAGTAATGACCCAGGATGTTTTTGGAGGGGATGGACAATAAAGAGAACCAGAATGCTGTGAAGTACTCGATTCTTCTTCTGACGAGGCAATTTTCATCAATGTCCAGAATATGAATTTTTTCAACTGATTCCATTTCATAACTCTTTATTAGGTCATACATAACATCAGTAATTATATTTGAAAAGAAAAATATATGCCTAGACTGGTGTTCGAACCCAGGACCTTTGACTTTCTATGTCAATGCTCTACCAACTGAGCTACCTGAGCAAACTCCAATCTAAACGCAAATTTTTCTCTTATATACGCTGTTAATTCCCGTACACCAAATGCTATGAAACCATTGCTTCTGATCTTGCAAATGGCAGCTTCTTTATTAACACATTGGTGACGGGCCACGGAGATCTCCGTGTTTAAATGGCCAGCGCTAGACGACGGGTCACGGAGATTTCCGTGTTTACGTTTTCTATGGTTTTCCAGCCTCTTCGCTTTTGAAGGAGCGTGCAATTTTGTTTTTTCTCATTGTGAAATAAACTTTAGTTGTTTTTGTACCCCTCTCTTCTCTTTTATGAAATTGCCAACTTTACAGAAAGAGTTGTTTACAATTTTAAGACAGACGGCTGGTGAAATATGGAATTTTAGTGCCGATAGTTAGGCGATTACGGGATACGTATGTAACCTGTAAATATATGTTGCAGAGGGGAAAAATTAGAAGAAACACTATTTTGCATTCTGGAGCCGAATTTATATCTGTGGCATCATGTCCACCAGGATAATTATTATAACAGTGTGGCTATAGCTGAAAATTTGCTCGAAAGAAAGACGAGAGTTTCTGAAGCAATAAAGATTAACAGAGGGCTTCCAAAATCATTTGTGGAAGCAGGAAATAAACTCAAACCAGGAGAATGTGTGTTTTGTAGTAAGGGGGGACCTTTTGCTACAAACATCGAAAGATAAAAGAGACGTAAGAATGGTTAGCACATTGCATCAGGCAACACGAGAGTGGGAGGGGTAAAGTTGTAAAAATGTCCTATTGAATACTTCAACTTCAAAATAACAAGTATGTGAAGGGTGTAGACAGGGCTGACCAGTACCTATCATATTACTCCATCCTTAGAAAAACAGTGAAATGAAGCAAGAAAGTTGTATTGTGGCTTGTGAATTGTGCACTCTTTAATGCTTTTGGGTCTATAAATTTCAAAATCCTAACAACAATATGTCAAACAGAAGTTTTTTGCTTGAAACAGCCTCTTGTTTGGCAGTCGTGAAATTAGGAACACATGACAGGGAAGAGGAGGAAAGATAGAGTGAAAAGGACACCATGAGACCACCTCAAGACCCACCAAGAAGGCTGAGACATGAAGAAACATAAATTAACACCAACTGTGTCTGAAAAAAAATACCTTCCAAACCTTGCCACGTTTTTAGTGAACACAAGAAAAGAAACTCGCTACATATGCTCTTTTGCCCTGTGCCTTTACATAAAGGGAAATGTTTCTAACGCTATCATACCCTCAATTTCTACTAGAAGGTCTGGTGAGAACACTAATAAAGATTTACTTATGCATTATTGTTATTGACTGTAAATATATTGATGTAAAAATCACACTGTGCTAGCGCGGTTTAAAATTTAAAAGTCCACCCTACTGACAGAATTGTCCGGTCCAGCAGCGGTGAGTGGAACGCACAGCTGTCGGTCACCAATGTGTTAAGAAGACTTTTTTCATTGGGAATTTAAACATTACATTATAAAGCCAGTACGGCTTCTTTCAATGTTCAAATCATTCGTTTTTAAACATCTTAATGATGGACAAATTATATTTGAAAAGGTGTATATTTTCCTTTTCAAATATAATTTGTCCATCATTAAGATGTTTAAAAACGAATAATTTGAACATTGAAAGAAGCACTACTGGCTTTATAAGTAATGTTTAAATTCCCAATATAAAAAAAAAGTCTTCTTAATAAAGAAGCCGCCATTTGCAAAAATCGTAGCATTTGGGGTTAGGGAATTAACTATGTATAAGAGAAAAATATGCGTTTAGATTGGAGGCCTAGGTAGCTCACTTGGAAGAACATTGACATAGAGAGTCAAAAGTCCTGGGTTCAAACCCCAGTCTAGCGTATATTTTTCTTTTCAAATATAATTTGTCCATCATTAAGATGTTTAAAAACGAATAATTTGAACATAACATCAGTAACTTCAAACTCCTTTTGCGACATTTCACTTTCTGTCCTTTATAACCTTCTTCTGTTAGTTTAGCGATAACTTTAACCAATATATTTACAGGGTTCATCTTCTCCATTTGCTAAAAGCAAACAGAACATTCACAATAGCACAACACAACTGACAGCACGCCTAGAACAGTACTGTGTTCACTCTCGCTTATACCACAGTGCATGTCATATGTGCCTGAAACCTAAGATGGTCCCGTCAACTTACATCTTCATTGGTCTGCATCTCTGGTGTTCATTGCATTGGAGTTGTACAATGTATGCATTTTGCATTATATTTAATGCTTAATCAAACTGCAATAACGACTTAAGTTTTGTTTTTTACCCAGGTGAACGTTTGCTTGTTAGTCATTAAAGGTGCTATTGGTGAAGATTTGTAAAATATTTTCAAATTTTTTTCATAAGAACAACCTCAATAACTTCAATCCTCTAGAATTCGCTAAAAATTGTTATGGCTCATGCATGTGGTTTTTACTGAAACAGTGGGCCATATCCAATTTTAAATATATATATGTGTTTTGTGGTAGTTCAAAACATAAACTCCAAGCACGACAGGCCTTGAAGGCCCTTGGCTGACCATCTGGCTGCTGGCCTCACATCCATATGTGTTAATCACAGAGGTAGACGATCATCTAGCCAGTGTAGGGGTGACATGTGGTCAGCATGTTGAATCCCCCAGCCATTATAGCTGGTCTTCTGAACCTGGAGTCACTACTTATTGTAGCTACCCAAATGCCTCATGATGCTGGGTGGACACTGGTCCCATACTAGCCAAAATTTCATGAGAAAATTTCTTCCCCATGGAGACTCGAACCAGTGCAAGTCCCGTAGCTCCACCAAGGCTTCTTGCCTTAACCACTCGGCTACGGCGTGGGACTAGTTCAAAAACATATCTGTTAGAAAAAATGTACCAAGTCCAGAAATGTATTTTTCCCTGCCATCTGTTGTCATGTATCCCATGTATAATATGTTACAAATACTAATAAATCAACGAAGAAGAAGTTTTATTAAATTGTGTAAATCTGGTCAAGTATCCTTCTTTACTAAAGGGCTCAAAATAACCCAAGTCAAATATAAAGGAAGAACAAATAAAAAATGTTGAAGGGTTCATTAAAATTAATGAAAATTAGTAATTGAGAAAGAACAGGGCTCACTGTAAACAATTTATTGAGTTGGACAATGCTCACAAAGAGGGTAAGTGCCATTTTAAGAATAAGAATCACCTGTAAGTATTCTGGGAACAAAAAATCAGAATCATTTTCTACATGTACTGGGAAATCAGTTTCAGTTTTGTAATATCTGTAATGTTGCGATTCTCCAATCCAGTCCTCCATTCCCTTTAAACGTGTGGCAGGAACATATTCATAGAGGGCAGCAGCAGACAAACCAGACACAGGATTAATTACTCGTTGAGAATCTAC